>ML106343.1:750945-913714 GCA_003697995.1 Taxidea taxus jeffersonii | reverse complement strand
ACCTCCATGCTGTTTTCCAGAGTGGTTGCACCAGCTTGCATTCCCACCAACAGTGTAGGAGGGTTCCCCTTTCTCCACATCCTCGCCAGCATCTGTCATTTCCTGACTTGTTCATTTTAGCCATTCTGACTGGTGTGAGGTGGTATCTCATTGTGGTTTTGATTTGTATTTCCCTGATGCCGAGTGACGTGGAGCACTTTTTCATGTGTCTGTTGGCCATCTGGATGTCTTCTTTGCAGAAATGTCTGTTCATGTCCTCTGCCCATTTCTTGATTGGATTATTTGTTCTTTGGGTGTTGAGTTTGCTAAGCTCTTTGTAGATTTTAGATACTAGCCCTTTATCTGATATGTCATTTGCAAATATCTTTTCCCACTCTGTCAGTTGTCTTTTGGTTTTGTTGACTGTTTCCTTTGCTGTGCAAAAGCTTTTGATCTTGATGAAGTCCCAATAGTTCATTTTTTCCCTTGCTTCTTTTGCCTTTGGCATTGTTCCTAGGAAGAAGTTGCTGTGGCTGAGGTCGAAGAGGTTGCTGCCTGTGTTCTCCTCAAGGATTTTGATGGATTCCTTTCTCACGTTGAGGTCCTTCATCCATTTTGAGTCTATTTTTGTGTGAGGTGTAAGGAAATGGTTCAGTTTCATTCTTCTGCATGTGGCTGTCCAATTTTCCCAACACCATTTGTTGAAGAGGCTGTCTTTTTTCCATTGGAAATTCTTTCCTGCTTTGTTGAAGATTAGTTGACCATAGAGTTGAGGGTCTATTTCTGGGCTCTCTATTCTGTTCCATTGATCTATGTGTCTGTTTTTGTGCCAGTACCATACTGTCTTAATGATGACAGCTTTGTAGTAGAGCTTGAAGTCTGGAATTGTGATGCCACCAACTTTGGCTTTCTTTTTCAATATTCTTTTGGCTATTCGAGGTCTTTTCTGGTTCCATATAAATTTTAGGATTATTTGTTCCACTTCTTTGAAAAAATTGGATGGGATTTTGATAGGCATTGCATTAAATGTGTAGATGGCTTTAGGTAGCATAGACATTTTCACAATATTTATTCTTCCAATCCATGAGCATGGAACATTTTTCCATTTCTTTGTGTCTTCCTCAATTTCTTTCATGAGTACTTTATAGTTCTCTGAGTATAGATTCGTTGCCTCTTTGGTTAGGTTGATTCCTAGGTATCTTATGGTTTTGGGTGTAATTGTAAATGAGATTGACTCCTTAATTTCTGTTTCTTCTGTCTTGTTGTTGGTGTAAAGAAATGCAACTGATTTCTGTGCATTGATTTTATATCCTGACACTTTACTGAATTCCTGTACAAGCTCTAGCAGTTTTGGAGTGGAGCCTTTTGGGTTTTCCACATATAGTATCATGTCACCTGCAAAGAGCGATAGTTTGACTTCTTCTTTGCCGATTTGGATGCCTTTAATTTCTTTTTGTTGTCTGATTGCTGAGGCTAGGACTTCTAGTACTATGTTGAATAGCGGTGGTGATAGTGGACATCCCTGCCGTCTTTAATACCCATCACATATCTAGCCTGTACCCACCTACCTTCTCTTTTGTTAAGAGTCTCTTATTGTTTTTTTTGTTTCCTTCTCTCCTTTTTTTTTCTCCCTTTCCATACGTTCATCTGTTTTCTTTCTTAACTTCCGCATATGAGTGAGATCATGTGATACTTGTCTCTCTCTGACTTATTTCACTTAGCACAATATACTTTAACTCCATCCACATTATTGCAAATGACAAGATTTCCTTTTTTTTGATGGCTAATTAATATTCCAGTGCATACATATACTGCATCTTCTTTATCCATTCACCAGTAGATGGACATTTGGGTTCTTTTCACAGTTTAACTATTTTTTGATATTTTTGTGATAAACATTGCGGTGCATATACCCCTTCAAATTTGTACTTTTGTATGCTTTAGGTAGGTAAATACCTAGTAGTGCAATTGCTGGATGGTAGGTAGTTTTGTTTTTAACTTTTGAGGCACCTCCATACTGTTCTCCAGATTGGCTGCACCAGTTGCAGTCCCAGCAACAGTGCAAGAGGGTTCCCCTTTCTTCACATTCTGACCAACCCAAGTTGTTTCTTGTGTTGTTAATTTTAGGCATTCTGGCAGATGTGAGGTGCTATCTCATTGTGGTTTTGATTTGTATTTCCCTGTTGATGAATGATGTTGACCCTCTTTTCATGTGTCTATTAGTCATCTAGATGTCTTCTTTGGAAAAGTGTCAATTCATGTCTTCTGTCCATTTCTTAACTGGATTATTTGTTTTTTGGGTGTTGAGTTTGATAAGTTCTTTATAGATTTTTGGATACTAAGCCTTTATCAGATATGTCATTTGCAAGTGTCTTTTCCCATTCCATAGGCTGTCTTTTAATTCTGTTGATTGTTTCCTTCTCTGTGCAGAAGCTTTTTATCTTGATGAAATTTATTTTTGCTTTTGTTTCCCTTGCCTTTGGTGATGTGTAATGTAAGAAGTTCGATGGCCGGGGTCAAAGAGGTTTCTGCCTGTGTTGTCCTCTAGGATTTTGATGGTTTCCTGTCTCACGTTTAGGTCTTTCTTCCATTTTGAATTTATCTTTGTGTATGGTATAAAAAAGTGGTCCAGTTTCACTCTTCTGCATGTTGCTGTCCAGTTTTCCTTTGTTGAAGAGACTATCTTTTTTCTGTTGGATAGTCTTTCCTGCTTTGTTGAAGATGAGTTGACCATGTAGTTGTGGGTCCATTTATGGGTTCTGTATTCTGTTTCATTGATTTATGTGTCTGTTTTTGTGCTAGTACTATGTTGTCCTAATGACTATAGCTTTGTAATATAGTTTGAAATCTGGAATCGTGATACCTCCAGTTTTGTTTTTCTTCTTTGGAATTTCTTTGGTGCTATTTGGAGTCTCTTATGGTTTCATACAAATTTTAGGATTGTTTGTTCTAGCTCTGTGAAAAATCCTGGTGGTATTTTGATAGGGCTTGCATTAATTGTATGAATTGCTTTGGGTAGTATAGACTTTTTTTAAAGATTTATTTATTTATTAGAGAGAAGGAAAGAGAGAGTGGGAGTGAGAGAGCAGGATGGGGGAGGGGCAGAGGGAGAGGGAGAAGAAGAGAAGAAGACTCCCCACTGGGCATGGAACCTGACTTGGGACTCACTCTCATCAGCCTAAGATCTTGACCTGAGCTGAAATCAAGCCTTAGAGGCTTAACCTACTGAGCCACGCAGGTGCTCCAGGTAGCTTAGACATTTTAACAATGTCTCTTATTTCCCTCCATGAACATGGAATGCTTTTCCATTTCTTTGTGTCCTCTTCATTTTCTTTCATAAGTGTTCTATAGTTTTCAGAGTACAGATCTTTTAACCTCTTAGTTAGGTGTTAGGTGTATTCTTATTATTTTATTGTATCGAATGCAGTTGCAAATGGGATCGATTTCTTGATTTCCTTTTCTGCTGCTTTATTGTTAAAATCATTTTCACATGTTTCTCTTTAACTTTTTAATGTGGTGATTAGAAGGTTTGAACTTATTTGTGTGGCTTGCATATATTTCTATTTGACAACCCTGTTAGAAGAATAAATATCCCAAGAGAAAGGGTAGTATAATCTGTCCTGCATTATAAAAATAAACTTGCAATAAAGAGTTTGGTGTGAAAAAGTCATTAACAATTAGATGTTAAATATTCATTTTATCTTTGGAAGAGTAATTGTTTTATCAGAATTCAGAAAAGGGAAGAAATAATAAATAATGTATTGATCACTTTGACTATATAGAATGAATAAGCAGTGGATTTCTCTGTGTATTTCTTTTAAGAATCCCACTGTGAATAAAATTAAAGAGCAGCAGTTAGTATGTTGTGGAATCATTTCTTCTTACCTTCTCTGGGGGGGAAGTTCTCTTGCTCATCCCCTAGAGTTGGGGGGCATTCAGGTCATCCTTCTGGACATTTATTTTTCTCCTAGAGGAAAGGCTCACCCTATGTTGATGATTGGATCAAGGATACTTGCTTATCTTATGACACAGTCTTTATCTTTCTCTCCTTAGGGGAACATATTGTCTTTATTTCTGTTTTGTGGTAGGTTTCAGTATTGGAAAATATTTAAGTATGCTTAGCACAATTTCAGTATGCAAATCTGCTTTTTTAGTTGTAAATTTATGAAATCTATATGGCTGAGAGTGGGGATCAGGGTACATGGTTTGTCATTTTTTAGCCATCTAGAATGGATGGGTTAAATTGATACTTTTCAATAGGTAGAGAAATAGGTATCCCTATTTTGGCTTTTGGTCTAAGCTATACTTTTTAACATTTTTATTGTGATACAGTCAACATATAACATTGTGTTTAAGGTGTACATGTTGATTTGATACACTTATATATTACAATATGATTACCATGGTAGTGTTAGTTAACACCTCCATCATGTTGAATAGTTATTTCTTTTTTGTGATGAGAACCTTTAAGATCTATTTTCTTAAAAACTTTCAGGTATATATTTCTTAATCTAGTCTCCTGGAGAATCTTTTGGGTAATAAAGATGATAGTGTATTAATCTTAATTTGCCTTGTGTGACTTTAATTTACTTTAATTTAGCAGACACTGATTAATGAGCTAATCTAGATACGCTCTTGTCAGATATGTTTGATCTAAACTTAATGATAGGAAAACAGATACATCTAGAAAGTGAGATGTTCTACAGGTTGACTGACCTGGACTATTTGAGTAGTTAGTATCACAAATGACCAAGGAAGGAACATATATCTCTTGTAGATTGGGGGAACTAAAGGGACATAATAGTCAAATGTTATGAACCACTGGATTTTGAAAACATATTTTAAGATAATTGAGAATGTTTGTGTATGGGTGTGGATAACACTACTGTTAACTTTTTTGGTGTGGTAACGATATTGTGGTTTTGTAGGATATAATCTACTTTTTGGGAGATGCATGCCAAAGTATTTAGGGGTGAAATTTAATGATGTCTGCAACCTACTTTGGAAAGTTTGACAAAAGGTATGTGTGTGTGTGTGTGTGTGTGTGTGTGTGCATTGTGTACATGTAGAGAGAGAGAGAGATGGATAGATAGAAGGGAGGTATAGCAGAATGTTAACAGCTGGTAAATCATTCAGATTTATCTGTGTTTTCAAAAAAATTTTTTTAAAGATTTTATTGTGTTTCCAAAAACATTTTTAAACTCTCAGTGGATTTGACATTTTTCAAAATAAATATTAATGCAAAAACATTTTTTATATATATGTCACATTAGGGATAAGAAATGTAACTGATAATTGTAAGGTCCCCACATAGGAGTGACAGATATTTACAATGTACATGACAGATGGCTAATAAAACTAATTTGTAGGAAAATTCTAAGATCAATAAGAAAAAATAATCTTTTTAGAAGTAAAATGGTTAACATAAATAGGTTATCAACAGAGGAATGAAGACAAATGGCCAGTAGACTTATGAAGTGTTTATTACTGATAATCAAAGTTAGGAACCTAAATATAATACCAAGGCAGAAATTTTGTCTCTCATTTACTAAAATACTTTAAAATTATAAATATTTTAGTGATCTTTTAAATGAAATAATGAAAGTGGGTAAGGAGTGGGAAGGCTAGCAAGGAACCAACATATGTCCAGCCTCCACTGCTCAAAACTTTCGTCTATTCAGTTGACATGCATAGTCTCACCTAGTCTTCACAGACCAGTGAAGTGTTCTGGACATGGTTCCTTGCAAAGTCCATCTGACTTCAAGACATACTCATACATACAGCTTGCTTTAAAAGCCCTAACTCTAGATCCTGGAGGTATAATGTTTCTTTTATCTTACAGCCTGAAATGAACCTCCTTGGTAGGTATGATAACCTAGGAGTGTAACGCTTTCCATTAGATCTTAAGTTCCACTGAGATGCCTCAAAGTGAATCTGTGCCAAAATTCAGAAACACAGAAACCAAGGTTAGTCTTGCTCTCCAGAAGGCTTGGATGAAATAGGGTGACAGAGGCTTGAGCCAGCTACAGAGGGATGGAACTCAGAGGGATTCAAGAAAATGCCACTTGAATTTGCACTTTGTTTATAGCTTTTACATCTTCTTAGTTAATCAGATTGCTCCCTGTAGACTCAAGACTTGAGTTCAACACACAGCTGAGATAAGGAGACCCAATAGCATTCTCAAACCTCAGATAACCAAATCAAGATAGCATTAAAATTTTTTTTAATTTTTTAAAAAGATTTTATTTATTTATTTGACACAGAGAGAGATCACAAGTAGGCAGAGGAGCAGGCAGAGAGAGAGGGGAGAAGCAGGCTCCCTGCTGAGCAGAGAGCCCGATGTGGGGCTCGATCCCAAGACCCTGGGATCGTGACCTGAGCCAAAAGCAGAGGCTTTAACCCACTGAGCCACCCAGGCACCCAAGATAGCATTAAAATTAAGAGACAGAGATCAGTAATGCATTGTTACAGCTTTGAGACTATTTGGAAATTATTATACTTCTTTTCTCCCGAGACACTTACTATACCATATCACTGAATCCTACACATTTATCACCCTTCACACATTTAGTCATTTAGGCAGCTTCGGGTATAGAGGGAACAATGGTTAATTTAAGACAACATAACTGTAAATCTAATCCATTTATTTACTTCTTATCAAGAAAAGTTCTTAGCAATTCAAGTTGCTTGATTAAAAAGCCATAATGTTATCATTCAAAGTAAAAGCAGCTTTTTTTTTTGCTATATTTGCAAATTAGGTAGGATTTCTCCTTTTTAATTGCCCATGCTAACAGTTTTTAGTATATGGGCTCATATGGAATAATACAGCATGAAAATAATGCAGAGCACCACAAGCGTCTTTCTGAATTCTCCCCAGTTTACTGCATTATTAAATAGTACATGAATTATTCACTGTCCTTTATTGCAAACAAATATTTTTTTCTTGCAAACAGGATCAAAACTAAGTGACATTATTTAAGATTACTAGGTACAGATTATAGAATATTTTTTTTAAACTTAAAAAGGCCTGACCTTCATTTACATACTTCACTGATTGAAGCGCAGGGAAAATGTGATGACAGAAAAATAGGGAGGCAATTTAGTTTATTTACACAATAAATAGCCCCATTTGTTGGTATTTAATGTTTGCTTTTTTACTGCCTCTGTGCTCTGAGATAAAGATTTGAGCATGTACTTTATTTTTGGTTATCTGGCCCCAACAGAAGGTTGCCTGGGAGCTGGAAGGGCCGGCATTTAAAAACCCAAATATTTAATTACCTCTCCTGGCCTGGTTCAGAAGACAGTCTATTGCACAGAGAAACAAGAGTGCTTCTGCTTGGGCTGGTGCCTGATTGTTTCTGAGAAGGAATGTCTGATACTCCCTCCATGGGATAGGGAGCAAGTTGAGAATTATCAGCTGTGTATCATCTCCTATTTGTAGCTCTATTTTTTTAAAAATGGAGAATTCCCACATTGGACACCAAGAGCCAACTATAAGTGTAATAGGCATACTACAAAAGGTGGAGCATTTTTCACTCAGATCTGATCATTCATTCTTTTTTATACTGATCTCAAATTTGCTTCCATGTAACTGCTGCCCAACGGTCCTGGTTCTCCCTGCAGCAACATAAAAAGAAACCTTGTTCTTTTCCACACTGTAGCTCTTGGCTGTTAGACATCTCCTATAATCCACAAAGGTCTGTGTTAGACCCTGTGGTATTTTTACTTGTAGTGCTTAAAAAAATTAAGTATTTACACATCCATATTATAATGGAGGATACGAAATTCTCCCTTAAAGATCAAGGACTAGCCCTTTTTGAGACCTAAAAGAAAATATGTGTAAAGTTTTAAAATTTATAATATTTTATCACAGCATCTTTGTGATACTGAATTTTGGAATTGGTAAAGATGTGATTATATACTTAAAAATGTGAGAAATTTTGATAATAGTAGGTTTTGTAGATGCATTTGTAAGGAAGTCTCTTGGCCAAACTGAATAATAAAATATATATATTTTTAGGGCATTAGAATTCTTACAAAATCATTATTCACTGGTAATTCCTTTGGAATGTGTGAGAGGGTACATGTCATTGGGATGACGAGAGGTGTTTTGATGAAAGCCAGTAGAAGAATCCTAAGAATTTCATTTTAAAAGAAAGGAAAAACACCTTGGTCCAGTTAACATATTGCATGCCTGTTGAGATCTTATTCTAAAGCACTCACAACACAAAAGTAATTTTAATAGTTAGGACTGTCATTATGCTACTGCTGACAACTTCCAAATGTCTACCAGAGCTAAAGGTCTATGTGTCTGTATGTGAGTGTGTGTGTGCGCACACACACGTGCTCATTTGTGTACCTTTATCCTCTTGTTTTCAGCAACACTTAGTATGAGATACAATCAGATTTTACTCGTTACAATCAACTGTAGTCAATGAGGAAAGGTGACGGGAAAGAAAAGTAGAATTCTAAGATAAATGTTATTTGAAATTAGTTATTTGTTTTATTGTTATTGTTTCTTTGTATTTTAAACTTTCTTTTCTTGAATATGGAGAAAACTTAATGGCAAGGAGAACTTTTATAAACCCCTTTAATAAAACAAACATCAACAAGAAATCTTTTGCTTTAACTGTCAAGTCTTGTTTGATGTTCCTTTTAAAGCAGTTGAAAGGATGTTCTGAGATCCAGAAGGCTTTATAGGCATTATGCAGAATCAAGGCAGAGGGGAAAAAAAAAAAAAACCCAAAAAACAAAAAACAACATGCATTTATCGCTTACACTCATAGTGCATCATCAGAAACACCCGGGAAGATTTTTTTTTAAATACTGATCATTCCCAGGCCCTCCTTAGAAAAATTCTTGTTTTATTAGTCTGAGATGAGGCTTGGACATTGGTATTTTTTATATCTCTCTAGGAGATGTTAATGTATAGCTAGGAATTAGAACAACTAGTCTATTTTAGAGCATCGTAAACATGAAACTTTTACTTGGCAGCTTCCACACTTGAATTATGCACTTTTGTGGAGCTACATCTCACTGTCTCTATCTAGTTGTGATGGGTTTATTCAGATCCAAAAAATATGGTTGTTGGTCAATAGATGGTTAGCTTAATACTATACTGATTTATCTTATGTCTGGCTATCACTTTCGAATAATACTGAATCGCTCATCTGCGTTGCTAGTGCTGCCACTCTGCCATTCTCACAGGTAGGCATATTTAATTGTCCTTGATCACCAGTTAGCCTACACAAAGCATCATAATCTCCCTCAGTGTGCTTTTGAGGCAGCAATGACTAATGACTCAGAATTCATTCAAACTATATACTACTTCTGCACAAAATTTAAAGCACTAGGCATTTCTTTGGAAAAACATTTGAAATGAAATTTATAAAAGTTAAATGTTCACTGATTATAGTATATATAATAATAAACTATATTTTCACTATTATGAAACAAATGGGGATAAATATCCATAAAATTCTACAGCCAAAAAAAGAGTTTAATCATGAGTAGATTCTTTCATGAGCTTATGTAAGATATTTTAGAGGGAGAGTGAAGTAGAAAATTCTGGAGAAGCCAAATGAATATTTAAGTTGCATTCAGTGCCCAGACTAAGGACTCTGTACAGAAAACTATGTTACTTGGGTTATGACATGTAAGTGTATGACAGGAGAGGATGAGTTAAGAAGAATACAGCATGACTTGGTAGGGGCCAGTGTAAGAAATATTTGTTTGTTCCAATCTGAAATGATCTCTTGGTGGTTTATATGGGATCTTTCTCATATAATAGGAGTGGGGGAGAGCACAAAAGTCAAAAGAAACATCTGACACAAAAATTACAGTATTTTAAGTAAAAATTGTTATTAAAACTAAAATTTAAACATAAGGAAATACATTTAAAGAGAACATATGCAGGGGAAATTTGTACAGGGTACATTTGGAACTTATCTTATTCATTGTGACCTTTTCTCCCCACTCTTATCTCAGAAGAGAGATGCCTTAGCTCCTTTTTTCACTTCCTGAGTATTAGATCAGTTTGTATACTGTTTTTATTTTTTCATAACTTATATCCTTAAAGAGAAAAAAAAGCCTTTTTGTGATTGTACTCAAAGTCACTGTGGCCATGTCTGGTTCTTTCTTTCAGCTTGAAGATTATACGTACGTAGGGAGCCTTGCTGTAAATCTGTCTAGCACCCTCATTCCAGAAGGCAGCACTGCTTCCATATAAGCAGGAGTTGTCTTGCTATAATTAAAGTTTCTCTTTAGTTTTTATGATTTTATTTCATATTTTCAGTACTTGAAAATTATTATTATTTTTTTACAGAGATATAGCACTTTCCTCCTGTCAAGAAAACTCCACCAACGTATATGACCCCAAAAAACCATCTGGATTTGCCCCTAGCAGAGTTGTAAGCTTGCTTATGAGGACAACTTTTAACAGAAACCATCCTAGAAACAATTTTGTTTAAAGGGTCTGTATATTTTTCTTAGAAAAAAAATGTGGTAATTATTTCAGCAGAAGTTAAAACATAGATATAATAGCATCACAGTAAGAATTCAAGAGCTGTTTAATTCCTCAATTAGCAAAATAGTCTGTCTCTCTCTGTACCTGACAGTATATGTGCTTCTGTATTAGTTTTTAGAGTTTTTTCTTAATATCTCTTTGTATGTTTGAGTATGTGTCTATGTATGTATGTTTGTCTATTCCACATGGCTCTCTTTGGGTTAGCTTTTGACATATTTATAGGGAACTTTATGTCTATTTGTATCTGCATATTTGGTAACAAGTGTTTTTCAAAGGACAGAGCACTCATTTTTCTATCTTCCTGTATGTTAGTCTATTTTATTTTCCCTTTATTTCCCTTTTCTTGTCATCTGTTTTCCCTCCTTTTTACTTTTTGTGTATCTTTATTTGTCCAATTGAAGTATCTTGAAATTTTTTTTTTCTTAAACTGAAACATGGATGTTTTGGATGGTTATCTTTCTCTAAAACTAACTAACAAACACCAAGCAAATTCTCTGCTCCTCTTCTCTAAGACAATGCCAATTTAATAGCCTCTTTTTTTTTTTTTTTTTTTTTTAGATTTTATTTATTTTGAGAAGGAAGTCAGGGAGAGAGTGGGGGGAGGGGCAAAAGGAGAGAGTGGGGGAAGGGGAAAGAGAGAGATAGAGAGGGGGAGAGAAAGAGAGAAACTCCCAACAGACTCCATGCTGAGCATGGAGCTTGATGCAGGGCTCAGTTTTGTGACCCTGAGACCATGACCTGAGCCAAAATCAAGAGTAAGACACTCAACTGAGTGAGCCAACCAGGCGCCCAATTGCCCTTTCTTTTATGGCTTTAGTGAGTTTTTTTTTTTTTTTTTTTTTACTGAAGAAGGAAAAAAAAAGATTTTTCCACATCCATGACCTAATAGCCATCCTACAAAAACAAAACAAAATAGAACAAATCAAAACCAAACCACAACCAAAACATGAATATAGCCCTAGAATTTAGAATTTAAACATCTAAAAATATTATTAGCTTAACCACTATGTCAGAAAGAACAGTATAAATATTTTTCCCCAAAAAACAATTGTTAATCTACTGCAGAAAATTTTTAGATTTTTTTTTTTTGGTGTGTATCTAAGACATGGCAAATATTTGGTCTACTATTGTTCTTTATTTTCTTTTTCTCTCATTGTTGAATGAATGCAGGCAAGAAAGGCATCCGAGGAGGCTAATAGCCTCCTGAAGTGTCTTGCCAGTACACATTTGAAAAGTTAGCATTTCTGACCTATGTTCCTTTCAAATTAAATATCTTTTCCAACTTATGATGGCACTGTGTACCAATAAACCCTTTGTAAGGTGAAAATATTATAAGTTGAAAATGAATTTAATATACCTAACTTATTGAACTCAGTCTAGCCTGCTTTAGTGTGCTCAGAACGTTTTAAGGAGACTACATTCAGGCAAAATCATTAACATAAAGCCTATTTTATAAAAAGTGTTGGATATCTCTTGTGACTTATTGAGTACTGTACTGAAAGTGAAAAACCTAATGGTTGTCTAGATACAGAGTGGACGTAAGTATAATGACTGTTCACCCTTTTGATTTGTGGCTGACTGAGAGCTGTAGCCTGCTGCTTGTCCTAACCCCACATCACTGGGAGAGTATCTTATTGCATATCACTAGCATAGGAAAAGATGAAAAATTCAAGATCGGAAGTATATTCAGTATATTCTCCTGAATGCATATCTCACTTTTGCACCATTGTAAAGTCAGCAATTTTAAGTCGGACCATTGTAAGTCAGGGATCATCTATACAAGCTTTGACAAACAGCTTTAATAAGGTCTTTTTTCTATAAGTAGCATTTATAATGACTTACATCCATTTAAAGTAAATTTGAAAACAACAAAACAATAAAAAAATAATACAACTCAAGTTCCATCTATCTTTGCACCACTAGGACAGAAATGTATGTATTTGGATTTAGTTCTGAATAGTAGAACCAATTAATCAGTTTAGAGCATAAACTTTATGAAGGCATATTATGAAGGCATGTGGCTTATTATTTGTGTCTAGCACTTATTGCCTCATACTCAAGTAGATACTTAATAATTACTGGTTAGAGAAACTCAAAACATTTAGAAAGCAATTTTCTTTTTAATCTTCAATATATCAACCATAGAAGAATCCCAGAAATTGGATAATTAAACTCAGGTCTAATACTAGTGGTCTAAAATAATTGTGGGTAATATCTTAGTTTTCTGTTTTAGGGTCTTCTCTAGTTTATTACAAAATTATATCAGATAAAAGGAGGAAACTATGACTGTGTTCTCACTTTTTCTGACAGAACAGTCTTATTAATTTGGAAAATTCTCAGATGATATGTGTTTATTTTCATTCTTCTAATGAGAACAAAATGGAAAACGAAATGCTTTAACAAATTACAAGAAGTGATGGTGAGCAGGGGTTCCTTATCTCACCTCCTTATGTTTCTCTTTTATAGAAATAAATGGTATCACCTTTAAAAAACATTAGCATAGACTTATTTCTTATAATATTTTCTTTTTATGATCATATTTTCTCTCTTGATTCTTGAATTGAAAATAAAAATGAGATTTCAGGGGGAAGAGGTGTTGGGTGAGGGTGGTGGGGTTACATCATATGTTTAAATAAAGCTTAAATAAAGTAAAAAAAATGAGATTTCACACTAATGTTTTACTTTTCTAAAAAAAGTAGCTATTAAACAAGGAAATTTTATTTTGAGATAATCCATTTAGCCTCTCATCCTTCCAACATATAAAGAGCCTTGAGGAGTATCTGTGATATTCTCTAACATTGAATACATACAGGGGTGCATCTCACAGCTTTTTAAAAAAAACAACAACAGTTTTTAGGGCTTTTTATGTGTTATATTTAAATTTTTGATTTTGTGCCCCAGGCTGAGCAATCCTAGCAAAGCTATCAATATGTTGATAGATTGATGAACACCTTCATATATTTACTTTTTCATTCATTGTCCCTATGCAGTAGATACTATAATGTTCACAGAAAATACAAACATAACAAAATGATTGATGTTGATATAGACAGGTTATAGAAAGGCCCTCTCTGTGTTGAAGATCAGGAGAAAGAGAGATTGATGGGTACCCCCTGTCTCCTTCTTGCTGATTGGGCCTCTTCACAAGTTGTAATACAAGAATATTTAGGTTCCAGGAAATTAGAAGATTCTTTCATCTCATGGGACAGACTTTAGAAGTTTTGTGGCAGATCAGGGAACTACATTTGGCAGCAAGGAGGAGATGAAATGGACCCTGGCAGCAGAGTACGTCCTTACAGCAGAGGAGAATCCCATTTTATAGGTAAGGGATCTTAGGCACCTATGATATGAAGAAAACCTGACCAAGTTTCAGTGCTCTCTTGTACCTGGCTCTCTTTGTTTGCTGTCCCCTAAAGACATTATGTTTTACATGCCACTCACAGAAAAGTTTACTTACATAGAGGGTGAACTATTTCCCTAAAATGTAGAAGGTAGTGTCCACAATTAACCTCTTAATGGGATATATCTCTTAAGTGACTTTTACCCTTACCAGCTTCTTGGTGAAGCTGCAGTTGATTGTTTTAAAATTTTCTCTCCTCACTTGTGGTTTTTTTTTCCCCTACTACCCCTGCTTCCTCCCTATCTTTGTTCCTCACTCTTCCTCCTGGATATCTTTAAACTATACTATTATCTGACTAGTCATGGTGATATACTTGTAGATTATAATAGGCAACTCTGCGCTGGGAAGACTGTCTTGTCTTCTGAAATCATAGTGCATGAGGCATGCATAAGCTTGTGTAGTAGATGTGTTATTATAGAGTATTCATGTTTTCTCAGTTGTAAGAAATAATAGTAATAAAATAGTTTTATATATCCATTTGACTCCTTATACTCTGAACATGTTAAGTGAAAATATTTTTGTTAGAATAATCTTTGAGGAGAGGAGGCAACAAAGTCAGCTCTAGTTGCTATAGAAGGAGCCCAGATTTCACTGAGAGAATCTCTTAATATAGATGTTGACTTTAAATTTACAGTGGGAAATAAGAAAGAAGTTGAAGAAGTTGTTTTTTATAGGGATTGCATTGAACTGATAGATCAATTAGAGGGAATTGCCATCCTGAAGAGAATAGATACTGAGTCTTTCAATCCATGAACATAAAATGTGTCCTGATTTTTTTTTTTATTAGATGCGGGTTCTTTTTTCTTTTTTTAAAGATTTTACTTATTTATTTGAGAGAGAGAGAATGAGAGAGTGCACGAGAGAGTGGGGAAAGTCAGAGAGAGAAGCAGAGAAAGAAGCAGACACCCTGCTGAGCTGAGAGCCCAAAGCAGGACTCCATCCTGCGATTCTAGGATCCTGACCTGAGCCGAAGGCAGTTGCTTAACCACCTGAACCACCAAGGTGTCCCAGAATGTGTCCTCAATTATTTTGGTTTTGTATTTTCCAATGCTTTGTACTTCTCAGTGTATGATTTTTACCCGTTTCCTATTGAATTGATCTCTACGTGTTTTATTCATTTTTGATGTTATTGCTAATGGAATTATTTCTTGATTTCATTTTCTGATCATTGCTATAATATGGAAATATAGTTGATTTTTATATTATCTTATATCCTGTATACTCACTAAGCTTATTCGTTTACTAGGTTTATTATAAGTTCCTCGGGATTTTTATATACAAGATATCTTTGGTGTGTAAAGACAGTTTTCCTATTTATTTCTCTTGCAATCTGAATGCCATTTTTTTTTTAAATTTATTTACAGCACAGACAGTGTTGGAGAGATTTATTTTTGTGGATTCCTATTTCTCTGTCATAATAAAATGTTAAGTTAATTCTGGGAGGGACTTTATATTTCTCAAAATTTGAAATGGGGGTTGGACTCAAAATTTAGTTAGATAAGCATACCACTTATATTCCACGTAAACTTAAGAGGAATGTTAAGAGGATGTTCCCTGTGGAGGCATATTAAGAGGATGTTTCCTGTGGAACATCCTATGAACATTTTTAAGGGTTCTCTTTGTTTTTTTTTTTTTTTTAAGATTTTTATTTATTTATTTGACATACAGAGATCACAAGTAGGCAGAGAGGCAGGCAGAGAGAGAGGAGGAAGCAGGCTCCCCGCTGAGCAGAGAGCCCAATGTGGGGCTCGATCCCAGGACCCTGAGATCACAACCTGAGCCGAAGGCAGAGGCATTAACCCACTGAGCCACCCAGGCGCCCAAGGGTTCTCTTTGTAATTGATTTTTATTTTCCACCTCCACTAAATTCTTGTTTTTTGCTACTATCTTAGAATTTTTACTTTATTGCTTATATTCTATCTACTATTCCCTTGGCCAAATTAACTATAAAATGAATTTTGCATGTATTAGAATTTTATTTATTTCAGAGAATTTTTATTCCTTCTCAGGGAAAAATATTACACACATACTTCACAGGTAAAAAACAAGTAAGGAAACTTAAAATTGTATATTAGAATCTTTGTTGTTGACATCCTTTTGGCTATTTAATATGGGGGACGTCTCATTGGCTTTATTAATGTACATGGGCCTGGCTACTGTCACCATTGTGATGGCTCTTCTGTCCTCATTTCAACTCTGATATATTTGCTTACTTCTTCCTTTAAATTCTTACTCATCTGTTATGCAGAGAATTTCAGCTCTTACTTGTCCCTACTTCCAAAGTTAGTTCCAGGCCTAACTTTTTCTATGGAATGACCTTCATGTTTAGTTAAATGAATGTCTGTTTGCTGAGTTCATACTCTTTACAAGAAGGTTATTCTCTGAAATATCTTTTTCTGTCTAAATTGCCATAACATTTTGGACTACGTGTTCATGTGGCATATTCTATAGGAATAACCATGGTGATCCCTAGTTAACGTCTTTGGTAGGGAGAAGACTTTGCTGTCTGATATAATATGATCTTGTACAAAGTTAATATTTTATTCTTCCTGAAGGCATCTAAGGGCAACTCAAAAAGGACATTGTACTTCAGGGATACAGTTAAAAAAAAACCACTAAAAATTCTAACTTTAGTGATAAGTGCTTTAAAGAATAACAATATAATGGTGTGTCAGAACATCACTAGGAGAACTTCCATCATTTACTTAATATCATTATCCCAAAGTATGCAAATTTCTGCCATTGGCTTTACATACATAGAATGCCTATGTCTTTAAAAGTCACTCATCAAGTGTTGATATTTATATTTGAACTCTTCTCAATTAAGGAACATGCAATTATTGGGCCATGGCTTCCTGGGTTTAGTGTATGAAAAAGTTATGTTTACCACTTTACCAGTTATACCTTCATGAATTACTTATTTCCAGCCATAATCTTTAACAAAACTTTTTTCTGCATATGAAAATCCTCTAACATAAACTTAAATGTAATGATGTAACTTTTTAAGGAACAAGTTATGTAAGAGTTGGAGATTTGAAAATGTTTCTAGCTTAAAGAATGAATACCTAAAAAGACATAGGGCACCTGGGTGACTCAATCATTAAGCTCCTGCCTTTAGCTCAAGTCATGATCCCAGGGTCCTGGAATGGGACTCCTTGCTTGGCAGGAAGCCTGCTTCTCCCTCTCCCACTCCCCCTGCTTGTGTTCCCTCTCTCTCTGTGTCTCTCTGTCAAATAAATAAATCAAAAATCTTAAAAAAAAAAAAAGAGGTAGACACAAATGCAGATTGTCGAGTTGCAAATGCTTGTTTTAATTTTTTTAGAATATCTCTGAAGAGACAGCAGAAAATTTTTATAAAAATCTTTATACAGAGAGACACATCATTAACATTTGATTTCAGATATGTTACTCTAGTTATTTTCAGAGTCATAACTAAGAAAAGTTATATACCACATAAGCATAATAAAAATCACATTTTCTGTGGATTAGCAATAACTATATTAAAACATACGTGGCAAAGTTTATGTGTTTTCAAAAATACTTTGTAAATACTGTTTCAGTCAAATGTAATTAGCTCTCTATGACATTTAATATTCTGACTAATCAATGCTTCTTTTTTCTTTTTTGTATCATAATGGATTAAAACTAAACCAAGATACTCTCTTCTTTCTTTCCATATGTTAAGATGGTTCCAAACCTAAATAAGTAATGAAAATAAGTAGATATAATTAACATGTTATACTTTGAATCTTTAATTTTTAATTTTTGGAATTAGATTTGTTCATTTATATCACCATTATCCTATCCTAAATATAAACTGGAATCACTCTATTTCTTCAGTTCAATTTTCTTGTTCTTTTTATAATAATATACAAACTTGGCTGTAAAAAATATCTTTTATAATAATGTTATTTGAGTTAAGTGGTCTAGGTGACAGACATAGTTACATAATTGCTACAAAATAGCAGTAATGCTAATACCAGTAGTAGTAGTAACAGTGGAGGTTGTAGTAATAATGTAATAAGCATTTGTATAATACTTTAATTTTTAAAATACACTGACATATTATGATATTTGATGCTCAAATCATTATTGTTTTACAGATTATTATTTAGATACTCAAAGAGTTTGGTTTTCCAACAGGATTACTTGGTAGAACTCCCACCTATGTTTCCAGTCTTCAGACTTTCATTCCCCTTGTTATGGTGTTATAATAGGGTGGTAAGCAAATTTTTCTATTTATTTATTTAAATTTTTAATAAAGTCAATTTTAAAATTATTATTATGTTCAATTAGCCAGCATATATTTAAGCAAATTTAATAGTCTCGATTTTACTCCATGAAGAAGCTGAAATCTTGAGAAGTGATGCATTCACTAAATACTCATTTATTCTGGACACATACTGTGTGGGAAACTTGCTAGTTGTTGCAAGGAAACCAAGAATTATTGAGCTAAAGTTTCATAATAAACATTCTAAATGTTTTCACATCACAGACACCTATTTTTAAGTGAAAGAAAAGAGTTCTTTCCTATAAAACAAACAGAAACACAAAAGAATCACTAAAATGTTTCTTGGTATTTATGCAGAACCAAGAAAATCATGAATATTTTAAAACTTGCTTATGCGTTTTTTTGAATTAAGATCACTGTATATTTGTTAGACATCATAAATGTACTAAATGTTGCCCTAGTGGGCAGAGTTAAAACAACTCTCTAAGTGTCTATATCAAGTACTAGTGTCTGTGGAAGTACTAGGAAGAATGAACATGCCATAGTATTGCTACTTAATATGTGGTCCAGGGACAACAGCATCAAGAATAACTGAGGGCTAGATGAAAACGCAGAATCTCAGACCCTTCTCCAGACTTTGTGGACCAGATTTTGTACTGTAACAAGATCCCAGAGTCATTCTTAGTTCATTATACACTAGTCCACATAAGGAGGGGTAAGGAGGGGTAGATGGCAGATTTATTGGAAATAGTATAGTATAAAACCACACTGGAAATCAGACAGACAAGATTTGAAGGCTGCATATACCCCCAAGGAGCTATTTTACATTTGGCAAAGAACATAATCAAATGAGACTTAGCAGCCTCATCTCTAAAACAAAATGATTAGATTAGATGTTCCTAGCTTGTTTCCATTTTCTTATCTGCATTTATTTTTCTAGATTAGCTAGTACATAATTGTCTAACAACACCTTCCCCCCTTATCTATGGGGAAATACATTCCAAGACCCCCAATGGATGCCTGAAACCACAGATAGTACCAAACCCTATATATGCTATGGTTTTTCCTATATATACATACCTATGATAAAATTTAATTTATAACTTAGGCACAGTAGGAATCAACAACAATAATAAAATAGCATGATTATAAGAATATACTATAATAAGTTACATAAATGTGGTCTCTCTCTCAAAATGTCTTATTGTGTTGTGTTGTACTCACCCTTCTTTTTGTGAGGATGTGATATGATAAATGCCTACTCAATGAAATGGATTGAGGTGAATGATGTTAAGACAGGCATTGTGACATAACATTAGGCTATTGACCTTCTGGCAATGTGTCAGAAGGAGGATCATCTGCTCCTAGACTGGTTGACCAAAGGTAACTGGGAAGCAAAATGTGGGTGGTGGACTTCTGTAATATTTGTGTGCATTTAAGCAATTTATGAAATAATTAGCTCTTCTGTAGTTTTAAGTGTGGTACTCTCTACTTCCGTTTGGGTGAGAACATCTGTTAAAGGTTTGCAAATATAGGCCCTGCATTTTAGATTTGGAGTTCCATTGGTAACAGTTCTCTTAACAGTCTCAGTAGGTTCTTTATTTGCATTCTTTTTTCCATGGGCCAGTGGTTAATATCCAGTACTAGAGCTCTGTACAAATATGCTCCTCAAATTTAGTCATCCCCTAGAAAGTTTGAAGCATGAGCTTCGGCACTTTGCTTATCCTCATGTCTCTTAGCTTCTGTGTATTTCTACAATGAGCCTGGAGAGTGAGACAGGGAGATGGGCCTCTAAGCTCAATCTTTAGAGGTGAGTCTTCATTTTGATGTTATTTACTTTCTTAAGCAGGCAGTGCCCTGCAGGACATGTTTGAGGAAGCCAATAGGAAGTGCCTGGGAAATGCCAGGTGAGGGTTCCTTTTCCTATTTTACTGGCTCTTCCCTTTCCTAATATTATTTCCTGCTATACTTTTTATTACTGTAACTTGGCCTACACTAACTTTAATCTCTGGCAGATAATTAATATGCAAACCTAAAAATTATCTGATATTCAGTCTCGCTAAATAGCTGGCTGGCTCTCTTTTTTCTTTTTTTTTTTTTTTTAAAGATTTTATTTATTTGATGGAGAGAGAGACAGCAAGAGATGGCACACAAGCAGGGGGAGTGGGAGAGGGAGAAGCAGGCTTCCTGCTGAGCAGGGAGCCTAACACGGCAGGGTCCGATGGGGGGTCCCGTGATACAGGCCAATCCCAGGACTCTGGGATCATGACCTGAGCCAAAGGAAGACGCTTAACAATTGAGCTACCCAGGCGCCCCTATAGCTGGCTCTCTGGACAAGATAATATTTTCTTTCCCTTTAGGTTTCAGATGGGACAGCTGGGCTAAAGTTTGTAATGTTACAGTAGGTCTTTACGGAAGGTTTTTAAATTCACCAAACTCTTTAGAGCTCAACATTCTTCTAATTAAGCCTCTAAAAACTCCTTCCTTCCTAGGTGCATTTTCTAAAAATTTTTATACCACAGGTGGCAGTTTCACATCTTGATATTCTATTTTATATGCCAGACTAATTTTGCAGTAAAGAATTAGAGGGACTCCTTCCTGCTCAGCACTGAACCTTCTAACTAGAGCTAACTATTCCTGTAAGAGAAGTTCAAGAGGATATTGTATGTACAAACAAGAAAGGGCTGCAATACGTATGTATACATATATATCTCTCCTATAACAAGATAGCGCTCCTAAAAATTAAGTAAAAAAAAAAAAGGATATTGCAGAAGAGTCACATTCAATAGAAGGGCTAAAATATCTATTAATTATCAAGAAGAGGAATGAATAAATTTGAGAAAATATACCAGCATACAGAGGAGGGACAAAGACATAGGAAAGGAGAATCTCTAGAGGTAAGAGGTAGGAATATAGATGCTCCAATATTAGACTAGTAAGAATTTCAGAAGGACAGAATAAAGTCATTGAGGAGACTAAATATAAAAGAGTTTTCCAATTTTTAGAAAAGCCAATCTAATGGAAAGGAGCAACCCAAGAAACAAAATAGCAGTGACTTGAAAGGAGGGAAATAACCTCACATACATACAATCATACCTCCCCTCACACACACATACCTTAGCCATATAATAGTGACATTTCACACTTCCAAGGATTCAGTAAAAATCCAAATGCTTCCAGAAAAAGAAGAGTTTTATTTCTAAATAGAGCAATGACTTTATTTAGAAGTCTATTTAGAATTTCAGTAATATTGACTAGTAGGAGATAATAAAGCTAGGACTTCAAATTTTAGAAAAATTATTTAAAGAGGCACTCAACCAAAATAATTTGAGAAAAATAAATGATTGGGCTAAAGGAATTAGTAGAAGTTATTCAAAAATATAATACATAAAATTCCAAGATAATAGCAAATGCAACAAACTTTTAATGAATAGGTCCAAGTCATAATATGAAGTCTGAAGTTTTTGAATAAAGTTAGGAAACGCTACACAAATTTTAGGAATAGGCCCCAGAAATGCTTGATGAGTTGTATACATGTGTTTTCTACTAATACGAAAAATGAAAATCAGTTGGTATTCTGGGAAAGATAAAGTACTAAATAATGTTTCTGAAGTGAAGCAAATAAGTATGTGGCATGCTTTTAGAAAAATAAAGCAATTATGTATTGATTAGATGATTCAGGAGGGACAATATATACTATAATTCATATAATTCATATAAAATATCTTTAAAGTTTTAATAGATAAGGTCTCTAATCATTTCTCCATGATGTGTTGGTGTCTCTTCCTCTAAAAGTATGCTGTTTTTATAGGCTACTTTAATTATAATACAACACTTATCTTACAGTTTCTCTAAAATTTTTGTGTTTTTATTAAAAATAGCTTATTTTTTATACAATTGAGATGCTGTCTAACTTTTTATGGTATACTTTATCTTATTTTTGCTGAAAAATAAAACTATGGTCATTTATAAAACATATACCTTAAAAAAAATCACACACTAGTGACTCCAGCCATTTAATATTTTCTCAATTTTTAAAATCAGAAGATGGCTTTAGGAAAGGATTTTTATTACCAAGAAAAATATTTATCTAAGGTTCAGTAATTTGTCTAATTTCATCTGTCAGTTGATTTCTGCTTAACTCAAATTAATTAAATTACATATATAATACATATAGGAGGGAAGAGAAAATATGAAACCTATCTATCATCTCTCTGAAATTTAATATATAAAGAATAAAAATTTTCAAAATATGTGCAAACTCATTTGGGGCAAAAATCAATAAAGAAAAAAAATAAACTGTCTTGAATCTTACCAATAAAAGGTAATGATTTAATTTTTAATTAAATTTAATTTTTTCTTTGTACTACAGCATAATCTGTAAGAAAGGAAAACTGAATTCTCCAAGCTGAAGTTAGGGTAGGTAAAGATGGAGATAACATTAGCTGGAGGAAAACAGTCCTAAATTCCCAAGTTTCTACCAAACATCTTCTCTTAATTATTTTCTTCTTCGAAAAAAGAACAGTGAGGGTTACTGTGGAAAAAAAAAGAGTTGTAAGGCAAAAACAGGTGATAGGTGATGGTTCTCTCCTTAAAGCTGCTTTTTACAGTTCCTTAAAGGCACAGACTCAGGGAGAGGAGCCCTCTCACAAGCTTGGGTCTGACAGGGCACAGAAATTTAAAGATTCAAAACTATGACAATCACTCTGAACACAAATATTAGGTCATGGAATTAGGGGAAGACCAAAACCTGCTAAGATATTTATGAATTTTTACATTGCCAAAGAAACCCCAAAGCTGACTGATGATCGTCTCAAAAGTTCAATCTTTAAGGTGAATTCAGGGTCACTAAACTCCACCTAAGAGGAAAAAGACTGTCAGAGTTCTTGAGTCCCCATCTTAGGTGTGGCTATAGCAGATATCAGGGCCCATGGAGGTTAATGGGAAGGAGGGATCACTTCAGAAAGTAGAATTCCAAGTAAGTTCTGTTGTTTGCCTATAGTATCCATCCTACCTCACTTCCTACTTCTTAGTGAATACTGTTGAATAATCCCAATATCAGTGAGGTATCCATCCCTCCTTTCTCTGGCTAAGTGCCCAACCTATTTTTTTTTCAACTCCAGGGGTTCCAAATTGAATATTTAAGTCTATTTTAGTAATTCCAGTTTTCTTGCCAGCAGTTCATTTACTAATGGACAAGTGATTTGATTCTGGCTGATGAGATGAGAGATGCAGTTCACTGATATGCTTTTGGAAGAATGTAACAATTCTCAAGAAAGAGACAGAAGAGAAAAAGGGTGTCTTGACTGTCTCTGAATATTTTCATGTGTGCCCAGATGAGATGCTAAGAATATGTAACATAAAATTATCTAGCAACTAAAATGAGGATAAGCCAATACAGGGAGAATGAGTCAATTCATAAATTTGTAGAGAAGTAGATGTTACCCCCACTCAGAATCCATTACCCCTCTGGATTTAATGCTCTATGAAATATTCTCTCATTTGTTAACCAGAAAAGTTGGATTTTCTGTTGCTTGCAGCTTTAAAAAATATCCTAACTGAAGACTGTCAAAGCACATACAGTACTGTATAGACACAGTTGAAATTTCTTTATCATGTGACAAGGGTTCATAGTAACTTATTGTGGATATGCTCTTACCCAAAGCACTAACTGAAAAAAATCTGGTTCTTAAAAACTGTAGGTCTGAATCAGCAGAACATCTCAAAACTTGTAGCTAATAGAAGACTTTTTGAGGTAAATTTTAGTACGCATGTGATATATACATCAAGGAAAGGGTGAAAGAGAGAGAGAAGGAGGGAGAAGCAAATAGAAGAAAAAAGAAGGAAATGAAAGAGAAAAGAAAAAAGACAATGGTGTTTACTGCACAATGGTTCTTATAATCTGAATCACTTGACCCCAATGAGCAAGGTGGAACACATTATATTTAAACCTTGTAAACACTTTATCACTTTGCATAATATGCATTACTAGATGCCAAATATCTTCTGAATTTTAAGTGGTAACATTTAAAAGAATGAAAGGTTCATCGGTTATTCTGCACTGAAATGCTGGATTAAATGAAATTTTAAAAGTCAAGATCATTAAGGGAGATTCGAAAATAGGTAGTGTGACATAACAGCAGGATAACTTTAGGATTCAGAGAAGTTGATATGAATTGAAAAAGGGTATAAATGAACTTTTTTTTTCCCTTAAAAAACGTCTTTTGATCCAAAAAGCACTTCTGGCCACATTTCATAGTCAAACTGATGGTTGAGTTATATCATGTTAACAAAATGGCTTTTTCATTAAACATAATCCTCTCATGAAATTTAAACAAAATCTAAATTTAATTATAAAATACAAAAATGTACAAACTTTTAAAAGGAAAGAAATACTACATAAGTTCACAATTAAAATAATTAAAACAACATTGGGCTGTTTGAAGCTGATGAACTATATCTCCTGCAAATGCTATCTGATCATTCAGGAAGAAGGAAAATCCTCATATGGTCCTGACAACACATGAATTTTGAGGTGTCAGTTTGCTGGGTAGTTACCTATTGCACTGCAGCAACAAGAAAACAAACAAACTAGAGTTGTTGGCATACCATCAGTATTTAAAATTTGGGAGCAAATCTGTTTGTAATTGTGTGTATGTGTGTGTTTCTAGAATTTTTAATACAAAAGGCATGAGTAACACTGTCTTCCAGTCAAAATTCTTAGTGTTTATGATCAGGAAAAAATTTACTCTAGGTTGTAATGAAGTCCAATGTGCTTGAAAGTAAAACTCTAACTAGTCCTTATTTATTTGAAATCTACTGTTTGGTTTAATAAATGTAATAATTAGAGCAAAAAATGATAGATGCCTTTTTATTATCAGGCCATAACTATTCTCTTTCGAAATTGTAAGTAAATGCCAAGTTTAGTTTTTTCACACTAGTTTAATTTTCCATTTTTCTATTTGGTGTCTAAGTAATATAATGCTAATGGTGGGCAGTCTCTGCCTGCTATCTGTCTGTCTATCTCTTCCAAGAGCTCAGCCTGCTTTAAGGGTACTAAGAATTTATCTCATTGGAGGACTATTAACAGAGAACAAATTCAAATCCCATTAATGGTCTTGCTCAATTAGTGGCAGATGTTTCAGAATTCATGGCATACTGCCCTCAGTTAAATGGAAGCTACTATATTTCAAGTTCAACTGGAGTTTAGCAGGAACTAGAAAATTGTGCAATACCTTCATGATTATGGGCCAAGAAGGAATTCTTCAATCATAATATTATTATAAAACTGTTCTTAAATACCTTTAATCTTATTCATATCATATACGGACTATATATTATATTAGCAAAATTATAAATTTGCAATTTCTTCTAAATCAAAATAATTTCCTAATACCAGAAATCCTGAAGTGTTTTAAGAACCTTAACATAAAAATAAAATCAAGTTCAATTATTATTATAAAGCATTGATTTATTATTTATTTATCTTAGATGAGTGTTAAAAATGGGCTACCATCATTATTTGCTTCTTTAATAATGTTTTTTAATAACATTTAACAGTTACTAAGTCCTTACTATTTTCTAGGTCCTGAGCTAATGATGTTGACTTTCACTTATCATCATAACATCAACTTCCCTATTAGTCTTCTTAGATTACAAAGGTGGAATCTAGAAAGGAATTTGTAAAGAATAAGAAATGTATTCAAGACACTCAGTGAGGAGCGCATGGGTGGCTCAGTGAGTTAAGCCTCTGCCTTCTGGTCAGGTCATGATCCCTGTGTCCTGGGATGGAGCCCCGCATCAGGCTCTCTGCTCGGTGGGGAACCTGCTTCCCTTCCTCTCTCTACCTGCCTCTCTGCCTACTTGTGATCTCTGTCTGTCAAATAAATGGATAAAATCTTAAAGAACAAAAAAACAAAAACAAAACACTCAGTGAATGGCAGAGCTTATTTCAAACTCGTATCTAACTAATTTCTGCATTCATGTTCTTATTGATTCTGGCATAGAATTTCTCTCTCTACTTCACAGCTAGAGTTTCAGCAATTGTCTAGAATAATTTCTACTGTAAATCTATAAACATCAGATTATCTCAAACATGTATTTATTGTCAATTTCTCTGAAACTTTTACCAGCTTCCCCCAGCTACTATTTTACATAAAATGATTGTCCATACATCCACATTCCTTTGTATTGCCCCCAAACTCCCATCTCACAACTCCCATAACCCTCATTTCTTTCTCCACCTGCCTCAAATGACTTCATATTCCCTGAGCAGCATTCATGCCTTCCCCCCTGCTCTGTCCTGGCCTTTGAAATTGTGCCCCTTTGAAGGTCTTGTACAAATATGGCATCAATCCCATGAAATCTTTTCTAATAGCCACCCTCTCTATCCTGCAACCTCTTCCAGTTTCTAAGAATCTTACATGTCCCACTTTTCTTTGACTTTCTTTCCACTACCATGTTGAAATCACTATTACTGTGTATCTGTTGAGTAACATGATGTCTTACCAATAAATTGAATACAGACACTTTGGAACTGTGCCCCTATGTTTCTACACTGATTTATTATTTTTTTAACTTATTTTGAGGTCTATAGAATAAACTTAGAGTTAAAAAAATAATTTGGTAGCACACATTGTTCTGTAATAGTTCTTACATTTTTTACAGGTTGATTTAGTTTAGTACTTTTACATAGCAGAGTTAGCACTACCAATAATTGCATGTGCACCAGGATCCAGTGCTTAAAAAGTTTTAGTTTAAGGTGAGATGAGAAAGAGTTTTAAACCAAAGGCTGATCTCTAGTTTAGATTAAGTAGAGTGGCCTTATGATTTGTTTTCCAAACTGGGACAGTTTGGAGAGAGGACAGAGTCACTATGATTTAGGACAGTGTTGGGAAATCCTGGTTTCATTAACTAGCTAGATAATCTTAGGAAGTCATTTAGTCTCTTTGAGTTCAGTTTCCTCATTCATAGGTGACACGTTTGAAGTAAACAGTTGAGGTTTTTTCTGTCTCTAAAATTTGTGAAAGGTGTAAAATATGTATTATGCCATAAAATGTATAGCAGTATTGCAAATTCAGTATATTGTTAATACTTTACCACATGTTTTGCATTTTGGATTTCAAATTCAGGGAAATGGGAATGCAGGAAATGTAGTGACAAAGAACCCTTTCGGTAAAATGATAAATTTGGGAAAACTATTAGAGTTAAGGATCAGATACTTTTCAGATAAGCTTAAAGAGTTCAGTAGCAATAAAAATGGAATAGTTAGTAACACAAAATAGATTAATACAGCTATTGAACATAATCTTCAGGTTTCCAAGAGGAGTTGTGTGGGAGAGGTTTTTGAAAAGTCTAGAACTCTGGCAGATAAGACATGGGGACTGCTCTGGGAATATGTGTATGACAGTGAGCGTAAGAAAAGTGTATACATCTGTTTGGGAAAGGATAAACTGCATTAAATATTTTAGATCTTTCTGGATAATGGACTTCAAGCATTCTAGTAAAATATATTTTAAAAGTGTGTTTGATCCAATTTAAATATTAGCATTTGATTTAATTTTGAATTTTGTTGTTGTTGTTGATTTCATGTACAAACTAAAAATCCGCCCTAAAGTGACTTTAGAGATGTGTGGTCTGTTTTTAATACTGTATACTCTAATGTCTAGAAGTTGCCTGCTATTCTGAAGTCACCTATAGATTATCTCAACATCTTTATGTAACATTTTTATATAGTCATCCTGTTACCTCATCCCAAATGCCAGGAAATAGCCTGACCAGATGCAGATAAAAATATTACATTCTGTTTTAATGCCACTATTTGAATTTCAAAAAAATAGGAAATGATCCTTAATTGTAGATTCAGTTGTTATTTGCAGGTGTAAAAGGGAACTTTGGCTGCCTCATTTAATAACTTGTTCCAAGAGTTCAAAGGTGAATTAAGAGGGTAGTACAATTTAATACATGCCCAATTTAACTAGGTGTTGCCTAGAGAAGTTTATGAGTCCATTAGGGAAGAGCAGTATGTTATATTAGCAAAAGGAACTTCTGTTAACTAATCACACAAAATCAGAAAGGTGTAAACCCGTTTTTCTTTCAAAAGATATCCTTGCTTAACTTTTTTATCTATTGCTAAGAAACTGATTAAAGTTTGTTGTTATTGATGATTTGGGTTTGTAAGACGTAGATGTGTCTGAAACTTGCCTAATCTACATTTCTACTTAAATAATTTAGCTTCTGCAGGGTGATATATTTTATTACTGTGGGAAAAACAATAAGAAAATGTGGGGATTAAATGGAATTTATTTCTTGGTTTCCTACATTAACTGATTTTGGGGTTATTTCTTCCTTCATCTGTTATACCAGAAAAAATAAACAACAAAAAAGTTACATGGTGCATTTCCATGATTGATTA
Organism: Taxidea taxus jeffersonii; assembly: GCA_003697995.1. Lineage (NCBI taxonomy): Eukaryota > Metazoa > Chordata > Mammalia > Carnivora > Mustelidae > Taxidea > Taxidea taxus. The sequence continues at coordinate 885,165 of ML106343.1, read as the reverse complement.
TAAGCTGGGTTACATCCTTAAATAGAAGTGTTTTCTTGTCAAATTCTTTAGTTTCAATAATATGATATTTTGTTGAACATTCCTATACATTTTAAAAGCCTCATATAAATTAGAATGTAATCTTTTAGATGGAGAAACACAATTTTATTCCCTAATTAAATAGAATTGTCTTATACTTATCATGCTATATCTAGATAAAAAGATTTAGATGTAAGTTCTTCTTTTTCTGTGTTGTGAACTGATTATCTGTACGTGGACTTTATATTTTTATCCAGATGTATGCTTCAAGTACACCAATCAGAATGAAATGTTGGTATGCAACTATGATTTTACATAGGAGTTTTCTACAACCAGAGTTTAGCTTCTTGTTTGTCATCTCTATAAAATGTAGTGATGTCAGTTTTAAAAAGACCATCTTACTTAAAAGCAGAAACAAGGCTTAGTAGGCAACCCTTTTGTTTTTGTTTTTAATAATTTGTGAGGTTTTAAAAAATTATATAGTTTTTGGGAAAATTTAAAAATTAAATAGCTAGACAGAAAAATGAACACCAGAATTGGAAGGTCAAAACCCATATATCTCTTATACACTTGCCATGCTAGATTAAGATATACATATCTCCTATTTATAGGATACACACATTGTGCACGTGCGTGCGCACACACACACACACTCAGATCCTGTTAATTTTCATTTGGCTTCTGAGAGCTCTTGAGTATTCACACATATATCTCAGTGTTTTATTTCCTTATAATTACATAACTAATGGAAACACCACGGGTTCCCATAGGCAAGAACACTCAAATTCACATCCACTGTAATAGGTTATAGTTATTTAAGTTATTTACATAACTTATGTAAATAGTTATTTACATAACTTGAGATTCCACTACATAATGAGGCAGTGGGGATTATTTTATAATAATAAAAATGACAAGTTATTAATCATATATACTTCACTAGACATTCCATATGAGATAAGCACTACTATTTTATTTTACAGATGAGAAAACTAAGACTTACAGAACTTAGATAATTTATTCAAGATTATAGAGCTAGAAAACAACACGGTTGCAACTATAATTTTGGTATACTTGACCTAGACTTTAAAAAAAATCATTGAAATATAATTGACATACAATATTATGTTAGTTTCAGGTGTACATCACACTGATCCCGCAATCTATATATTGACTCAGTGCTCACCACGGTAAATGTACTCACCATCTATGACCATGTATTATTACAGTATCATTGATTACATTCCCTATGCTGTACTTTTCACTTCTGTGACAATTTCTTTTATAATTGAAAGTTTGTACCTCTTAATCCCCTTCATCTATTTTGTCCATCCCCCTGGCTATCTTCCTTGTGGCAACCACCAGTTTATTCTCTGTATTTAAGTCTGTTTGTTTTCCTTTTGTTTTGGTTTTAGACTCCACATATTAGTGAAATCGTATGGTATTTGTCTGTGACAACATGGATGCATCTAGTATTATACTGAGTAACCAAGATTTTTTAAAATTATCTTCTCAAAATATAAAAATTGTTTTAACCCTGTTACATAATTTTTTTCCCGATTACAATGAGTTCTTTAAAAGTCTTGTTATATTTCTTCATACACAGAAATCAATCAATAATCATATATTATGATTAGTTAATTAAAATTGAGATTTTTTTGCTGCACTTTTTTTTATAATACAAACGAACTTTTGGTCTAATCTAATTGCTTTCATAACCAATCCTTCAACTGGTATGAAAAGATAAAGAAATACATAAAAGTTTGCTTTTTTAAAAAATATGCTAAAATACAAATTGCACAGTTAAATCCATCCTAAAGAAGTTGTAAAAATAATGATTTTTTAAAAATTTAATAATTTTTAATGCTTTTTGTTTCTTATACACATTCAATACTGTGGCTAGTTATGTGAATTAAAAATATTCTATTCAAAAATATATTCTATTCAGTACCAGAGGATTTGTAAACATACTGTTTATATTAAATATTTGCTGTTTGGCACTGTTGTTCAATATAAACATCTGGATTTTACCTCAAATGCTTAAAATTGTTGACATAGCAATTTTTGATAGTATTATAAGTGAGGAAGCATATAAAAACAATGAGCTGGATGGGAAATAGAAGAAGGCTTTAGAAATAGGAGTTAGGAAAAATGAGTGCAAATTGAGAAAAGAGATGCATAGATGTGGGTCAGAGGAAAAGGTCAAGAAGATGAAGAGAAAAGTCTTGGAAGGTATGTAGAGGATGACTGAAAACAGATGCTGGCAGCAGTCAAGGGAGAGGCAGAGAGAGGAGATCATGATTCTAAAGGTTATTTATCTTTTAAAGATAGAGAAACAGAAATCAAATGCTCTTCTAAATGCAGAGAGAAAGACTGGAAGGATATTTTCTTACCCACATTTGAAGAGAACAATCATGAAGTCAACCCTAGTGTGTGTGATTCACTGGGCCAGGGCACTGTTCTTCACAAAAATGGAGTTAATATTAATATGGTCTGAAAAGGGTTGTTGTAGAGCAGAAAAGAGTTAATGCATATAGCAAGTACTGAGCAAATGCAGTCTGTTATTAATTTCACCACAATCATTTAGATATTACTTCATTTGCCAATCCCCAGTTTTCTATGAATAGAAATATTTGGGAAATAAAGGAATAGAAAAATAGTAAAGGAGTAATGGAATCATCTTGACTTGAGATATTTGTGATATCAACAAAGGTCTAAATAGAAATTCTCATATTTTTGTTTATACTTTCAGGATAATGTTTTAGGAAAATTATATAACAAAATTTGTTTTGTAGTGTCACAGATAATGCTTTCAAGAGAAAATATTGCAGCATCGTCTCCTGTAGGAAGAGGATTTAAAATTTGTATATTTTATTTCATTTCATTTTTTTAAAGATTTTAGTTATTTATTTGACAGAGAGAGATCACAAGTAGGCGGAGAGGCAGGCAGAGAGCGAGAGAGGAAGAAGCAGGGTCCCTACTAAGCAGAGAGCCTGATGCGGGGCTTGATCCCAGGACTCTTGGATCATGACCTGAGCCACTGAGGTGCCCCCAAATTTGTATATTTTAAAACAAGATATTAACTTGGTAAATAAGTGAATGAAAAGTTTATTTATAATTGTTTATAATGAGTTCATTTTCCTCTGAGATTATTTGAAGAAATACTGAAAAAAGAGCAGCACTGGAACTCAGACAAATATCTTTTAATCATAAAATCAAGGGCATAAAAGAATTAGATTCATTTTTAAATGGAGAAACTTTTTTTTTAAAGATTTTTATTTATTTATTTATTTGAGAGAGAGAGAGAGAGAGAAAGAACATGAGAGAAGTCAGCAGGAGAGCAGACTCCCTGAGCAGGGAGCCCAATGTGGGGCTCCATCCTGGGACTCCAGGATCATGACCTGAGCCGAAGGCAGTCACGTAACCAACTGAGTCACCCAGACATCCTAAGTGGAGAACCTTTTTAAAAATAACCTAAACTAGTGAAAATTTAGGTGAAGACATTAATAGTAATTTATTTCAAAAAGTTCTATAAGCTTGTTTTCCAAAAAGGAAAAGGTTATGCAGTGCTTATATGCAGTAAATTACAGAGTATTAAAAATTACCTGTCATCATGACTATATTTTGAAATGTTGTCATGATGGTAAAACTAATCTCTCAAATTTGGAAAAGATTAAATTGCTAGCTTTTTGCCAAATATGATATTTTAAAATATCCTATTTCATTCTTATCTTAAAATGGTTAGCATTAAGCTATTGTCAAATACATGAAGATATAGAAATGTTATGTATATGCGTTAACTAGTTTAATGCATTTGAAACAAAATCTGCATTACTGAAATCTAATCATTTTAGATTCAGACAGCAAGGGTGTTCTATTAAGTGAAAAACACAAATCAAGCAATATGAAGGCAATGTATAACCTACCAAATTTTCCATTGGGGGCTATGTCCTTGATTTTATAAGGAAAATATCTTGAATTAGACATGCAATGTAATCAACAGGTCTCTTAATGTGTCGTGGTTTTCCATAAGGTCCTTCTCTTTGTTTGCACAGCTGCTTTCTAAGAGACCTGTATATCACATTTCCCTTATGATATTGTCACTGCTGTTTTAAACCTCGTGACCATTTCCAAGAAGAAAGTTGCTTGCACAAACGTTTGATCTTATGAAAACTTGACCCATTGTTTCATTATCTTTGATATCATTTGAATCATTTGAACTTTTTGTACAGGCAAGATGTTTGGATTGTCTAATATAATATTAAACTGTGGCTACATTAAAAAAGAAGAAATGTTTATGTAAATTTTAGCTCAGAGAATATAGTGTATTCCAACATGTAGTCCCATTTAATAATTTTGTTAGAAATATTATGTTATAGGACAGTTGATTTATAGATGATTTATTGGCTTTGAAGATATGTCTCAAATCCTTAATCTCAAAGGCTATATTGGTTTTAAAAATAAAATTGATAGGTCAGTAATGCCATGAACTTAATACCAAATTACACAATTTATTTTTATTTTTTTAATTTTTTATTTTTTTAAATATTTTATTTATTCATTTGACAGAGAGAGAGAGATCACAAGTAGGCAGAGAGGCAGGCAGAGATGGAGAGAGGGGGAAGCAGGCTCCCCGCCGAGCAGAGAGCCCAATGTGGGGCTCGATCCCAGGACCCTGGGATCATGACCCGAGCCGGAGGCAGCGGCCCAATCCACTGAGCCACCCAGGTGCCCCCACAATTGATTTTTAAAACAGATACCCTTCCAATAAAACATACTGATGTCAATAAACTTTGTATTAGCAACAAGTAGCCAGTTAGCAAGACACTGTGCTACTTGGTTCCTGCCTAGAGAGTTTACAGTCTGATTGTTCATGTTTATCTTAATGGTCTCACTTCTCATTTGATTGTTTCCCCTGCTCATCAGTCACCCCCAGGATAAGAGGTATATTTTTTAGAACTACATACAGGACTCCTCTTCATCTGCTTCCATCCTCATCTTTCCAGGAGTGCCACAGTGAATTTCTCACTGTCCCTGTATGTTTTAAGTTCTTTCATATTTTTGTGCCTTTTCATAAGATGACCTTCCCTTGATTGTCAATGGTGAAATGATTTTTCAAAAATCCAATTCATATGTCTCTTCTTCTTTGAAGCCTTAATGGACTTCCCATCTGACAGAGAAGTTCAGGCATATCTTAAAAACATGATTATGGAAGTGTAAAACATTCTTGATTTGACAACACACAAACACACAAATACACATGCTTTTGTTACTTGAAAATAACATGGAAAGAAATTTTAAATTGTGCTTTGATGTTAAACAACTTGATGATCTTTATAATTAATTTGATATCATAAGACATCCCTATTTACTTTAGTATTCAACATCTTATGGATTTGTTGTACATACTAACTTTGTTGGAACTTCTGTTTATGTTCTCACATGTCACAAGTAAAAACTTTTATATAAATCTTGAATGAAATTATCATATTGGGTGGATCAGAGAAAATATGATAAATTTTTTATAGCAGACAGTGTAAGGGAAATATTTGCAGTATTTGTGATAAAAATAGACAAAATACATAATACATTATACATATAAATAAATTATAATGTTACAATATACAATAAAAATATATAAAGAACGCTTACATTCAATAACACAAAGATGAGCACACTGAATCATGGGTAAATAAAGGGACCATGGACTTAACAAAAAGAAAAATATAGTCAAAATTTACCTGATATTTAAAATATGGATATTAAAACAAGTAGCCATGGAATAAAGGCCAGCAAAAAGAAAAATATCTTAAATGTTCTGGAGCCAGTGTGCTTGCTTCGGCAGCATATACACTAAAATGTTCTGGAGCCAGAGTTTGTGAAGTAGCTAAATGTCACTTATCTATTACTTATGGGAATGTATTTTATTTATTTTTAGAAATTTCCTGGAGGAGAATTTAGCAAAATATTTTAAAGTCTGAAAATACAAAATTTTATCCTAAACTTCTAATTCTAGAAAATAGTCTAAAAGCAGAAATGTAAAAAAATGTTGGTTAGGATAATGATCTTCAAAGCCTCACTTTTAAATAATGGAAATACAATGATATACTTATAGACATGAGTTAAGACTGTATTTGAGAAGAATCTTTAAAGACATGAAAATATCTGTTATTTCACTAACCAAACAAAAAAGAAAATGATAAGCACTTCATATTTGTATTAAAATGCAGGTATATAGAAACATTGGAATGATATACACATAACTCTGGATAATGGGATTATGTATGATTTTTATTGATCATACTCTTCTCTTAAATTTTCAATGATAAATACACATTACATTTCTCATCAGAATACTTAAATGATTACTTTTCCTGAAATTAAACAATCACAAGCATAAAAATTAATGGATTTTTACAAAGCATATTTTGTAAAATGTGTCTAGAATGGGCTGATTTAGCTCTTTACATACCAAGTCCATGGTCCTTGAACTTGTCTAGGAGAGAATAGAGAGGATAGACAGCATTGAATACAGCTGCATGGCGATAGATAGATTTCTGCAGAATTCATGGCAGGGTTGCTTGAAGTCCACTCAACTAACAACTCCCTATGTTTGGGTGACAACTTGATTGCAGGTGGAAAAGGCAGAATTTTCTCAATGCTCTTACTTTGAATAGAGAATTGTAGAGCTCTTTCTGGAAATGGCAGCGTAGGAATTATAATTTTCCTGTCCATAGAACATAGTCCTTTCAGTATTACTTTTCCTCACAAAGAATGTAAATAGTATACAGCCTACAAGATTATCTAACATGAGAGTAGCTCAAGTTTCTTTTCTAAGAATCATTGAAAGAGCCATATTTTTAGTTTTCATGCAACTTCTCTTGGGAGAGGCACATTTACAATCAGGAATATATATAGATGACAATGCATGTATATGCAGGTATAATAACATTCAGAGAATGTAACCCTGGAGTATATATCTGAGAGATTTCTCCTGGGTTTATATTTGGAAAAGATGAGCACTGAATGTCTGAGCTCAACAAAGTAGAAATGTCAGGTATTCCTGTCAAGTACTCATGTCAGGCTAGAGATAAGCCTAGGATTGCAGAGGTTTCTTCTGAAGTCTGTATACCTGAGCCAGTGCATTTTATGCATTTGGCTCTCAAAAGAGGATTATCCTCTTAGAATGATCAGTCACTAGCACATTAAGAATTAACTTCCAAGAAATTCTCTAAATTCAGATCTTTTGAATTGCAAAAATAATATAAGCCTAAGGGTATTTTAGATGTTGAGTTTGGCAGGCAGGAGACTATTTGGTTTAAGCAAACCAAACCTTAAAACAAATAATGGTAGGTTACTCCAGACTAAAATTTAAAAGAAAAAAATTAGATATTGCATATTCTGACTATTAACTCAATGTGACATTCCCGGAAAATTAATCTATATATACAATAAGAATGCTGGATATAAAATGCTAAACCAGTCTTCACCAATTTTTAAGGCATCTGTGCATTTTATTTTTGTTGTATGGGTTTCCTAGAGGCCTCTGATTTCTTTTGAAGAACGCTTTCTTTGGAGGATGCACCTATTTCTATTTTGATGGTTTACTGAGAACACAAAGCATTTACCTCATTGTATTGTCTTTTTTCAGAGGTCTTACATTTGAGATGCTAAATGAGGTTGGTTTACGAGACTCCCTTTGTTTTTTTTTTTTTTTTTTTTTTTTGGGCCTATCGATTTGTAATAATTTTGCTGTTAAATTCTCAACTGAAGATGGGATTCCTGAAATTAGTAGTAGTAGTATTGCATTATATGGGACTACTAGAAATTATTGATTCATTCATCTGCTGATGGACATTCGATTATTTTCAGTTTTGGACTATTACACTAAAGCTGCAGTGAACATATCTGTGCAAGTCTTTGTATGGGTGTGTGCTTTCTTTTCTCTTGGGTAAATACTAGGACTGGAGTGGCTGGATCATAAGATGCGTGTGTTATTTAGCTTTTTAAGAAATGGTCAACATATTTTCCAAACTTCTTGGGCTATTTTAAATTCTCACCAGCAGTGTATCAGAGTTCTATTTCTTCCACATTCTTGTCAACACTTAGTAGGAGAACTTTAAAAAATTTTACCAGCTCTAATAGGTATTTAGTCATATCTCTTGTGGTTTCAATTTGCATTTCCAAATGATTAATGATGTTGAGTGTCTTTTCTTGTGTTTATTTCCCATTCATATATCATCTTTGGAGAGCTGTCCAAATATTTTGCCCATTTTTTTAATTGGATCACTTACATTGTTATTGTATTTTGAGAGTTATCTATATACTCTTGATAACGTGTCCTTTGTCAGATACATGGTTTGCACATATTTTCCCTAAGTTTATAACTTATCTATTCATTTTGCCAAAAGTAGTTTATGAAGAGCAGAAACTTTTAATTTTGGTGAAATTCAATTTATTCATTTGTCTTTTATTCGTTGTGCTTTTGGTGTCACATCTAAAAATCTACACTCAATTCAAAGTCACAAAGATTTTCTCTATTTTCTTTCAATTTTGTAGATTTAGGTATTATGTTAGACCTGTAATGCCATTATTAATTGATTTTTGTATATAATTTGAGGTATGGGTCAAACTTCTCGTTTTTTATAGATGTATATCCAGTGATTACAGCATCATTTGAAAGGATTATTCTTCACTGAATTGTTTTTGCACATTCTAAAAAAAATCAGCTGCCCATATATGTGTGGGTGTAATTCTGAACTTCCTATTTTGTTCCATTGATTTACTTGAGTACCTTCATGCCCAAAGAGACCATTTTGACTGATAATGCTTTTTTTTTTTTTTAAGATTTATCTATTTATATAAGACAGAGTGAGAGAGAAAGAGCAGGGGGAGGGGCAAATGGAGAGGAAGAGAGAATCTTAAGCAGACTGCCTACCCAATGCAGGGCCCAGGAACTCAGGACTCTATCTCATGACCCTGAGATCATGACCTGTGCCAAAATCAAGTCAGATTCTTAACCAATAGAGCCACCCAGGGGCCCCAGCTATTGTTCTTTAATAAGTCTTGATATCAGGTAATATTGGTCTTCCAATTTTATTTTTTCAAAGCTGTTCTATTTTAGCTCCTTTGCATTCCAACTCTTCATTGAGATTTTTCTAATGTTAACATGTTACACAACCATTGTATATTTGTCAAAACAAAGACATTAACATTGGTAAAATACTATTATATACTAATACTAAACTACAGATTTAATAGAATTTCATGAATTTTTCCATTAATGTCTTTTTGCTGATCCAAGATCTAATCCAAGATATCATACTGCATTTAGTCATTATGCTTAGATTTTTTTCTAATCTGTGACAGCTTCTCTATTGCTCCTTGTTTTTTGTGACTGACACTTTTAAGGACTAGTGGTGAAATATTTTATAGAATTTTTCTTAATTTGGGCCTGTTTTTCTCATGATTAAGATTGGGTTCATGGATTTGGGAGAAAGTATTTTCCTTTTTATATGTTGTTGGATTTGACTTGCTAGAACTTTGGGATTTATGCTTCTATCTAAGGAGATGGGTCTTTAAGTTTGTTTGTATGTTTTAATTTAGTAATGCTTTTGTTTTGTTTTTGGTATCAAGATAATACTTGATTCATAAGAAGAGTTATAAAGAAATTCTTCCATTTTAATTTTCTAGGAGATTATGTGAAGATTTGGTATTGTTTCTTCCTTAAATATTTGATACAATGCACCAATGAAGCCATCAGACTCTGGGGTTTTCTTTGTGGGAAGGTTTTTTTGTTTCTTTTGCTTGTTTGTTTGTTTGTTTTGTTTTTGTTTTGGGGGGAGCAGCAGAAGCGGAGGGAGAGAGGGAATCCCAAGCAAGCTCCACAACCAGCATGGAACCTGACACAACGCTTGATCTCACGACCCTAAGATCGTGACCTGAGCCAAAATCAAGAGTCTGGTGCATAACCAAATGAGCCACCCAGGTGCCCCTCTTTGTGGAAGGTTTTACACTCAAATTCAATTTATTTCATAGATATAGAATTTATTTCATAGATATAGAGATCTGTAGTTTTTTTTTTTTAAGATTTCATTTATTTATTTGAGAGAGTGACAAAGCAGAAGCAGGGGGAGATGCAAAGAGAGAGGGAGAAGCAAGCTCCTCTCTCAGTGGGGAGCCTGATGTGACCCTAAGGTCACGACCTGAGCAGAAGGCAGCTGCTTAACTGATTGACCCACCCAAGCATGCCTAGAGATCTGTAGGTTGTTGTTGTTGGTGGTTTTTTTTTAAGATTTTTATTTATTTATTTGATGGGGGGGCGGGACACAAGTGGGGGGAGTGGGAGAGGGAGAAGCAGGCTTCCTGTTGAGCAGAGAGTACAATGTGGGGCTCAATCCCAGGACCCTGGGATCATGACCTGAGCTGAAGGCAGATGCTTAATGGACTGAGCCACCCAGGCACCCCAGATCTGTAATTTTTTAAATTTATTTTTGAGCAAACTCTGGCAGTTTGTGTCTATCAAGAAATATGTCTCTTCCATCTAAGTTGTCTAATATATTGGCATAATACTAATGGTTTTACCTTACTTTTCAATATCTGTAGAGTTGGTAGTGATATCACTTCTTTCGTTCCTGATATTATTTTTCTCTTTCTCTTTGTTTTCTTCTGGACATGTCTGACTAAATGTTTTCAGTTTTATTGATCTCAATAAGATTTTGACATCCTTAATTTTCTGGTTTCTGTTATTAATTTCCCTTCTAATCTCTATCATTTTTTTCTGCTTCATTTTGGTTTAGTATGCTATTTTTATCCTTGTTTAATAAACAACCTAATTAATGTCTTGGTTTGAGTCTTCTTCTTTTCTAATACAGATATTTAATGCTACAGATATCTCCCCCCTCCTAAGTTAGGCTTTAGCAGCATCCTACACAATTTTTATACATTCTAGTTTCATTTTCATTTATTGCAAAATAATTCCTTTCTTTTTGTCTTTAATCCATGGGTTATTTAGAAGTGTATTATTTTATACTAAATGTTTGGTTACATTTTCAGATATTTTTGTTACTGATTTATAATTAATTTCATTTTCAAATCCAAGAACATACTATGTATGAATCAAACCCATTTGAATTTATTGAAATTTGTTGTATGGCCTATAATGTTTTGGTGACTATTCCATGTACACTTGAGAAGAATGTTTTTGGAGTGAAATGTTCTCAGTTAGGTCAAGTTAATTGATAGTGTTTTTTAAAATCTTAAGTACAAAATCTTACTGATTACCTGCTTATTTCTATCCATTGATGAAAAACTTACTGCAATTTCCAATTATAATTTTTCTGTTTATTAGAAATATGTTTTGAGGGGCACCTGGGTGGCTCAGTGGGTTAAACCTTTGCCTTCGATTTGGGTCATGATCCCAGGGTCCTGGGATCGAGCCCTGCGTCGGGCTCTCTGCTCAGCGGGGACCCTGCTTCCCCCTCTCTCTCTGCCCGCCTCTCTGCCTACTTGTGGTCTCTGACTGTCAAATAAATAAAAATTAAAAAAAAAAAAGAAAAGAAATGTGTCTTGAAAAAGGAAGTAGAATGAAGGAGCAAGGAACATCAGTGCATTGGAAAAAGAATTGAAAGATACAAAAGAAGCAGACACAGTAAATTGTTGGACTTCTTTGACTACTAGGCATTTGTATTTCTTCTCTGTAAAATTTTTAAGTAATTGCTCATTTTTGTAATAGGATGTTTATATTTTATTGAAATGTTAGAGCAAATTATATGTGATGTATCTATGGTGATCATATAACCTGCCAAAAAATGATATTTAGTAAAATTCTTGATTCATATATATTTACTTAGTAAAGTGATTTCACTGAACTTGCTGTATATATTACTGATTCTATCAGGATTTTTTTTACTCTAAATTTTTTTTTTTTTAAGATTTTATTTATTTCACAGACAGAGATTTCAAGTAGGCAGAGAGGCAGGCAGAGAGGGGGAGAGGAGGAAACAGGCTCTCGGCCAAGCAGAGAGCCCGATGTGGGGCTTAATCCCAGGACCCTGGGATCATGACCCAAGCCGAAGGCAGAGGCTCAACCCACTGAGCCAAACAGGTGCCCCTAAATTGGGTTTTTAATCACAAAATATGCATAGGGAGATAATTTAACTCATGCCTTTTCAATAGTTATATTTCTTTTTTTTTCTGTTTTCTTCATTATTACATTGGCCAGACCTTCCCAAACAATATTAAATCATAATAGTGACTACATGATGGATATGCTTGTCTATTACCAGCCTACGGTGGGTTTAGCTTATATTTCATTATCAACTGAATGACTTCATTTTACTTTCGGATTGAGGTTTGTTTTCACTAAATAACTAGTTTTTTTCCTAGTAGTTTACTGGGTTTTATGAGGAGTGAATGTTAGATTTTATAAAGTGACTTTTTTTGAGCATCTATTAAGATTTACTCTGAATTAGGAACATGACAAATAATGTTTACTGATAAATCATTACAATCCCTGAATAAGATAAGTTAGTGATAGTTGATTGTTATAGTGTTAAATGTTTTATTCTATTTAGAAATTTTACATATGAAACAAGTGTCATTTTATTATTTTTCTTTTAACTTTGAACTATTTTTGTCGTGGTTTAATATCAGAATCCTGTACAGCAGTTTCATAGAACAAATTTAGACTATTTCTATTTATCATATTCTGGAAAGGTTTATATAAGTATGTAAATCTCTTCATTTCAAGTTTGAAAGAACTCATCTATAAAAAGAATTTGGGCACAAAGAATATATGTGGGTTAATTTTTTTCTTAAGTGGTGTTCATTTTCTTCTGTAGTTATATAGCTTCACTCAAATTTCCAACATTTCTTGAGTACTTTTAATATTTATATGCTTTAGCAAAACACATTCTTTGAAATGGGAGTGCCATTTGTGAGTAAGTCTTAAAGTAGAAAACATTCAGAAATGTTAGTTTTCTCTGTTTCTTGTCTTAAATAGATTTTTGTTAGTTCCATTTGTTTTGAATTTCTTTATTCCTCTACATATGATAGTAGGATTTCCACATCACATTCTTCTTTTTTTTTTTTTCAAGTTTTCATTACATCTGTGTGCCAGATCTTGGTTCCTTCTTTAATGTTTCACCTTTCAGTGCAATTTTGTTTCAGATGTGTCTTTTCATATTAACATCAAGTTATGTATTTTTTAACTTTCTATTGAAGTTAAGAAACATACAAAAATACACATAGTGTAAGTGTTAGAGCTCAATTATCACAAAATGAGTTCACCCATACAATCATCTTCCAGGTCAGGAAACAGAATATTTACCACCACCCTAGAAGTTTTTGTTTCCTCCTAATCTCTACCTCCTCAAGTGTATTAGCTTGACTTTTAAGGTCATAGTTTTGTATTTTCTTTTGTAAAATTATGAAGTATTTTTTGTGCATATTACTTTCATTCAGCATTTTGTATGTGAGATGCATCCATGTAGTTGCATGGTGCTAGACTTTTGTTAGGTTCATAATTGTTTGGTATTTCATTATATGAATATATCATAGCTTATTTATATATTCTGCTATTAACTGACAGTTAATTTGAGTTTGGAGATATGAATAATTTTCCACTGAACATCCTAGTGCATGTATTTGGTGCAAATATTCATTTATTACATGCCTGTTGGATTATACCTGGGAGTGAAATATAGTAAATATGTGTGTGTGTAATATGCTAATTAATTTACAAAGTTACCAATTCTTGGCTTTGTCTGTTTTTATTTCATTTTATTTTGCTTTAGTCATATCCTGATAATGTATTATAATATCTCTGTTTTTTAAATATACATTTCATGGGTTTCTAATGAGGCTAAGCTTTTTTTCATATATGTGTTAGCATATGGATATCCTCATTTGTGAAGTGCTTGCCCATGTATTTTTCCATGATTCCAAATGCATTTTTTTCCTAGCAACATGCAGAGGTTATATATGTAATATTTCCATGATAATATCCATATCCATATTTTTTCCGATTATGTATTGTAAATATGTTTTCACATTCTTAGAACTGCCTTTACTCCTTCTAAATATGGTGTATTTTGGTGATTGGGAGTTCTTGGTTTTAATTTATCAATTTTTAGTGCTTACTAGATAGTGTCTAAGAAATTTTCACATACCTCAAGGTCATGAAGTTATTCTATATAACCATCCAGAAGCTTGTTAGGTGTGTCAGACAGTACACAGTAGAGTGTACCATTTTCTCCTTTTTAAAAAATTGGGTGTTGAATCACATCACACAAAATCCAGCAATCACAAATAACTTCAGTGCTTATTATGCATGCATACATAGACAAAAATGAAAGAATTCCCTAGGTGAGCTGCAGCAAGAATTTCTTTTCAGATGTCTGGAAGATGAGATGGAAGAGAGGGAGTGAGGTCAGGAGGGCAAGATATAGACATTAATTTTATACTTGTTTAAATTAAATGAGAAATGCCTACAGTATAAACTGAAATAGTGGCATCGGATAAGAAAAGGTAAATTCAGATGTGGAAGAGGTAAAATCAGCCAGTATTGGTATCTAAATTGTTTTAGAGGTTGAAGCTGTCCAGGATGATTTCAAAGATTCCAAATTAGATAACTAGGCTTTAGGCACTGAGATAAAAGATATAGAAAAAGATTTCTCTAGAAGGATAAATAACTTTATTGAGTTTTATGCATTTTATATTTGAATTGGCTTTGGGACTTTGGGATAGAGAAGTCTGATGATTAGTTGGAAATACAATTTTGAAGCTAAAGAGAAAACCAGCACTAGAGACAAAAGAGTAGGAACTCATTGGTGTGTAAATAATTTTCTTGGTACTTGGAGAATTCCACAAAGACTGGCTCAAGACTTGAAAACAAATGAATTATGATATCAATAATATATATTTTTAAATGGAGTAAATATGTGAAAAGATACCTTGACATAAGGGAAGACCTTCTAGTAATAACAGAATTGATAGTTAACAAATTGGATAAGTTGGCATATATGAACAATAAATTTGTCCATCAGAAATTGGATTGGTAAGTCACAGAAGCATTTGGAAGGATCATGAAACCAAAACTGATAACTCCCACCCTTCAAGAGCCTTAGGACCAATGACTTAATTGGCTGATCCCAAGGTCTCTTGCAATCACTTCCAGTTTTTTGTCATATCATGTGTCTTAGCCTAAAAACCAGAAGAACAGACCCCAGGCCATGAAATAGCACTAAAATAATGTTATCTTATATTATGTGGGGGGTTATTTTTGGAAGATTTTTATTTATTTATTTGAGAGAGAGGAGTGAGGGACAAAAGAAGAAGCAGACTCCCTGCTGAGCAGGAAGCCTGATGTGGGGCTCAATCCCAGGACCCCAGGATCATGACCTGAGCCAAAGGAAGACACTTAACCAACTGAGCCACCCAGGTGCCCCAAATGTGTTGTCTTTTAAAAAGCAGCACATCTATCTTTTCTGAGCTTGCATCACCTTGGGCCAGCTATATGTTTCTGTTTTTTGTGAGGCTTCTTTCTATAGCTCATTTTAAAATCCTAAACATAACTAGTGTGATTACATAGGAATGAAATAAAAAGAGAAGAGAACTGGTGATATAACACTGAAGACTACATTGAGGTGAGAGGAGAAGAAAATAATTTAGTGAAGGCCTACAGAGAAATGAGAGAGTGAACAGAGAGACCCAGAATAGAAAGAAAGAAAGCATATGACCAAAGACATTAGTTTTAAAAGGTAGTAGTCACAGTTTCAAAAGCTACAATGGTGACATATAAGAACAAGAATAAAAGTATGCAATAGACTTTCAATGAGAATTATGGACTTCTGGAAATAAGCTAAAAATAATGATAGGTAACTGAATTTAAATTGAAAACCTACATTTCAGAAGAACTTCCTTTTCACTTTCCTCTAAGATTCTCTTATTTCCTGCAACAAACTTACCATAGTTTTTGTTTGTTTGTTTTTCTGTTTGTTTTACTACAGTTGGTATTAAAAGAGTACCAGAAATGGCTATTACCTTTTATGATATCCTGGGCAATGCTATAATTTTGTATTTTAGTTAGTTTTTAGCTCAATCAATTAAATATTTATCTATTTCACAGATAGATAAATGGGGTTTAGAAAGCTGGATTCAAAAGTTACACACAGGGGCACCTGAGTGGCTCAGTTAAGCATCTGCCTTCAGCTCAGGTCATGATCCCAGGATCCTGAGATTGAGCCCCACGTTGGGCTTCCTGAACAGGGAGTCTGCTCTTCCCCCTGCTCATGCTCTCTCTCACTCACACTCTCTCTCTTTCAAATAAATAAATAAAATTTAAAAAATAAGGTTACACACAGAGTAAATGGCTTGGGTTTAACATAAAGCCCATGCCTTAGTCACTACAACAAATTGTTTGAAAAAAATTAATATCCCTATCAGCATCTCTTCTGAACTCTCTTCACTATTTTATTAACAGGCATTATTTCCTCAAGAGGAAAAAAATACCTCTAGGAAATTAAAGAGAAGATAGCAGAGAATCTCAAATGGTGATAATTTTTCCAACTTCATCTATATCTGAATTTTGAGACACTCTATGATATTTGGCAATTAACAGTGAGGAAACAAGATAGAAGGAAGAAACTACCAAGGACTATTTATTTTAAAATATTCATTGTCCAATGAATCCATCTAAAAGACTTGCAAATATCCCACAAGCCAGCTGCTTTCAAAAAGACCTCTACCACTAGCACAAGATGGTACCATTGGCATGTTATGATCAACACTTTGTGCCATTAGAACACTCTTACCAACTGGCCACAACAAATTCATTAACACATCAGTACACAGGTGAAAAACTAAATCAATCTAATAACCAGTCTGTGGTCAGACTGCAGTCCCATAGTAATCATCTTGCAGCACCTCCAGTTAGCTCTAAGCAGATGGCTCAGAGCTGCTCAGTATTGTCATCTGTCAAGTCTCAGGACACAATTTCACAGGGCTTCTGTAACAAGGCTCTGAAAGCACCAGTATCCCAACCCAAATGTCAGGCCATTCCTTCACTAGACCCCCACCAGAGAACTTCATTGTGGCCTAATCGGAGAGCCCTGAGCTCACCTGTGATACACCATAAACCTCAGACAACATCTTCACTTGAACTTAATAAGAGATCTTCATCTATGGAGTCCAGCCAAACAAATCTGAGCTCACAATTACCCCTCCCCAAACCTCAGACTACATCTTCACCAGACTTTTGCCAGACATCATCTTCACAGAAGTCTAATCAAGGAGTCTCAAGTTCATCATTATTCCCTTCCAAACATCAAGAAACACCTTCCCTAGACGTCCTCTGGACATCATCATCTTTGGGATCTAATCAAAGAGTGCTTAACCCAACATTACCACAATCCAAGCCTCAGAAAGCATCTTCATTGGATAGCCTTTGGACATCTTTGTTAGAGCGCAATCAAAGATCTTTGAGCTCACCATCACTCAACTCTACACCTCAAATAAATGACTTGCTTCAGACATCACGTTCATCGGAATCCAATCAAATGGCTCTGAGCTCACCATTACCTGACTCAAGATCTCAGACAGCACCTACACTGAATTCTAGTTCTTGTGTTCTGAGTTTACCATTGTCCCACTCAAAACCAAGGAAATCACCTTCAGCACATTCTGTTCGCCAGGCTCAGAGTTTGCCATTGTTCTCACTCAAATCTCAGACAGTGCTTACACTTAATCATGACTTTAGGACCTTGAGCTCACCAGTTTGTCACTCCAAGTTTCAGAGCACTTCGTCACCAAATGACAAACAGAAAGCCACAGATTTATCGTCACCCCATTCTAAACCAAATGTCTTAGGTCCATCATTATCAAGCTCCAAACACTTTATTAGAAATATAGCTGCTTCAACATTGGGCTCCAGATTCCAAAGTAAAAGTAGCTTTGATCTTTGTGCAAAGACAGAATCAAATAAAGAAATCCCATGGAGTTTAAATTATATTTATCCCTGCATTGTTAAAGGTGGAACTGTCCCTGATGATGTCCTAAATAAAATTGTCAATTCTCTTTCCAAGACTAGAATCCAGAGGGATCTCTGTAGGCAGATTCTCTTTCGAAGGATGAGGGGAAGGCCAAATCCTCATCCTGGTCCCCGTCTTTCATCAAATTATGTAGTTTGTTTAGCTTGTGCTTCCTGCATAAAATCTCAGTGTAACCATCTTACAGGAAGGAAGGATCCTCGTGGTGCAACGCTGTTTGTCATACCAACACCTGAACTTGGTTCTGAGGGAGAAACGGAAGTGAAATTAGTTTTTCTCCTTTCCCTACCAGAGACTTCTCTCTCATCTTGTCTCCCATCCCCTGTGAAAGAAAATCAGCCTGATGAAGCCCCTGAAGACAACCTTGAAGGAATGGAGAAGATACATATTTTCTCTCCATCTGAACCTAAAATCACACAGGAGCTAAATAACAAATGGCCAACAGTAGCCCCTGAAAACAAAGTTGTAAGCCAACAACCCCAGGCTATTGACTGGCTGCTTTATGTTAAGAAAAGTAGTAATTTTCAGCCACAGTCCTCTTCTTCCTCTACATCTTCCTCCTCCTCTTCATCATCTTCTTCCTCCTCTTCCTCTTCCACTCCACCTTCCTTACTGCCTCCTTCCAAAGAGTCTACCACATCTACTCTCTCAGGTTGTGTATTCACTAAGGTACTTAGTTACCACCGGTTGCCTCCAGGCGTCTCCTGGCTTGAGTTTATATGTAGTAAAAATCACCAGCCACTTCCTGGAAAACCACAACAAAGTCAATCACGACCTCCCAAAACAAGGCCTATGAGGAATAACACCACAGTAAAAGGGTCAAAGGGGCCAAAGATACTGTTCAAATTTTTCCAGACAGTTTCAAAATGACAGAAATATTGATTAAATTAACTTTTTGTTTCTTTGAAAACAATTGACCTCTTAGTTCTTTGAAACTAGAGATTGATTTCCTATCATGCTTATTAAAATTTGTAGTAATAACCAAGTGTGACTGTATATTTTAGCTGATGAAACACCTAGTTAAGGGGAACTAATACTCTTAAGTCTATTTTCTAGTTAAATAATAGACTATGATCTCCTAGACGACAAAACTGAATCCCAGGTTTTTAACCAAAAGCCTGGCTTATAGTAGCCACATATAATCATTGTTACATGAATTAATCATAATTGGCCATAAATCAGAAATACCACATCTATCTTGTCCTGAACAGTATCTAGTTCATTGTTATTCTCTTTCCTCATAAAACATAATGACAGTATCCTTAAGCCAATTCATGCTAATCTGTTTCCCTATCTCTAAAGAAAATTCAGATCATGTTCAACAGGTAAGAATGTACATAGAGAGGAATTTTTTCTCTAGTTATGTGAATCTCTTTCTAGTTATGTGTTCCTAGGGAAAAATCCTTCTATGCAAAGATCCCACACTCTGAAATCCAGTGATTTATTCAACCTTGGTTAACAAATCTCGGCAGAGAAGAACTAACTAGTACAAATAACTCTACCTATTGTCTGTGCCAGTATTTATAGGCTATGTGCCAATATTTAAATTGTAGGCTTTAAAGTTACCTGTTCATCACTTTTATCTATACATCCAAAATGGGTTAATAAAAATGTTTCAAAAATGTTTTTGTTCCACTGGGTCTACTGGTAGTGGGAAGAGAAGGATTGTCTTATCTACTCACCTTAAGTGATCATCTCAATCCCCAAGGACTAGAATTAGTATCTCTTGCATTCACTGATGACTTAAAATTCTGTTCCACCAATATCTTTTGACTCTATACTGGACAGTTCCAACTGAACAATGCACAGGCATCTCAAACTCAACATGATGAAACCAGAATTATCTTTACATTTACAATTAGGATCATTATATTTACAATCCTTTGCCCCTAGTGTTCCTGTTTCAATGAATGTACCACCATTCGTCATGGAGGCATGCTTGACTGGTTTTTTTTTTTTTTTTCATTGCCTGCCCCTCTTTTAAGTCCATGAGTTCTATGGCCTTTTTGTTCCTAGAATCCAACTTTTTTTCTCCAACCCCAATCCCTGTCCTAGTTGTAATCACAACCATTTGTCACTTGGATTACTGCAATAACTCCTAAACGTGCACTTCTAACTTTTGAATACATATGTAAGACACAAATTTGATAATGCCATTCTACTGCCTAGAATCCTTTCATCATCACCCAATGTTTCCTTGGCAAAGTCTAGATTCCTTTCATAATTGAACTATGGTAGCCTTTCAACACTTATTTCTTCTTGTTCTCCAGTTTCCTCCCAGATGCTACAGCCATACTAATTGCTTTAAAATGCACAGACTGTGCCAAGGTCTCTGTTATATCCTACACATTTTTATCATTTTCTAGTTCTTTTTTTTCCCCCCATTATGTTAAGTGTATTCTTTAATTCCCATCCCCTATTTCTTTCATCCCCCGACTCACTCTTCTCTGGTAACCATCAATTTGTTCTCTGTAGTTAAGAGTCTGTTTATTGGTTTGTCTCTGTCTTTCTCTTTTTCTTTTCCTTTGGTTATTTGTTTTGTATTTTAAATTCCACATGTGAGTGAGATCATATGGTATTTGCCTTTCTCTCACTGACTTATTTCACTTAGCATTATACTCTCTAGCTCTATCTGTGTTGCTGCAAATGGCAAGACTTCAGTCTTTTTATGGCTGAATAACATTCCATTGCATATATATATACCACATCTTCTTTATCCATTCATCTGTTGATAGACATTTTGGGTGCTTCCATAATTTTGCTATTGCAAATAGTGTTGCAGTAAACATAGGGGTGCATATCTTCTTTTGAATCAATATTTTTGTATTTTTTAGGCAAATACCCAGTAGTTCAATTACTAGATCATAGTATAGTTCAATTTTTACTTTTTTGAGGAACTTCCATACTATTTTCTACAATGGTTGCGCCAGTTTGCATTCCTACCAATAGTGCACAAGAGTTCCCCTTTCTCCACATCCTTGCCAGCACTTGTTTCTTATGTTTTCTGTTTTAGCCTTTCTGAAAGGTGTGAGGTGACCCATTGTAGTTTTAATTTGCATTTCTCTGATGATGAATACTGTTGAGCATCTTTTCATGTGTCTGTTGTCCAGTTGTAGGTCTTCTTTGAAGAAATGTCTCTTCATGTCTTCTGCCCATTTTTCCACTGGATTGCTTTTTGGGTATTGAGTTATATCAGTTCTTTTATATTTTGGATACTAACCCTTTACCTGAAATGTCATTTGCAAATATCCTCTCCTATTCTGTAGGTTTCCTTTTAATTTTGTTGATTTTTTTTCACTCACTGTGTAGAAATTTTTATTTTGATATATTCACAATAGTTTATTTTTGCTTTAATTTTGCTGGCCTTACATCCTACACTTTTAAATAGAAAATTTTGCTGTCCAGAAATACCTTCCCATCTTTACATTTTTATCCTACAGGACTCTGTTTTATATTGAAATCTCTGGAAAGACTTTTCCTGATGCATTTATGAAGGGGCTAGTTGGCTCTCCTATTATTATAAAACTGTGTTAACTCTCTGTACTGCTCTTAACCCATTACAAAATAATCATTTCTTATCTGTTTTCACTTACTATACTGAAAACTCCCACTATTTTTTTTTTTAACCTAGTCCTTGGCATAGAGTGCATGCCCTAAAACAGTGTTGATATTGAATAATGCTGTTGAAGTTCTTCATCTTCTTTTAATTCTCTGAAATAAGTAACATTTCATCAGTTTGCTTCTTTCCTGTAAGATTGAATTGTTCTTTGTACCTTTTGTCTTGGTGAGAACATACATAAAATTGTTATTGATGACAGCAGTCATCCCTGTCTTATTTCTTATGTTAACAGTGCTTCTTTCTAGTACTTCAGTATTAAATGTGATGTTGGCTGATATATAGCTGGTCAGGGATGATAAGGAAAAACTTATGTATTTGATAATGTGTTCATGGCCTTGTCCAGCCCATTTAGAAGACCCTTGACATGTGCTTTATTCATCCTGAACTTCTCTTTTGGTGACACACATCATTTTGTAATTACTTGTTTAATATGTTCTCCACTAGACTAAACTTCAGGAGTGGAGATCCTGTGTCAATCTTGTTTACCACTAACTCCTTAGGATGTGGTACCTGGCACATATTATGTATTTAACAAATATTTATGGAATTAAGTTAAATTAAGGAGTTCAACTGACTTTTCTTCACATAATTTACGTGTTTGATTTTGTAACTCTCAGCTTGTTTTCTAAACTTTATACCTTATTGTAGTTTCTTTTTACTTCTTTCCTTTTTTTTTAGGGCTATGATTTAGTTGCTTTTTACTTTTCTAGTGTATTGGCAGTTATTTATCTTGTTCTTAATTATAACAATGTCTACTTTCAAGATTTCTTCAAAAGAGTTCTTTAACCAGTATTTTCTAAATTTTTTTTTTTTTAAGATTTTATTTACTCTTTAGAGAGAGAGCGAGCACAGGCAGACAGAGAGGTAGGCAGAGGCCGAGGGAGAAGCGGGCTCCCTGCCGAGCAAGGAGCCCAATGTGGGACTCAATCCTGGGACGCTGGGATCATGACTTGAGCCGAAGGCAGCCGCTTAACCAACTGAGCCACCCAGGCGTCCCAGTATTTTCTAATTTGAACATAAAACTGCATCAAACTCATGGGGAAAATGCATAAACAGTGGTTATACAATGCTGTTTCTCCCTAGCTTCTGTTAAGACACCAATAAAATAAGGAATAACATATGTCATGCCAGAGAGGCCAAGAAATTTCTGACAAATCTTGTATAGATGAGACCAGATTTCAAAAATGTAAGTCTTCTTTTTAATTTCTTTTCAGTGTTCCAGAATTCATTGTTTATAATTCACTACATTTGAAAAAAGAGATTATCTGACACATAATAGAAAAAGATATTAATTGCATTTCATTAATGCTTTTCTCCTTAAATGGAAAGGGCTAGACATGAGAACAAATCATAGTATAGTTGAGAGGTAGAAAGTAGATCCTATGAGTTGTCTCATTTTGATCCAACCAACTGACGTAAAGTGGAATGACACATCTGGATGATAACTTGACAGTAATACCAAAACCTTAATAATATATGTAACTATTGGGGGGATAATACATATAACTTTCCTCTATGATCATCTTTATTCAAAATTATTTTAAAGAAATCATAATGACTACATAGAGTTATAGAAAGAAGTAAGCTTTGTGTTTCTTTATAATAAGGATTGGGAAAAAATTTAGATGTTCATTTATAGAAGTGTTTAAATACATTATGACTCATACATGTGATATTTTTCCTAGTGAAAAAATTGTTATTTCTAATATTGCATCTACATTCATTTCAGGAATAGAACTACTTTCTTCAGGAAAGTGTCTTGTTGAAAACCCTTAAGCATGGATAGTGATCCTGAGCATGGGTTGGAAGAATAAAGTTGAACAAAGAGGAGATAGCTAAACTCCTGTACTTAAATTTTAAACAGGACCTTTTCAATGAGAGACCAATGAAAAGAGAATATAACATTTTTTATTTGTTTTAAGTGAAAAAATACTTGGATTATAAGACATTATATACAGTTTATATATGATTCCACCTTGTAAAGCATTGAAATTATGTACATATGTATGTCTTCATATTTCTGCAAAATCTATTTCTTATATATGAGAAAGTGATGAAATAAACACCAAAAATGATGAAGTGATTATTACTAGAAAATAGTTATAAAAGAATGTTTAGGAAATGAGGACATTTTTAATCTTTTCCAAGTCTTTAATGATTATGAGTTCCTTTTATAATCAACTTAAAACAAATGTTTCAAAAATAGAAAATTAAACTTGCTTTGTTTTTTCTACTTTAGATAAGGTATATAGCACACAATTTTGCTGTTGTACTCTTGTCCACCTATTGGCATAATTTGTGGCATTACAAGTTCAGAAGAAATACATATTTCTATGAGATACATAGTTTTTTTCAGAAGCAATAAATTTCCATTGTTTTAAAATCCATTAAAATATTTGTAAAAATGCATATTTTCAATTTCAATATTTGTTGCTAGACTTCTTACATTGTTCTTTTATTTATTTGTGCATTTGTTTATTTTTATTTATTTTTTTTAAAAATATTTATTTATTTGACAGAGAAAGATCACAAGTAGGTAGAGAGAGAGAGAGGGAAGCAAGCTCCTGGCCGAGTAGAGAGCCAGACACGGGACTCCATCCCAGGACCCCGAGATCATGACCTGAGCCGAAGGCAGCATTTTAACCCGCTGAGCCACCCAGGCACCCCATTTGTTTATTTTTAATTATGAGATATTTTAAACCTATAAAGATTGACAATATGTTGGTGAAAGGTTTTTTTTTTTTTTTAAGATTTTATTTATTTATTTGACAGACAGAGATCACAAGTTGGCAGAGAAGCAGGCAGAGAGAGAGGAGGGGAAGCAGGCTCCCTGCTGAGCAGAGAGCCTGATGCGGGGCTCTATCCCAGGACCCTGAGATCACGACCTGAGCCGAAGGCAGAGGCTTTAACCCACTGAGCCACCCAGGCGCCCGAAAGTTTTTAACCACTATCCAGCTTTATCAAATCTTCTTTGGTTTCATTTACTGCATATGTTAAAGAAGTAAAACATTTTGATATTAATGCTAACCCCTGTGTACATAACCAGCCAAAATCTCAATCCTATCTTGTACTCCCCAGGAGTAATCACTGTCATAAATTTGTTGTAAGTCACTTTTCTACTATTTCAAAATTTCTTAAATATTTATTTAAAGAACCTAAAAATCGATTTTTCTGGATGTTTTAAAGCTTTGTTTATGTTTGATCACAATATATATAATCTTGAAATGTATAATTTTGATCTGGAATATATTTTTAAGATTTACTCTATAATACTTAATAGATAGGTCATTTCATTTCAAGTGCTTTGTGTGTGTGTATACATACATGTATATTGTACACAGATATATATTGTATAACTGCAAAGTGTGACATTATTACAATTTATTATTTTTTGGTTGAATAGTTAATTAACATTTTTATTATGACACTGCACATCAGTGCACATATATGCATTGACATTACTTAAAAAATTGACAAGTTTTATCCACATTAAGCATGTGAGAAACACTATGTGAGTGTCTTAGAATGGAATTGATAATTGCAACAATGCTGTCCAATAAAGACTTAATTTTAAATATATATATATTTTATATATAATTATATATATAATTTTAAATTTTCTTGTAACTACATTAGAGTCATATATAATTTTAAATTTTAAATTTTAATTTTAAATTTAAAGACTTAATTTTAAATATATATATTTTATATATAATTTTATATATATAATTTTAAATTTTCTTGTAACTACATTAGAAAGTAAAAAAGAAATAGGTAAAATTCATTTTGATAGTATATATTTTTTGACACCATATATCTAAAAGTTTACCAATTCAACATGTAATTAAGACTTGTTCTCAACCAGGATTGATTTGCCTCTGAGGGCAGAGGAAGAGGGAGAGAGAATCTCCAGCAGACTCTGTTGAGAGCACAGAACCCCAGGATGGACTCCATCCCACACCTTGAAATCATGGTCTGTGCTGAAATCAAGAGTCAAATGCTTAACTGAGCCACCTGGGTGCCTCTGCAGACATTTTTTATTGTCATAACTGGGGGAATGTTTTAAGGGTTCTAGGTTACGACAAGGTAGAGGCCAGGGATGCAGCTAAAAATCATACAATGCAAAGGATAACCTCTGACAAAGAATTAACCCCATCTAAAATGTTAATAGTATCAAGGTTGATAAACCTTAAATTAACATGACAGATATTAGTGTGAAGTATATAAATGTGTGTGCATACACATATATATCTGTCTTTCAAATCTGTTGATTTAACACTTAACAGTACATCGGAACTCGGACTAGCCGCATCTCAAGCACTCAGTAGCCACATTGAACAGTATGGGGTCATAGTGTTAAAACATTTTAAAATTTACTGGATAATACTAAATTGCTCCTTAAGGTAATTTTACTATTATAGATCCTAAGAAGTAATGCATGAAGGTTTCCACTGTTCCATAGTCTCACCAGCACTACATAATTTTCAGACTTTTTAATTCTTGACTTATATGAATAATGTGGTTTATACTAATAAGATGATCTCCTTGTACTGTATTTAAATTTTTTATCTCTCTTATAGCTAGCTTCCTTAAACATCTTTACATATTTATTGACCTTCTGGATTTCCTAATTTATAATTTATCTTTCATAGGCATTGCTCATTGTTCCATCGAGTGCTTTTTTTTTTTTTTTTGTATTTGTATGTGTATTCCAAACATAGGATTTCAGTTGGCTTGATATTAAATGATCCTGACATTATCAATAAATCCTACTTGGTCATCATATGTTGTGATTATACCCTACCACATTCAGGTTTTTAAAACTGACTATAATTGTATATCTATATTCAAAAGTATTATAGAAATAAATGGAGGCTATTTTTTCAGAGCTTGTTATAGCAAGGGAGTCAGTCATCACTACTTGTATTTGCAGACATTTAAAGGCCAGAAGAACAGTGGGAAAGCTTTTTTAAATTTATTTTATTTTATTTTATTTTTTTGAGAAAGAATGTGAGTAGGGGAGATGGGCAAAGGAAGAGGAAGAGAGAGAATCTTAAGGAAGCTCCACAACCAGCTTGGAGCCCAATGTGGGGTTTGATCTCATGACCCTGAGATCATGAGCTGAAATCAAGAGTCGTAAGCTTAACCAACCAAGCCACCTGTGCACCCCCAGAGGGAAAGCTTTGTAGCAGAAAAAAAGAGAAGGGTACAGGTATGCCCTACATGGAAGTTGTTGGCACAGGGAAGCTGGGGGCAGGCTTACTAGAAGAAGGGTAATCTATGTAATTGGTTAAGAGTGCACATTTGGCTTTCCCTGGCCCTTAGTTGGAAGCAGAAGTGGGAACAAAAGTGAAGCTGTTACTTATTTAATCATGTCCTGGATATTTTGGACCAATGGTTTCAGGCATATTGTTTGGCTTCCTGGATTGTGACTAGAGTTAGTGGTCTGATGTCTTACAAGTCTGATATATTAATAGTGGGCATGCTTTCTAGGCTGGTTACTGCAGATAATGATTTCTTGGGCTGCTAAGTGCAGGTTATAGATCAGAGTTTATGTTTATACATGGTCATCGTCTATATATTTATTCTATCAATATGACCTGTGTAAACTTTTCTTATACTGTCTTGACAGTTTTGTTATAGAATTCTAAATTAATTGAATAGATTTTCCTATTTTTCAGTCTTTTAAAACAATTTATATCCCATATTTTGGTAGGTGACAATTTTTTGTTTGGTTCTACTGTTTCTCTTAAAAATTTCACATAAATTTCCTGGTAATTAGTAATTTCGATTACTCTGATATTTGATACTTTTTAGAGCACTTTCTCTCTGCCTTGATTTGTAATTAATTTTCTTCTGTCATCTTAATTTGAAAATGTTGCCAACAAGTGCTTTTAGAATGCAATAAGCTTTTTCAATATGTATACACAGTACTCTGTTAATCTATTTGTCTTCTATAACTTTGAAAATTGATTTTTTTAAAAGATTTTATTTATTTATTTGACAGACAGAAATCACAAGTAGGCAGAGAGGCAGTCAGAGAGAGAGGAGGAAGCAGGCTCCCTGCTGAGCAGAGAGCCCGATGCGGGGCTCGATCCCAGGACACTGGGATCATGACCCGAGCCGAAGGCAGAGGCTTTAACCCACTGAGCCACCCAGGTGCCCCGAAAATTGATTTTTGTAATCTGTTGTGTTACCTTTTTTAATGCCCACTAGTTAATTATGTGTTGGAGTTCTGTTCTCTGTTTTTAGTATCTTACATTTCATTGCACCATGATTTTTTTTTCCTCTGAATTCTGGGAAATTATCTTGAGGTGTTTTTCACATCAGTAATTCTGTATTATCATTTGTGTTCCTGACTGCCCCCTCTGGACTTTTAATTTTACTCTTTTATTTTTTAGTTTCCTTCCATAAATTAAAAAAAAAAAAACAAAGTCAATATCACCGAGATATATTTCTCAATGGCTTTCAGTATTTTTATTGTTTTCTTTCATATGTTTTACAGGATATTTACAGAACCATTTAAAAATCTTTTTAAATACCTCAAACCTGAAATATTTATCAAGATTTATAGTTATTTGACATGTCACAAAATTGAAATACATAAAACCACTATTTTCACAGGTATTACTAGCACATCTTTTCCTTTCTCTGAAACTTGTCTTGGAGAAACTAGTTGCCCAGGATCCAATGCACTATACATTTCTGACTCCATACTTTTTATTTTTCTGTTTCTCTTTAATAAGAGAAGCTTCCTTCATCCCTGCTTCTCTTTTTATCATTACTCTTCCAAAAGAAGAGTGTGTGTGTGTGTGTGTGTGTGTGTGTGTGTGTGTGTGGTAGCAGATATGCTCTAGCCATATAAAACTTTATCAAAATACATTAAAGGAACATCTGCTTATTTTTCTAATTGATAGATCCTTTGGGTTTCAGAATTGGGACAAATTTGGAGGGGGTTTATAAAGACTCATATTTGTTTTAGTCACTCATTTACCAAATATTTCTTTTAAATGCTGGGGAAAAGGATTTAAAGCAGCTTGCCTGAGATTTGTGATCCATTAATTCTTGGGGAAGGAGATGCCCTCCCAAGCCTGGGGAGAAAAGGGTCAGGTGACTTGATGTAATCTTCTTATCAGATGGAATTTCCTTTGCTATGAGGAGTAGTCCTTACTTGTAGAATGCCTTTAGCAAAATACCCTGTTTAGTCAGTACTTATAGTAAATAATCTATGAAATCATATTGCATGGCTCACTAGAGAATGCCAAAAAAGCTATACAACTTCCTGGGTATAAGACAATGGTATTTCATAACTTAAATCTTCCTCACTGTGTAAGGATTATTACTAGAGACAGTGGTGTGACTTATTACAAGTCTGATGTATAGATGTGATACCTTACAAAATGTCTCTTACAAACCTCACATGTTATTCTTCTATAACAGAGACCACATATTGAGTGTAGAAGAGTATAAGAACATTCTGGAATGTCCAGGTCTTCTTTCTACTTTGTCTTTGCCCTTGACAACCTGTATTTTTTTTAAAATAATTTAGGTAAGCTTTGGTAAGGCAAAGTCTCTGATAATTTAAATCTCACTTAACAATCTGTTACTTTGAGTGAGTTCAAGTGCCTATTTCCCAGCCTCTGACTTAGTACTGGAGAAAGAGCTGCTGCAGCAAACCAGCTGATATAAAGTGGCATGACATATCTGGAGAATAATTTCACAATAATATCAAAACCTTGATAATATATGTAACCATTTTTCCCTATGGCTCTCCAATGCAGTGTAACATGAAGGCAGCTATACACAGTATAATAAATGGGTTCATCTATGTTCCAATAAAACTTTACAAAAATGTGTAGCAGATCAGATTTGGCCCCTTGTGCTTAGTTTGCTAACTCCTCCTCTTGATAGTTTGGTTTGAGAAAGCTTTTATGGCAAGTGACATTTGTCTCTGAAGTGAAGACAGGACATATCATAAAGAAAACCCTTGATAGGGATGCCTGGGTGGCTCAGTCTGTTAAGCATCTGCCTTCAGCTCAGGTCATGATCTCAGGTTCCTGGGATTGGGCCCCATGTCTAGCTCTTTGCTCAGTGGGGAGTCTGCTTCTCCTTCTCCCGCTACCCCTGCTTGTGCTCTCTCTTAAATAAATAAAGAAAATCTTTTTTAAAAATCCCCAAACAAGAAAACCCCCAATAGATTTTTTTCTTCCCCTTCCATTTACAATATATGAAGTAGTAATAGTTGTTTGGCCTTAGTTTTGAGTGTTGAGTTTTATTGTCAATAGTTTTAAAGAAAAAATTGAAAGGATAAACCAGCGGGTCAAGCAGGTAATTTTTTTCTTAAATTTATATAAATGTTTATAAAATTAATTTTGTTAACTTTTAAAATGACATTTTAAAATTTTTAAGTATTTTAATATTTTTAGCTTAACATAGATAAAGAAAATGAATCACCAAGGGAGAAGATGGGGAGTTGGGTGCCTGACATTTCAGGCGAGAAATAAGGGAGAATGTTTCATGAGAATGGGATGATGTTTGGGGCAGGCTGGTGGACCAGACTCTATTTCCCTCTTGTCTCCATCTCTCGTGAGGTGCTGTCAGCTGTTTTGCTTCTGTGTCAGCTGGATTGGAAGTCCAAAAATCAATATTCAAGTTATTAAATTTTATTGCAATAAAGTGCTCTTTCCCTTTCTTCTCTTTCATATCCTCCTCTTTCTTCACCTTCTCCTCTCTCATTCTCCTCTTCCTTTTCCTCCTCCTCCTCTTCCTTTTCCTCCTCAAACAATCCATGTAAGTTCATTGTCAAATAGAGTCTTAAAAAAGGAAAAGAAAAAAAAAAAGGAAAAGAAAACAACAACAGCAAAGCCTCTTCTTTAAACCTCTTTCATTGGCTTCTTCCCTTTTCTAGGAAAACTCATCAATTTGACTTCCATTACAATTTACTTTTCCAGTCCCTTCCCAGAAACCACAGCCTCTTCCCCTCCCTGCCCTCCAACACACACAGAAAGAACCAGAGAATTGGGGAATTTCTTATATAAGACCTGGATGTAGTTTTCACATTACAAATTATAGGGTCATCGGCAAGTAATTTAACCTCTATTAGCCTCTTTTAATCTCTGTTTATATGTCTCTAAAGCAAAAGACTTAACATGTATGTTTTCTAGAATTCTTCCATCTTCTTGCATATAATGTCTTTAAATGCAAAATTATAGCTTAATCTAACTGTTCCTCACTTAATCATATAGGATGAGACTTCCTTTCATCATGCTTTTGTTCACAAGATTTCAAACACCTGAAATAACTATATAATGACATGAAGTATAATTAATTGTCTTGTCACATTAATTGACCCTCTGTATACATATAATAAGAGCCATGTAAACCACCATTTATTTTTTATGTTATTTATGAAATGTGAGGTGCTGACAACAATTAGAATGAAGGTGGAACCAGGCTCATTCCTTCATTCATCTGCATGACATTCAGTGTCCATTTTACACAAGGCATTTCCTAAGGAAACTGCAACCTCTGGAACCTCATCTAAACTATGACTTAAACTCTTTCTGGAAAAAAAAAAAAAAAGAAATAGAATTGTATTATCTCTCTGGTCTAAATATGTGTTTCTCTTCCAGGTTGAAAAAATAAAATACCACTTTAACACTCAGGGATAATGATCATGTGTTCCACATTCTTGGGCTCAGACACACTCAGACTCGGGCTCTGTCACTAACTGCACAGCTTTGGCAAGTTAGTTAATCACTGTGAAAATCTGTTCCCTCATCAAAGAGGGATGATATATGGTGAGCATCTGGCACACAGTAACCCTGAAATGAATAGTATCATTCCCACCTTTATTATTCTGCTGAAATTCTCCTTCTTTCTCTTCTTTTCATCCTTCTCCTTTTCATTCTCCTTGTCCTCTTTTTCCTCCTCCCACTTCTGCTCTTCCTACCCTTCTTCTTCTTCCTCTTCCTCTTCCCATTCTTCTTCTTCCTCTTCTTCTTCTCCTTCTCCTGTTCCTCCAAAAAAAAATAAAAATAAAAAAAATGTTTGTTACCAACTGTAACTACTAAAGCACAAAGTGGATGCATAAATGTGAAGAACATTTAAGTTCTTCTCCTTGTTCTTCACATTTATGCATCCACTTTGTGCTTTAGTAGTTACAATTGGTAACAAACATTTTTTTAAATTTTTAAAATTTTTATATAAACATATAATGTAACCCCACCAGCCTCTCCCAACACCCCTCCCCCCCATCATGTTTGTTTTATGACATTAAGAGTCTCTTTTGGTTTGTCTCCCTCCAGATCCCATCTTGTTTGATTTATTCTTTTCCTACCCCCTTAACCCCCATCCCCGTTGCATCTCCACTTCCTCATATCAGGGAGATCATATGATAGTTGTCTTTCTCCAATTGACTTATTTCGCTAAGCATAATACCCTTTGTTCCATCCATGTCATCGCAAATGGCAAGATTTCATTTCTTTTGATGGCTGCATAGTATCAACAGATGAATGGATAAAGAAGATGTGGTATATATATATACAATGGTAACAAACATTTTTGATGCTTTAGGATAATAATGGCCTGAGATCCATATTCCAAATATCAGTTACAGTGTTCCTTGAGAGTTTCTTTTCTGTCAATTAAATCTGTATTCCATTTTAATCATTACCACTCAGGTCAAGGCTGCTTGTTGCTCACTGAGCAAAATCCAGACTCCTCAGCCTATCACGTATTGTCCATCACCTTTTTTCACAAGTTACTACAACCATAATGCATTTCAATTCCATGTAATCTTTGCCTCTTGCAATTTCTTAAATATACCCAGTATTTTCTGTCTCTCAGACTTTGCTTACTACTGCTTGGGTTATTTAGAACATCTAACATCTATACCCACCTATGTTAATATCCTATTCATTATGTAAGCTCATCTTGGTTAGCAATATATCAGCACCCCTGCTTGTATCCTAAACCAGTGGTTCTTTCTTAGCATTCCTATGCCTCTGGCATGGATTCTCTGATTCCATTTATGCATAGATCCTTTTTGACTTATTTACAATTTCCAATTAACCCTTGAGATTGAAAGTGCCCTAAAGTCTAAACCCCTTCAGCATATTTTCTTCATTTCTACTTTAAGTTGTATAAGGTCTTGCCCTTAGTAAATGCCTTACTAATAAATATTTAAATATTTGGCTCTAGACAGGAAGTATAGAGGAATGGGCATAGAGCTATTTTTATTGCTTATAGAAAATGACTTCCCTAATGCATCTTCCTACAGTGAGGAAATGGTGTGTCAGAATCACATTCTGGGATTTGTGCCAGGGTTACACTACAAAGTGAGAAGTGTTTGGAAAGGTAATACTGAAGTGTTAGAATCTCTCACTGAGAAGTGTGAATTACAGTACTTTAGAAAATGAAAATGAACTGAAGTATAACTACTCCTCAGTCAAATGAAAAGTATAAGATGTAAAAGATATATAATAAATTGAAGATGATTTTTTAAAGGTTGAGACCATACCATATTATTCATAAGAGAAAGCTGTGGAGATCTGTAATGTGAGTAGAATCACAGTATGTGATATTTGATACTCTTATTAATTACTAAACTTTAAATTGGCCTTCATTTCCTCTAGCAATTGCAATTTCTTTGAATATCCATTAGAGAAAATATATTGTATTTAATTATTTTCACTAATAATTATAATAATAATCCCACTTGTTTGAGGGATTATGTTTTTATTTCCATTTTTTGAGGAATTTTTAAAAATTTAAGTTCAATTAATTAACATATAATGTATTGTTAGTTTCACAAGTAGAGGTCAGTGATTTATCAGTCTTATATAATACCCAGTGCTCATTATATCACATGCCCTCTTTAATGCCAATCACCCATCCCTTCACCCCATCCTCTCCAGCAACTCTCATTTTGTTTTTTATGATTAAGAGTCTCTTATGATTTGTCTCCCTTTCTGATTTCATCTTGTTTTATTTTTTCTTCTCTTCCCCTATGATCCTCTGTTGTGTTTCTTGAATTCCACCTATGAGAGAGATCATATGATAATTCTCTCTCTGAGTGGTTATTTTGTTTAGCATAATACTTTCTAGTTCCATCCACATTGTTGCAAATAACAAGATTTCATTTTTTTGATGGCTGAGTAGCAGTCCACTGTATAAATATACCACATCTTTATTTATCTGTAGATGGACATTTGGGCTCTTTCCACAGTTTGGGTATTATGGACATTGCTGCTATAAACATTGGGGTGCAGGTCCCCTTTGGATTACTACATTTGTGTCTTTGGGGTGAATCCATAGTAGTGCAATTTCAACTTTTTTGAGGAACCTCCATACTGTTTTCCTGAGTGGGTGCACCAGCTTGCATTCACACCAATAGAGTAAGATTGGGTTCCTCTTTTTCCTCATCCTCACCAGCATCTGTCATTTCTTGACTTGTTAATTTTAGCCATTCTGACTAGTGTGAGGTGGTATCTCATTGTGGTTTGATTTGTATTTCCCTGATAATGAGTGTTGTTGGACATTTTTTCATGTGTCTGTTGGCCATTTGTATGTCTTCTTTGGAGGAATGTCTGCCTGTTCATATCATCTACACATTTCTTGATTAGATTATATGTCCAATTGG
Organism: Taxidea taxus jeffersonii; assembly: GCA_003697995.1. Lineage (NCBI taxonomy): Eukaryota > Metazoa > Chordata > Mammalia > Carnivora > Mustelidae > Taxidea > Taxidea taxus. Next base: position 850,838 of record ML106343.1, on the reverse strand, counting down.
TCATTTGTTCTTTGGTGTTGAGTTTGATAAATTCCTTACGGATTTGGGATACTAACCCTTTATCTGGTAAGACATTTCTTATGTCTTCTCCCATTCTGTTGCTTATCTTTTTGCTTTTGTCGACTATTTCCTCTGTTGTGCAGAAGTTTTCTTTCTTGATGAAATCTCAATAGTTCATTTTTGCCTTTGTTTTTCTTGCCTTTGGAGATATGTCTAGCAAGAAATTGCTGCAGCTGAGGTCAAAGAGGTTGCTGCCTGTGCTCTTTTCTAGGGTTTTGATGGATTCCTGTCTTACATTTAGGTCATGCATCCATTTTGAGTCTATTTTTGTGTATAGTGTAAGAAAATGGTCCAGTTTCATTCTTCCACATGTGGTTGTTCAAATTTCCCAACACAATTTGTTGAAGAGACTTTTTTTTTCTCATTGGATATTTCCTGCTTTGTCAAAGATTAGTTGACCATGGAGTTGAGGGTCCATTTCTGGGTTTTCTATTTTGTTCCAATGATCTATGTGTCTGTTTTGTGCTATTACCACACAGTCATGATGATTATAGCTTGGTAATATAGCTTGATGTCAGGAATTGTGATGCCACCAGCTTTGATTTTCTTTTTCAACATTTCTCTGGCTGTTCAGGGTCTTTTCTGGTTCCATACAGATTTTAGGATTATTTGTTGCAGCTCTGTGAAAAAAGTTGATGGTATTTTGATAGGGATTGCTTTGAATGTATTGACTGATCTGGGTAGCCTAGACATTTTCACAATATTTGTTCTTCCAATCCATGAGCATGGAACGTTTTTTTCCATTTCTTTGTGTATTCTTCAATTTCTTTCATGAGGGTTCTATAGTTTTCTGAGTACAGATCCTTACCTCTTTGGTTAGGCTTATTCCTAGGTATTTTATGGCTTTGGGTGCAGTTGTAAATAGGGTCGACTCCTTAGTTTCTCTTTCTTCTGTCTTATTGTTAGTGTATAGAAATGCAAATGATTTCTGTGCATTGATTTTATATCCTGCCACTTTGCTAAATTCCTGTATGTGTTCTAGGAATTTGGGGGTGGAGTCTTTTGTGTTTCCACATAGAGTATCATGTCATCTGTGAAGAGTGAGAGTGTGACTTCTTTGATGATTCATATGTGTTTTACTTCTTTTTGTTGTCTGACTGCTGAAGCTAGGACTTCTAGTATTATGTTGAACAAAGGTGGTGAGCATCGACATCCTTGCCATGTTCCTGACTTTAGGAGAAAAGCTCTCAGTTTTTCCCCATTGAGAATGGTATTTGCTGTGTTTTTTTCTTTTTTTTTTTTTTAAGATTTTATTTATTTATTTGACAGAGAGAAAGAGAGAAGGAACACAAGCAGGGGAAGTGGGAGAGGGAGAAGCAGGTGCCCCGCTGAGCAGGCAGCCCAATGCAGGGCTTGACCCCAGGACCCTGGGATCATGACTTGAGCTGAACGCAGATGCTTAATGACTGAGCCACCCAGGTGCCCCTGCTGTGGGCTTTTTGTATAAGGATTTTATGATATTGAGGTACATTCCCTCTATCCCTACATTGTGCAGTGTTTTAATCAGAAAAGGATGCTGTACTTGTCAAATGCTTTTTCTGCATCTATTGATAGTACAGGATAGTTCCTGTCCTTTCTTTTATTAATGTGGTATATCACATTGATTGATTTGCTGATGTTGAACCACTATTGCAGCCCAGGAATAAATCCCACTTGGTTGTAGTGAATAATTCTTTTATGGTATTGTTGGATCCTATTGGCTAGTATCTTTGTGAGAATTTTCACATCCTCATTCATTGGGGACATTGGACGGATCAATTTTCAAATCGATCACATGTAAAAAACTTAGATATATTTAGTATAAATTTTGTAATTCTGAGTGGATCCTACCACTATATTGGATATGAAAAATTATCTAAAGAATCTCAAATTGTTTGGAGATTTAAAAAGATAACTAAAATTATTTTTGATTTACATTTCCTATGTGCCATCTTCCCTAGAGTTCCATAATGTTCTTATGAAATTGAAGCATATTATGATCCCAATTGTACTGAAGAAGAAATGGAATACAAGGAAAGGCTTAGTCTAATACTTGAGTTTACACAATGGTCAAAGAAATGTTTTTTTCAAATGTCTAAAACTGCATGCACTCTCCAATATGGTGGCTATTAGTCATATGTAGCTATTGAGTGCTTGAAATGTGGTTTGTACCATACTTTAAAATTTAAAAACTGAATCAGTATAAAGTGTTTTTCAAATAGAATTGATTGTTTTGGCAAAACTACATTTCCTTTAAGCATTCCATCACTTTAAGATATTACTGTTTTATAATTGTGTGCATGTTGGGGCCTGCACATTATTTCCATTATTATACGCATGCATATCAAAAAGCTAGTTGATATTAGTGAATTCATTCAGTTCAAATGATTTTTTAATATACTTCTGTAATATTATAATGTGTTTACTTGACTATTTTATGTGGATGGCATGAGCTATAGTAATGCTTATATGTAACTTGTAATTGGTAATTAAATTGAAATTCTTGTGAAAGTTTTGATTACAGTATAACTAAAACATTTTTAGTTTACAAATAACTATGGATATATTTTAAATTTAAAATGAAAATATACTACTGTGCAGAATGAAGTGGAGATGTGGAAGTTTGCACTACATCTAAAATAATAATGAAAAAGAGAGTGGAAGTTTTGTAAAAAATTGATGAATGGCAATTTTAGTATGCTAAATCAGAACAACACAACAATTTATTTATTCATTGTGTTAAAAATTAAATATAATATGGTGGATAATATTAGGAAATATTTCAGCAAATAAGTTTTCTTTTTTTAATTATTTTTTTTATTTATAAGATTTTATTTATTTATTTGAGAGAGAGAGAGAGAGAGCATGAGATAGAAACAGAGGGGAGAGAGAGCATGAGCAGGGGGACAGGCAGAGGGAGAAGCAGACTATGCTGAGTGGGGAGTCTGACACGGAGCTTGGTCCCAGGACTCTGGGATCATCAGCTGAAGGCAGATTGTTTAACCAACTGAACCACCCAGGCAACCCAGCGAATAAATTTTCTATCAATAGTCAAAAGTGTCAACTTGTTTAATTGCCAGAAATTATAATTAAATATCTAAGAAGTATTTAGAAACTATTTCTAGCAGGAGTTGTTTTCTAAATCAGTATAGACCTTACTAAAAAACAAACAAACAGGGGTGCCTGGGGACTTTTTGTCTTTGCTTAGGTCATGATCTCATGGGTCATGGGAGTGAACCCCAAATTGGGCTCCATGCTCAATGGGGAGTAGGCTTGGAGATTTTCTCTTTCTGGCTCTACCTGTGCTTGTGCACACGTACTCTCTTTTTCTCTAAAATAATTAAATAGCTCTTTAAAAACAAACAGCAAACAAAAACATTCTAATGATTACTTTGGCATTAACATAAAGTGAATTTAAAGTATTATCCATTAATATCTAAGTTAGAAAGTATAATAAATGTGCTTTAAAATATTTCAACACTTTTGTAATTTTTAGAAAGAAAGCAAAGATTCTCTGATATATCTTCTGAGATACTATATGTGATATTAAAATTTTATGAACAACTATTTTTTATGGACAACTATTAGGATAGAACTGAGAATATTTCCTTCAAATAGTTTAAAAGATAAATTGAGAATACAGGAAATTTGTCCAATTTAAAACAGTATGAATAGAATTTTTTTTGAAGATTCATTTACTTATTTATTTTAGAGGAAGAGAGAACCCAAGTGGGAGGGATAGAGGGAGACTCTCATGTAGACTCTGCTGTGGAGCCTGATGCAGAGCTGGATCTCATGACCCTGAGATCACAACCTGAGCTGAAACCAAGAGTCATAGTCTTAACTAAATGCACCACCCACGCACCCCTGAGAAAGACTTCTTTTTCAGGATTTATTTATTTATGAGAGAGAGAGAGAGACAGGTTAGGGGGTGGGTAGAGGGAGAGCACAGAGCATGACTCAGGGCTTAATCTCACAACCCACAAGATCAGAACCTGACCAAAAACCAAGGGTTTAGACACTTAACGAACTGAGCTACCAAGGCACACCTATTTAGTTGTTTTTTTAAAACAGAATTTGAACTTGTAAGTTTGGTAGACTCTAAATAGGCTTGGATTCTTGCACGTACAAAAAAAGCATTTTTATATGGAGGGTTATGAAAAATATTTCATTTTCAGAAACTTTGAAATTCAGAAGTTATGAGGAAAGACTTAAATTGATATGGCACTAAAGCGAAATATCTTCAGTTAAACCCCCCAAAATACAACTCTTAGAATATATATCTTTCTAACAATATCAAAAATCACTTACTCAAAATTTGAAAAATTGCAAAGAGTTTATTTTTAGATTTACAATCATGCATCATATAAGACACACTATATTTGGGGTAGCTTTCTCTTCAGAGGACATTTGAATTGACAAAGAAATATTATTTGTTTGTGTAAAATAGAAATTGTGGCTTATTTTTTAATCTTTTCCATCTTCTAAACTCAAAATTCATCTAGATTATGGAAAAATTAATTTCTGTCTGATGTATTGTGCTCTAGCTAATTATGTTAGGTCAAATTTCCATATTGATTGGAATTAAAACTGATGTTTACTTTATTGTTCCATTCCACTCTGTAATATATATTAAAACTGTGCTTAGTTTTTGAGAAAATTATATTAAATATATAATGTACACAGTAGTTAAAACCATTCAATATATGCATGAAAGTGCTATAAATTATAGCCAGTTTATGGAAGTTATTGAGAAAGAGGAGAGAATGAATTTAATAATCACGTGTTCTTTGCCAATTCCCCTTGTTGAGTTGTGGATGAATACTCTAAAGATTTACTGTATTGTTAATTCAAAATTTTTTTGAAACAAAAGGGATGCTTGCCAAATAATCAATAAGACAAAAAAATAGTGTGTTTTACATATTTCATTGATATAACATTCCATATGAGAAAGCAAAATTTGTAGCATCAAAGAAAGGAAAGGCTTATTTGTGATTTAGCTAAACAAGTACATGAATTTATTTTGAAATGAAAACTCTTCATAATACAAGTCAATAATAATTATTGCACATTTTCTAACACAAATAAATATGCAGATTTGAATTGTAATTGGAAGCATTATGTAAATTGTCCTCAAAATATAAGAGAAAAATTTGAAGAACACTAAGATTGTATTGACATGAGTTAATAAATATATTTAACTTGAACAGACATAGTTTTGAAACCAGTATGCTTTTGCTCCAAATTTAAAAAAAATCTTCTATAAACGATGAGCCAGTTTTATCAATTTAGATACAAGTAAAAAAGCAAAATAAGTTTTAGAAATTCAGTTATTTGAAACCACTGAAATATATTTAGGATAACTTGTATATATAAATGTATTTTTTAACTGTATGTTTAGTAAATCTAAATGAAGATCAAATATATATGATGAAAATTTAGTATCCAAATGGAAATGTGCTTTAAGGGTACCATACATCAAATTTTGAGGAAGATGGTACAGAAACTATAAAATTTATATTGATTACATGTTGAAATGATTATATTTTGGATATATGATGTTAAATAAAATATTATTAATGTTAATTTTACTAGTTTCTTTTTATTTTTTAGTATATGTACTAGAAAATTTAAAATTACATATGTGGCTCACTTGTATGTCTATTGAATAGTGGTAGTCCAGAATATAAATAAGGGTTTAGTGTCTTGAAAACTACCATTTCCTTATGCCTAAGAGGAATACACTTGGCATGCATTTGGTAGTTAACAAATATGTTTGAGTAAAAAATGTTTGCTCAAATTTCTGATAGAAATGTTTGAGATGTGTAAGCAGAACTCTGTTTTTTTTCCCTCTGTCTCTGTTTCTCTACTTTTTTTCTCATTAAAAAATTATTGTCATAAAAAATTCAAATGTTAGCAAGTGTAGTATCTGTCCTGTGATGCCACTCTGGATAGATACTGCTATTAATTTAGTATATCATTCCAAATTTGTTACTGCTATCCTTCTATTCTCCCACATTTTTAAAGTCATAAATGGCATCAGAATGTACACACTTTGATATTATGTGGTCCTGTTACAGTTTTATAAATTTTGATTGTAGAAGTAGTGAATGCTTATTAAAATTCAGACAATAACCAAACATACACTATAAAAATCCAACATTGTTTCCCTCTTAAAAATAATTCTTAGAAGATTGTAATATATTGTTCCATATTTTATCTATACAAATGGAGACATGTTGCATTTGTTTTTAAAAATATATGGTGGAGGGATGCCTGGGTGGTGCAGGGGGTTAAATGTCCAACTTTTGGTTTTGGCTCAGGTCATGATCTCAGTGTTGTGAGATCAAGCCCCTGGTGGGGCTCCATGCTCAGCGAGGAATGTGCTTGAGACTCTCTCTCCCTCTCCCTTTGCCCCACCACCCCACTCAAGCACACACACTCTCAAATAAATAAATCAATCTTAGGAAAAAGTGGGGTTTTATTGTACATATAACAAGCATATTATCTCACTGTATTGTTTTGATACTGTAAGGATTCATCTCATTTGCTTTTTCAGTCAGTCATTGAGAAAAATCCATAACTCTGGTCATTATCACCCTTGGCCAACATATTGTCTCTGTGTGCCACTGGCTTTTTTAGCCCTTTTCCTTACCACTACCCAAATACTGAAATTCTTCTCTGAGCCCTACAGTATGGTCAGTCTTCAGAACAATTTCTTAAACAACATACTCAGCTCTTCTCTGATCATTCTCTTCCTGGTAATCTAAATGGTTGAAATCTAGGTCTCTTCAGAGGACATCCCTCAAGTTACTGTGTCTTATTATATCACTCTTTTTGAAATAGATTTTCACTTTTGATTCTCATTGGGGTTTCCAAACAATTCTTTCTCTTTAATTCCTAACCCCCATCCCAAGTTTCAGTGTCATATTATCCAGCCATATCCTCAACTATCTCACCCCCCTCTTTTTTTTTTTTTTTTCAGTGATTTTCTGAATGTGGTGTCAGTCTCATTTGGATCCTCACTTACTTTCATACTCTTCAGTACTCCAGTTAAAACTCATGGTATCTCAAAGTTCTCATTCCTGTGATTTCTTCATTCTGCCTTCCCCTTCCCTCTCAAAAGCATGGCCAGAATATAGATCTATTCAACATTAAATGCCCAAAATCTCAATTTCCAACATTCCACTCATTTTCTTTAGTGCTCTTACTCCAACAGTATTTTGGGGACACAATCTACTGTTCTTAAAAACATTTAATTATCTTTTACCTCATTGTTGTGTTTTAAACTGGCTTAAATTTGATTACATAGACCTTCATCTCTTGTCACATCTTCTTCTTCTTCTTTTTTCTTTTTTTTGTAATTTTCTGGTAAAACCCCAATCCTTGTTAAACTCAATTCTTTGCCTACTCCAAAGTTGTATTTCTGCAGGTGAATGTGGCTTGAGAAAAACTAGTATGCTGATAAGTCTCACTTTAAACCTCAAATAAGCTTTTAATGCTGTCCAAAATCCATCATCTTTTTTCCTCTCCTAGGTAACTATTTGATACCTTTTCTTCTCCTTGGCCATCTCACTCAGAAAAGCACTGAGTTCTATCTGAATGTTCTGTGTTGTGACCCAAGGCCTCTTCCCTTTTTATACTTAATTCTATCTCCTTTTAGCTACAAAAGGAAAATTATCTACCAATTGTCCCCTAAATGACCAATTCTCCCCTTTCCTAATTTTTGTCCTGTTAGCAAACAAAATAATGTATTTTTATTATCCTAAAAAAGGAAACTAATTTTTCTCCATTTATGGCTACTGTCCATTTTACTTATCCATTTACCCATTCAGAAAAGTAATGATGACTCTAAATATGTCTCTCAAGTTCTTTTATATACCAAATTTAATCATGGTTTCACCTATTCTGCTATACCAAAGTCACTGCTGTCTAGGTCATTATAGTCTTTTGTATTGGTAAATACGATTTTTAAAAAGATTTTATTTATTTATTTATTTATTTATTTATTTATTTATTCCAGGATCAGGGATGAGGGGCAGAAGGAGAGAGGATCTCAAGCAGATTCTGTGCTGAGCATGGAGTCAATGTAGGCCTCAATCGTATGACCTGAGTTGAGATCATGACCTGAGTTGAAATCAAGAGTCAGTCACTTAACTGACTGAGCTACATAGGCACCCTGCTAACTATAATTCTTGATCTTCAATTAAGTTGAATTTTCAGTGGCATTTCTTTAATAAACTTATTAATCTTTCTTTCCTGAAACACATGCTTGCTTGGATTCCTCACACCACATACTCCTACTTTTCTTTCTCTCTTCTCAGTGTCCTTATTCCTTTCCTCATCAGGACCCTGGATTGGAATAGAATAGTGCCCCAAGATTCAGTCCTTAGACCTCTTTTCTTTCCCTACTCATTTCACAGAGTGGCTTTCAGTACTACAATACAGGATGATAATTCTTGAACTTGAACATCCCAATCAGATATTATAACTCCAAAGTACTTAGTGTCTCCAATGGTAATAGTCATTTTAAACTTAACCGATTACAAACCAAAGTCCTTATCTCTGTTCTCACATCTCTGCTCTAATCCCAAACTTGTTTCTTCACAAGCCTTCCCCATCTCAATAAAGAGCAACTTTCTTCTTCCAGATTAATTTGTGGAGTACTAGCAACCTTACAATTTTATATTTAAATCATGAATTATAGGGTCCTTTTTAAAAATTATTTTAAAAACTTTATTCAAGACTAGTTTTGTTTGCTGACAATTTGCAAGCACTTCTGTTGAGTAATTAAGTGATTCGGCTTCTTTGAAAAACTATTCAATCAAGGGACCTGCTCTCTTGTTTGTCCTTAAATATATCTTTCTTAAAGAAAAAGTAAAATTACTTTGTAGCTTTGTGGGTTGCTCCAAGAGAGTAAAGAGAATACTAGCCATTTCCTTCCCCTTAACTTTCTCAATATCAGATGAATTAGAGGCCACCAGAAAATATTAAGGGACCTCTATTAATACATTTCAAACTCACATGGAAAGTCAAAAATAATTTCCAGGTCATTTGGGAATTTTAAAAAACAGCTTAAAAATATATCTCCCAGAATTGCTAAAGCTAGCATAAAAGAGTTTTGAGGGAAAAAAGGTCACAACATCTTGTGTTTAGACATGAAAAAAATTAGAATGCAATAGTGTTTATTAAGACTTTCACATCCTAAATCATGGTTTGCAAACTGTTTGAAAGGAAGTAAGGGAAGGGACATTATAGCAAATGGTTACTTAAAAAAAAAAAGTCTACACTGATCACCAGAGACTACAATAAGGAATCAGGAATAAATGTATCTATTTTGAAAAAGTTCTCAAATATTTCTGAAATGATTTTCAGTAATTTTGAGAACCAATAAGAATATTTTAGAGAAAGGAAATCTCAGCTTGAAATATGTCAGCAATAGGAGATATAGAGTTGGACTTGGATGGAACTTAGAATTTGAGTCAGAAGCAAAACAAGATAATATTTTAGAAAGAGTCAGAGATACTCTCAATGATAGTGATTTTAAGCAAGAAGGACCCAACAATTTCAAACATAGCAAAGTGTAAAAAATCTATAAGTTTAGGCACAAATCCTTTTATTTACCTGAAAATGCTAGTTTTGTTCAAAGTTAAATGTTTGGCGAACTTAATGACTTAGAAAGTAAACGTAAAGACATTAAGAGGAGAAAGGAAGGTGAAGAATTAATTTTGGGGGGCACAGGTATCAGACAATATTAAGGATTTTATGTTTATCTCATTTAATTTGCAAAAGTCTATGAAGTGGGCACTATTATTAATCATTCTTGACAGTTAAAAATACTGAAAGAGAGAGATTACATAACCTACTCAAGGTCATAAAGCCAGTGAAGAGCAGATCAAAGTCCAAACACATGGTGTATCACTACACATTTGTTGATATTGCTAAAACTAAAAGTAACAACAACAAAAAGGGAAACTGGTGATACTCATGTCTGGCTAAGATATGAAGCACCTAGAACCCCACTATAATGCTGGAGGGAAAGCTAATGGTATAGCTATTTTGGAAAAAAATAGTTTTGTAATTTCTTATATATTTAAACCTAGAACTATCACATATGTAGCCAACCCTCTTCTGGATATATGCATAAGATACATGAAAAGTTATGTTCACACAGAAACCTGTATATGAATATAATCATATACATTTATTTATATCTTCCAAATAATGGGTACAACCCAGATGTCATTCAGTCGATATATTGGTAAAGAAACTTTGCTTCATCTTTACAGTAGAATACTGGTCAGAATATAAAGAAATACAATATTGATTTATACAACAATGCAAATAAACCTTAAATGCACCTTGCCAAGACCACGGACTACATATTTTATGATTTCATTTAGCTGACACTGTGGTAGAGGCAAAACTAGAGATGTGGACAACAGACAAAAGGTTGCTTGAGGATGAGGGTTGGAGCTAGGTACTTAATTCTATGCATTTGTCAAAAGTCTGAATTTGTCAAAAATATGAATTTCATATAATAAAGAATAGATTGTGTTGAATACATTTCAAAAGAAACAAACTACCATGATATGGGGGTGGTGGTGGAATACAAATTGCCACAAATGAATCTAACTGTATTAAAAATGAATTGCATAATCATACTGAAGGGAATGGGGAAGGAAGAAGTTGACACATAACTTTGGAATTGTTTTAAGTGAATACTCCAAGGTTACTGGATGTTGTGCACAAATACTGTACTCTAACTGGTAAATTTGTTTCTCACAAAGATATATATTGGCAAATCTGAAACTACTGTAACTATATAATAAGATTAAAACAAGAAGTAGATAATGAGAGCCAGATTTTTCATTGTCTGAGAAAAAGTTGAAAATGATGGAGATGGCTGTAATAAACTTTATGGTGCTGGATTGTAGTCAGAGCAATTAATACAGAATGTAAAAATATATATGCACACACAAATAGATACAGATATAACTACAGGTGTGTGCATATGTGTGTGAGTGTGCATGTGCATGGATTAATCTACAGAAATATATTTTCTAGCTCTATCCACTAGTAGGGAGTAGAAGCAGTGACACCCAAGTAAAAATTGGCACATTTAGCACCTATAAACTGATATCTAAATACCTTTCTCCAGTGAAATTACACCAGGTTGCTTGGAGACCCAAAAGGACTCCAGGACTGAGGCAGGAAAAATGTAAGTTGAAACTGCAGCCCTTTGTGGTTGTGGAAAGTAAGGGAGTACTAGAGAGAAAGAGAGAGAGAAGAGGGTACCGGATCCCATATAGAAAAGCTCTCAATGGCCAAAATGGAAATACCTTGTGCAACAGAGTAACTATCGTCTTGAATTAAACCTCAAATAAAAAAGAAGAAGATCTAAGTAACTGAATAAACCAATGGGGAATAGGGTTAGCTCTTCCTGATAGAGAATTTCAGTTAATGTAGATAGAATAGGGAAATAGAAAATCACCACTAGAACACCATAATTAGTGCAGACAAGATCCACTGATAGCTGTTAAAATTACAGGGCAGAAGTTAAACAGAAAAAATGGTATTTGTATAGTCTAGAAGTATCTCTCCCTAAATATTCAGTTATTAGTAAGGGAGAAAACAGTAAATTTATAGGGAATAATTCTGGAAGATACCACTTTAACTGTGTGATTAAGGTTAACGTGACTACTAATACCACTAATGCCCATGGACATTGTATGTCTAGAAATGGTGCACTGAAGGGAGCACATCACCTCTGTGGGGTTTGTTTCCTAGTAATGCATGGCTTTCATTTAAAAATGAGAAAATACTGGGCAAGCCCAATCTGAGAACCATTCTACAAAATAACTGACAAGTATCCTTGTCAAAGACAAGAAAAGCTTGAGCTAAATCCTGGAATGAAAAAAGGACATTAGTGAGGAAAAGTTGAAATTCAAAGAAATTCTATAGTCTGGGGTGCCTGTGTGGCTTAGTCAAGTATCCAACTCTTGATATGGGCTCAGATCATGATCTCTAAGTGGTGAGGTTGAGCTTCACATTGGGCTATGTGTTGGGCATGGAGCCTGCTTAAGATTCTCTCTTTCCTTTTCCTTCTGCCCCCTTGAGAGAAAGAGAGAGAGAAAGGAAGGAAGGGATTCTGTTATTTAATGGTATTTCCTCAGGATAAATTTATTATTTGTGATAATTACTTCATGAATCTGTATGTTATTAACATAAAGGAAAGCTGGATAAAGGGTATATTGTTTTTAATGTATTATATAAGGCTGAATTATCTCAAAAAACGAAGTGTGCTTTTAGTCAAGCTGGAACAATAAGAACATGCTTCAACTACCCTTCTCATCACTCCAAACCCATTAAAAGGATAGATAAAATATAAAAATTATACATATTATAATATCAAGTCCCCCAAATGTAAAAACCTTCTCCTTGATCAAAAATAGACAAGACAAGTGGTTAAGAGGGCTGAACCACAACCTTCTGAGCTGTGGGTCTAGAAATATGTCTATGTGGCTAAAACAGGGTAATGGGAGAGAATAATGCTTCATATGAGTAAGGCAATGAATCCAGTCAGTGAAATAAGGAACCACAGAAAAGAGATAAAAAGACAGAGAGATTATAGGCTGGATTCTTAAACAGTCACTCTCAATCTTTCCTCCTTAGCTTTCTTTTCTACTAGTTATATAAATAAAAATATTTTAATTCTCAGACTCCTTTAAAAGGTAGATTATGATACTTTTCTAGTCATTGATGTGGAGGTGTTAATTTTGGATGAGGACTTTTTGGACCAAACATAATCTTGTTAAATGAAAATCCATGGGCCATCCCTATTATTTCTCTGTGAAAATGTAACATGATATCTCAGGGTGCAGCTGTTGTATTGAGACCATAAGGATGAACCTGCACATTATGGATGACAGAGCATGAAGACAGATAGAACCAGCTTTTTTGATGATATCCTTGGGCTTTATACCAGTAATGACATCTTGCCTCTGTACACCTCATGTGGGAAAAACAAACTGTTCAGTTGTTTAGTTTCTACTTTTTTCTTCATTTACAGCAAAATGCAATTTTAACCAGGTTATAGAAAAGCTAAAATTATACTAGTCAAGATGAATATGTCAACATAATTCTAAAGCATGTGAATAAATCATAAAAATGAGTAAAAACCAATCATGAAAATATGAATTCACTCTAGAAAGGATAACAAAATGAACAGTTTGAAAAAATATTTAGAATAAGAATGTTTAGTGCTTGCTTCGGCAGCACATATACTAAAATTAAAATAAGAATGTTTAGAGCTCAAAGTGGTGACTGAAGGAATAACACCCATGAAATAGAACAAGAATTCATGAAATAAAAGATACAAAACTAAAATATGAACCAATAGGCTGAAAGAAAAAAATGTGAAATCAAGGAGAAAATTTATACTATATGTCCCTAGCAAACTAGAAATAAAGGGGACCTTAATTTCATTAAAAATATCTAAGAAAAAATCATACAAAAGATGAAACATTAGAAGCATTTCATATAGATACTAGTTTTGAAGACATGGATCTAGAAATTCAACTTAATTTGAGGATTTTATACGAATTGATCAACTTAAATTTATATCAAAAAATTAGGGTCAACAACAAACAATTTTGAAGAAAAATAAGATATTGTAAGGGCATCATTTATGAAACATCAATATTTTATTATTTATTTTTTTAAAAGACTTTATTTGAGAGAAAAATAGAGCATGGATGTGCGTGTGTGGGTGGGGGGCAGGGCAGAGGGAGAGGAAGAGGGACAAACAGACTTCCCACTGAGTGTGGAGCATGGCACAGGGCTGGATCCCAGGACCCCAAAACCATAACCTGAGCTGAAGTCAGTTGCTTAACCCACTGAGCCACCCAGGTGTGCCTGTCAATATTTATTTTAAGTTCCAGTTCTAAAGAAAGTACTTTAGCTGTGCTTAGTATTAGTATTTATTAATTTAATAATATTTAGTTTAGTATTATTGCAGGGATATGCACAAGAATAGATCAATATATTTATGAAAACTTAGCAGATGTTTGAGATGCTAAACAGGTTAGTTGTTAAGTAATGAACTTGTTAATAAATGTTGCTGTATAATGGCTCTCCATATGGGAAAAATAAAATTAGATTCCTGCCTTACATCATAAATATGTAAAATAATTCAAGTATTACTAAAGACTAAAATATAAAAGACAAGATGTTAACATTGAATTTTAGAAGAAATTACCACCTAATGCTTTTATGGATTCAGAATAATGAAGTTATTTCTTGAATGATGTACCAAAACAAATCCATAAGTGTTTTAATACCATAGGTCTTAAAATGGTTGATCAGAGGGCACAAATCTGGGTTTGGTAAAGGAATTGATAAAAGTTTATTTTCAGTTGCTGCAAATCAAACTCCAGACAGAAATAAGATCAAAGTCATAAAAATGTAAGTCAGGTTAATAAATTCAAACATTTAGATAGTTTTTATTTAGTCTATCTTATTTAGTCTATCAAAAGGACTGTCCAGGGGCACCTGGGTGGCTCAGTGGGTTAAAGCCTCTGCCTTTGGCTGGGGTCATTATCTCAGGGTCTTGGGATCGAGCCCCACATCGGGCTCACTGCTGGGCGGGAAGCCTGCTTCCCTCTCTGTCTCTGCCTGCCTCTCTGCCTGCTTGTGATCTCACTCTCTCTGTCAAATAAATAAATAAAATATTAAAAAAAAAGGACTGTCCAAGTGAGTACCAGACTGGATAGAATCACCATGGAAATCACAAACAAATCTTGCATCCTTGGCTATGTATAGGCATAATTTTTTTTTTTAAACCGCTCTTTATTGTGCTTCACAGTTAATACAGAAAATAATATAGGGAAAATAAAATTAAGGGGAAAAAGGAAAGTAAAAAATATGGGAGCATGTCTAATTTTTACAAATCCATTCTAGTTTTTTTTTAGGCAACAGAGAAATACTAGGAACAGCCTAAATATAAAATAGGAGAATAATTAGATAAAAACTTCTGCATTTATACCCTGAATCAATTATTAATTGAATTAATCCATTAACTCTAGGGATATTAGTAGGAATTTTGTTAAATATAGGCATACTTCATTTTATTTTGCTTCACAGATTATATATATATATATATATATATATATACACACACACATATACATATCTCTTTTTTTTTACAAATTGAAAAATTTTTGGCAACCCTGTATCAAGTAACTCAATTCATGCTATCTTTTCAACAATATTTGCTCATTTCATGCCTCTGTGTTACATTTTGGTAATTCTTACAATGTCTCAAACTTTTTCATTATTATGTTTGTTAAGTGAACTGTGATCAGTGCTTTTTGATGTTACTATTTTAAATGTTTTGGAATACCGCAAACTGCACCTACATAAGACAGTGAACTTAATTGATAAATGACTGCTCCAGTAACTGGCCATTCCTCCATCTCTCTCCTTATCCTTGGGCCTCCTTTTTCCCTGAGACAAAATAATACTGAAATTAGGCCAGTAAATAGCACTACACTGGCCTGTAAGTCTTCAAGTGAAAGGAAAAGTCTTCTGTTTTTCAGTTTAAATCAAAAGCTAGAAATGAGTAAGGTAAGGGAGGAAGGCATGTTGAAAGCTATGATAGGCTAAAAGCTATGCTTTTTATGTCCAACAGTTAGCCAAATTATGAATACAAAGGAAAAGTTCTTGAAGGAACTTAAAAGTGCTACTCCATTAAACACATAAATGATAAGAAAGTGAAATAGTCTTATAGATGAGATGGAGAAAATGTTAGCCTGGATAGGCGATCAGGCCAACTATGACATTTTCTTAAATTAAAGCCTGACTTAGCGCAAGGCCCTAACTCTCTTTAATTCTATGAAGTCTGAGAGAAGTGGAAGGGTACAGAAGAAAAGTTTGAAGCTAGGAGAGGTTGACTGTAGAAGTTGAAGGAAAGAAGCCATTTCCATAACGTAAAAGTGCAAGGTGATGCACCAAATACTGAGTAGAAGCTGCAGCAAGTTATCCAGAAGACCTAAAGATCATCAGTGAAGGTGGGTACACTACACAGCAGGTTTCAGTGTGCACAAAACAGCCTTATACTGGAAGAAGGTGCCACTTAGTACTGTCGTAGCTGGAGAGGAGAAGTCAATGCATGGCTTCAAAGTTTCAAAGAACAGGCTGATTCTTTAGTTAGGACTGGTGCAGCTGGTGAATTTCAATTGAAGCCAATGTTCACTTACCATTTTGAAAGCTCTAGGGTCCTTAAGAATTATGCTAAATCTAGTCTTATTGTGTTCTATAGATAGAACAATAATCCTAGATGACAGTTTATCTGTTTACAACATGGTTTACTGAATATTTTAAGCCCACTCTTGAAACCTACTGCTCAGAAAAAAAAGATTCCTTTAAAAATATTGCTGCTTATTGATAATGTATCCAGTCACCCAAGAGCTCTGATGGACATATACAAGATTAATGTTTTAAAGCTTACTAACACAACATACATTCTGTAGCTTATAAATCAAGGGGTAATTTCAACTTTCAAGTCTTACTATGTTAAGAAGTACATTTTCTAAGGCTATCGTTGCCATAGATAGTTATTCCTTCCATGTTTCCAGGCAAAGTAAATTGAAAACCTATCTGAAAGGATTCGTCATTCTAGATGCTATTAAGAGCATTCATGATTCATGGGAAGATGTAAAAATATTTAATTTAACAGGAGTTGGAAGAAGTTGATTCTGATCCTCATGGATGACTTTCAGTTCACAACTTCAGTGAAAGAAGTAACTGCAGATGTGGTGGAAATAGCAAGAGAACTAGGATTAGAAGTGGAACCTAAAGATGTGACTGAATTTCCATAATCTCATTATAAAGCTGGAACAGATGAAGAGATGCTTCTTATGGATCAGCAAAATATTGTTTTCTTGAGAATGAATCTATCCTGGTGAAGATGCTGTGAAGATTGTTGAAATAACAAACAGTTTAGAATATTACATATACCTACTTGATAAAGCAATAGCAGAGTTTGAAAGGATTAACTCCAATCATGAAAGAAGTTCTACTGTAAGTAAAATGCCACCAAACAGCAGACCGTGTCACAGAAAACTCTTTGCGGAAAGGAAATCTACTGATGCAGCAAACTTCATCATTGTGGTATTTTAAGAAATTACCACAGCCACTGCAACCCTCAGCAGTCACTACCCTGATCAGTCAGCAGCCATCAACACAAAGATAAGACCCTCCAACAGCACAATGACTATGACTTGCTGAAGGCCTAGATGTGGTTAGCATTTTTTAGTAATAAAGTATTTTTAAAGTAAAGTATGTACATTTTTGGACATAATATTGCACACTTAATATGCTGTATAATAGTGTATTCATAACATATATGCACTGGGAAACAAGAAATTCATTTCAGTTGCTTTATTGTGAAATTTGTTTTATCATAATATTTGTTGTATTATGGTGATCAGGAGCTAAAATTGTAATATCTCTGAGATACGCCATCCATAATTTTTTATGTGCTACTTCACCTACTCTGAGTAGTTAACTCTAACTCTCTAGGTTAGGTAAGAAAAATTATAATTGCAAGAAAAAATAAGAATAAAAATAAAAACAAAATGAAGACATCAACCTAATCCCATGTATTAGCAATTTTGTAATCATTTGTTTGTAATAATTCTAATTGTACATGATGATTTTATCTGCATTTTAAGTATTTAAGGCATTTAAGAGAATAATATATGTTAGGCTTATAAGGAGTGTAATAAAATAAGTTTTTAGCCAATTCTCAAATGTTTGGAGTTATATAACTATTTTTAGTGATTTATTAATTATGTCATACTATGAATATTTGGAGAATTAATAGGCATTATATAAGGTCCAAATGGACATGAAAAGCATGTCAAGAAGAGAAGAAAGATTAATATAATTGAATATAATAAAATTAAAACTGATATATGTATACCATAAATGTACTGAAATTTGGCTCATATTTTAAAATGTATTTTAAAATATTCTTAAGATGTCTCCATTTTTAATATGAAAATATGAAAAAAAGGAAAAGAAAATATATGAATCAACTGAAAAACTGAGATTGCAGAATATAGTAAATTTATTGAATAGAAAATTAATATACAGAAATCAGTAACCTCATCTACCAATGAGAAGCAATTCAAAAATATAATAGAACAAATGGTCTCACATATAAAAGCAAAAAAAAAAGTAAATATATACTTAAGTGAGGGACAAAATTTAAAATTAAAATAATATAGAGGGATAAAAAGTAATTTTATAGAAAGGCATATTTTATTCTTACAGAATGTTTTAAAGTTATAATGATGTTGATTATATCTAAATTAACCTATATATTTAAATATATTCAAATAAAATATCAGTAAGTCTGGTTGCTTCTTAAGTTCAGAATTGTAGATATCATTGGGAAAATGTTTAAACAAATGTAATGGGAAGGGACTAACTTTATGAGAAACTGAAAAGTAGTCTGTAACTATGGTCATCTTAGCATATATAGACACCAAAAATAAAATAGAACAAAAAGAGAATCCAGGTATTGAACCTAATTGTTTAGTTCACAATGAAAATGGAGTTCCACACTGATTGGAAAAGAAGTGTCATTCAATAAATAGAATTAGGATTAGGGGCTACCTGTATGGGGGGGAGAAAAAAAAACTTGAATTCTAACATCATCTCCTATTGGGAGAAATTTCAAATGACCCACAATTATAGTAAAAAAATATGAAGCCATAAGGGAAAATATATGATACTTCTTATGGTTTTGAAATGGAATAGCCTCTAAACACAGAAGTTACTTGAACAGTTATAAAAGAAAAAAGTGACCAATATGAGTGTGCAAAAATTAAAATTGTGGGGGTATAGAAAAAAAACTGAAATCTAGTCAACATAAAACACGTGAGCTATTTTGTTCACGTTTATAACAGTGTGCATAAACTAACAAGCTCCTGAAAAAAATATGTGTAAAGGACAATTTAGCAACAGAAAATACACTGATTCTTTTATGTGTAAGAATCTGCTCAAACTCAGTCATGATAAGAAAAACATTAAAATAACACCAGTTTGCCCATACGATATTGATGAGAATCTTTGAAAACATTCATTCTCAGGATGCCTGGATGGCTCAGTCTGTTAAGCATCTGCCTTCAGCTCAGGTCATGATCCTGGGGTCCTGGGATAGAGTCCTGTACCAGGCTCCTTGCTCAGCCAGTAGCCTGCTTTTCCTTTGCTGGCTCTGTATTCTGCTCCCCCTGCCTGGGTTCTCTCTTTCCCTCTCTAATAAACAAAATCTTAAAAAAACAAAGAAAGAAAACTCTCATTCTCATACATTGTTGTAGAGACTTTAAATTGGAACAATCTCTTGAGAGTGTAATTTGACAAAATAGATCAACAAAAAATACATGTGCCCTTCAATTCAGCAAGTCTCCTCTAGGAATTTGTCTAACAGTAATACCCAGACATGTCAACAACAACAACAACAACAACAAATATATATTTGTTGTTTTTTTGTGTGTGTATGTATAATACATATATATATGTATACATATGTACATATGTAAATAAATACATATATAAATAAATACATATATACGTATATATGCACATATAGAAAATACATATATATGTATATATACGTGTATATATATGTACATATATAAAATCAGTAGATTCATTGTAGCACTGTGTATATGTAAATGTAAAATCAGTAGATTCATTGTAGCACTGTTTGTGTATATGTAAATGTATATGTATATACATGTACATACATATGTATATACATGTATGTATACATACATATGTATGTA
Organism: Taxidea taxus jeffersonii; assembly: GCA_003697995.1. Taxonomy (NCBI): domain Eukaryota; kingdom Metazoa; phylum Chordata; class Mammalia; order Carnivora; family Mustelidae; genus Taxidea; species Taxidea taxus. Next base: position 830,943 of record ML106343.1, on the reverse strand, counting down.
CATGTATATATATGTCTATATAAAATCAGTAGATTCATTGTAGCACTGTTTGTCTTATCAAAACAATGTGAACAACCTAGATGTCTATTATTAGGTAGATAGTTTAATAAAGTGTGATATATTCATACAATAAAATGCCACATGGTCAGGTAAAAGTATTTTCTGTGGGACTGAATGATGTTTGAGACATTGTTCAGTGAAAGGAACAAGGTCAAAAAGCATCAGGTGTGCACTGCTCTAGGTACTAAGGATTTAAATGTAGAAAGAGTTCATGTCTTCAAGTAGCTTTTATTCTGATAGTAAATGATAAGTCACAAAAATGTAAATAAATCAATTAATATAAATACATATCTATTTAGAAATCTAATGTGACCACTTCTTACATGTTAATGATAATTGGATGTAATTTTAAGATAATAATAATTTTAACAAAGTAAAAAAAGATAAATTTCTACTTTCATGTTATAGTTTTAGAATTAAGTGAAAATGCTTTTTGGAAAAATCCATGATGCAAAATTTCACATAAAATATTTCTTCATACTGAAACATTATTTTTGGAGTAATCTAATTTGAAAGTGGAAGTGTATGTGGATATCAGAAAAGTTGAAATTATGTCTCAATTTGGAAAACACTGTTGATGTATTCTTTGTCCATTTTAATTTTATTTAGTGAGTATAATAAGATAGTTCATGGGTGATACTACAGGCTAGGTGAGCCTCCAGCAACTTTACTGAAGGGTTTATTGGTTGAAAGTTGGGAGAATCAGTGATAAGGAAAAGTGACTTCTTTCCTCCAAAACTATTTCATACTTTAAAGTCATAATGTCTAAGTATGGGAAATCATGTTTCTGTTTATCATCACCCTTTGGATGCACCCACTGGTGCCTTACTATATAATGAATGCTTATTTTTCACATAATTTCAAAATACATATATATATATACATTTAATTCTACAGAAAGCTTAATGTGCAGATTTCTTGTCTCTCTTCAATAAGGGTTTTATACTTTTCCAGGGCATTAGGTATAAGGATGTTCTGAGAAGCCTATGGTATAAATTGTAGGTTAAAAAAAAAATATATATATATGTATATGTATACATATACACACACACACACATATATACATAATATATATGATTACATATATGATTACAGAACATGAGATAAGTTCATTCCTATACTATTTTTCTTGGATGAAACTTTAGCAGACCAGTTAAAATGTCTATTACAGAATTTATTGGCACATAAACAATTTGCCATAGAAATCTTCCTGAAATCTTCCTTCTCAAATTCACCATGAAGGTCTCAGCTTCAATTTCAGATATTTCACTACTAAAATATTCTCTTAGGATGACTCTCATTTCAAAGCTGGAAGCCAAGTGAAAGTTTAAAATGAGTCTGATCATAAATCTAAATATATTTATTATTTAAAATATTATGATATAATTAGCAATAACTATCAAGAGTTTATAAAGTAAGCCTTTGCAGGTGTAAACTTTATATTCTGTTCTATAAGGTGTGGGTGTTATCTTTGTTTAATTTTTATGTTTATTTATTTCTTTTGAGAAATCCTTAAATTGATTTTTTGAAGCATAATTGACATAAAATTTCCTATTAGTTTCAGGTTTGATATTTTTATACATTATGAAATGATTCCCATGAAAAGGCTAGTTACCATCTGTCACCATACAACGTTATGACAATATTGTTAATTATATTCCCTATGCTATACATTAAATCCCCATGATGTATTTATTTTATAACTGCCTTAAGTTGATTTACTTTATTTAGAAATTTCACTTATGCCATCACACATAAGTAAAAATTCACACCACTTAAGACATGCTTCTCTCTCTGGGTAGATAGATAGGTAGATAGATAGAAAGAATTCCTCCATTCCAAAAAGAAAATACACAGCATTTTAAGACAGAATGTAAGTGAAACATGTTCTAATATATTTCCTTATTATCTAGAAAACAAAACCAACAAACCAAAAAACATCAACATTTTTGAGTGCTATGTTCCCTCCATTTGCTGTCTCTATCATAATACTGCTCTTCAGAGACAAGCTTCTATTACATTATATACTTGAATTGTCTCCCTTTTCTACCTTTCTATTTCTTCTTAATCTGCTATTATCTTTAAACTCCATTGTCGTGAAGCTTCTTTTGTTAAGTTCTTCAGTAGCCTACTCTAATTAATCAATAAGCACATTTCAGTTAACAACTTACTGTATCTTTAAAAAAGTACCTAGCATTTCCTTCACTTTTAAGATAGTCTCTTTCACTGGTTTCTGGACACCATGTTTTCTTGGTTAGTTGATGATCAACTGCATTTAACAGAAAAATACTAAAATAATGGCTAAAACAAGAAATACATTTGTGTTCTCATCTAAAATAGTTCTAGAGTTAGGAAGTGTAGGACAGTCTGGGAGCTCCAAGATATCATTGCAGATCCAGGATCCCTTTTTCCCACGTCATTGCTCAAGGCCACCTTCTGGTCCAATGTGGCTACTGGAGTTCTAGATATTATGCTACATTTAAGGCCAGAAGGAGGAGCCGGATGAGAAGATAAAGGGCTCTTTCTTCCAACTGAGTCAATTTCCAACTCAAAGCCAACTTCTTAATCCCCATTCTACTCTTTAAGAAACATAATCATATGGTCAAGGCTAAGAAAAGGAAACCTGGGAAATAAATTCGCCTACTGGAATATAATTGAGGTTCTTTTTAAAAAGAAGGAGATTTTTGTTTGTTTCCTGAGATTAAAAACTGAGGGTTTCTGGATGGGAGTTAGGTGGGAGGGATAGGGTGACTGAGTGATGGACATTGGGAAGGTTATGTGCCATGGTGAGTGCTGTGAATTATGTAAGACTGATGAATCACAGACCTGTACCCCTGAATAATGCAATATATGTTAGTAAAAAATAAAAATAATAAAAAGAAGGAGAAAGGAGGTACTTACTGGTTGCAACTATGCATCCTTGCTCCGTTATATATGTCCTCTCTCTTCAGCCTCTATAACTTCATCTTTTATACTAACTTCTTAAAACCAACATTTATATATATGAAATTCTCTTCTATCTTAGAACAGCTATAACAATATTGCCAGCTTTTAAATTCCAGCTTGACCATCTACTAGCTCTGGGATCTCAGAAAAGTAACTTAATCTCTTCTTTCCCCAGTTTTGTTCCATAAAATGGTAATGGTGATAGGTACTACCTTCTTGAATTGTAGAGAGGGTTAAGTTAATATTTATAATATACTTTGAACATCATCATGGTACATAACATGTGCTATATTACTCGTTTAGTTATATTTAATTTTTTTATCTGAGTACAGTTGACACACAATGTTACATTAGTGTTAGATGTATAACATAGTGATTCAACATCTCAATGCCTTATGCTATACTTATCACAAGTGTAGCTACCCCTGTCACCATGCAACACTATTACAATATCATTAACTATTTCCTATGTTGTGCCTATTATTCCTATGACTTATTCATTCCATTACTGGAAATCTGTACCTCCCATGCCCCCTTCACCCATTTTGTCCATTCTGCCTCCCCCCTTTCCTCTGGCATCCGTCAGTTTGTTCTCTGTTACTGTAGGTCTGATTCTGTTTTTTGTTTGTTTATTTACTTGTTTTGTTTTTGTTTTTGTTTTTTGTTTCTTTTAGATTCCACATCTGAGCTAAATCATATGGTATTTGTCTTTCTCAGTCTGACTTATTTCACTTAGTGTAATACCTTCTAGGTCCATCTATGTTGTTGTTAATGGCAAGATCTCATTCTTTTTTATGGCAGCTATGTTACGGATACTGATGCTGGTGATAGCATTTGAATTCACTATTAATAATTCAGCCCACTTAGAATGTGAAGGTTTAACAGTGAGCATTCTAGCCAAGGAACTGTGTTCTTCATCATTTCAGATGACATGTTTATCTACTTCTAGGTTTAGTGTTTACATTCCTTCGAGCAACTTTTAAGACTAAATTCCTACATTTTCTCTATTTCTGTTTTTATCATTTAATAAAAACATGCAATCCTCTTATCATGGGTTCTCTAAAACACCATAACCTAAAATCTTCATTGTGTCTGACCCAGCCCTCCATCCAACTTAATGCCCACTATATAATCCTTCTACTGCACTCAGTAGAATCAAGTTTCATAATTAACAAACTCCCTTCAACTTACAAACTCTTCTGAGTATTTTCTTAATATCCTTGTTTTATTATTTATGTATTTATTTATTTTAAAGATTTTATTTATTTTTTGACAGACAGAGATCACTAGTAGGCAGAGAGGCAGGCAGGGGGAGGGAGGAAGGGAAGCCGGTTTCCTGCTGAGCAGAGAGGCCGATGCCAGGCTCAATCCCAGGGCCCTGAGATCATGACCCGAGCCAAAGGCAGAGGCTTTAACCCACTGAGCCACCCAGGTGCCCCAATATCCTTGTTTTAAGTGAAACTTCCTCTATTATGAGAAATCTTGCAGAAGATTTTCAAGAAGTGACAATTTTTTCAAACCTCAAGTATATGATGTGAGATTGGGCTTATTCTTACTCCTTGTTGTTCCACCCATCCATATCATTATTAACTCTTTTGTAAAACTAAACATAAAAACTTGGTTAACTCTTTAATAAATATCACAAACTTACTTTCTGTTGTCATATGATGGCTTCCAGACAATTCTAATATTTCAAAGAATTTGACATGTATTTAACAGACCTCATTAAGAAAAGAAGTTTGCCATCTTCCCAGGTCACTTCAACACTCAAGTGATTTATCCATCTTCTCATGTAGTTCTTGACCTTCTTACCTCTAGAGACATCCACATTTATTCCCTTTCAACCTCTTAGTCTATCTATCTCTCCAGATATCTTCAGCATTTAATTCTGGCCACAAACTTCTCTTAGAATTTGTTTATCTAAATATTTGTGTCTAATTTTTATTGCAGTCAAACTCTAATCCGTTGACTTCTCATTTTATCCTAATACATTGGCCTTCTTTTTTATTTTCTTATGATTCAGCTTATATTAATTAGTTATTATTCAAAGAATCCTTCTTCCAGCATCACCAACTTTTCTTGATTCTGTTTTAGTTGCATCCATTTGGCAAAATGCTAACTCTGGAAGAAACTAGCCACCTAATTTCTCTGCACCTGAACCCAAGTAGTCAAGCAATATGGCAAGAAATTGCCAAATTGGGTCTTCTGGTTTCACTATAAATTCATGGTTCCTGGCCTTATGTGGGCCTTCAAACACTGCTCAGAAATCTTGTTGTGTGTCTTTGAAAAACATACATTGTCCTATTTAAATAATGCCCTTTTCAAACCTTTTCCACTCTACCAAAATTTCTGACCTTCCCATCTTCCTTGCTCACTGTTTATGATTCTTCTATGATTCACTGAAAAAGAGAAGCTGTTAGAGGAGACCTCCTTCAATTTCATGATAAGAACCATAAGAAAAATGACTTCTTTCTTTTCATACCCTGTGCTTCTTCCTGCTCCTGACCCTTATCTATGAGTGCTGCTTCCACTGGTATCTGGCATCTCAACTTTGTTGCAAGAAATTCACACTAAAGATTATACTTTCTTTCTCTGACTATTCTAATGTGTAGAATATATTGGGTTCTTTTTTAAAATTATTTTTATTAACATATGATATATTATTTGGCTCAGGGATACAGGTCTGTGAATCTCAGGCTCACCATAGCACATACCCTCCCCAATGTCCATAATCCAACCACCCAATCTTTCCTCCCCCACCCCCAGCAACCCTCAATTTGTTTCCTGAAATTAAGAGTCTCTTATGGTTTGTCTCCCTTCCAATCTTGTTTCATTTTTTACCTTCCCTACCCCCCACCCCCCCTGCCCTGCCTGTCAAATTATATTGGTTTTGTTACTTTGCTCTTTCTTGCTAATCTCCTAAATATTTAAATTTTCTTTCTAAAAATATTTGTCTCTATATGCTGTCTCCATTTTCTCACTTCCAACCACTTCCTGACCCATTCTAATCTGACACCTTGCTATTGCTCTGTGCTCAAATAGCATTTTTTAAAAGATTTTATTTATTTATTTGACAGATAGAGATCACAAGTAGGCAGAGAGGCAGGCAGAAAGAGGAGGAAGCAGGCCCCCTGCTGAGCAGAGAGCCCAATGCTGGGCTGGATCCCAGGACCCTGAGACCATGACCTGAGCCGAAGGCAGAGGTGTAACCCACTGAGCCACACAGGCACCCCTCAATTACCTTTTGATTAGGTCATATATTTTATCTTTCTTAACATAAATAGCATTTTTTAGTCTATTCAACTTTCTGGCAGGTCCTTCTTCATCTCTTATCTAGTCTCAGCCTCTACCCAACTTTAAATGTTAGCATTTCTGGAGGCTAGCTTCTTAGGAGATTTCTCACTTCATATTATTTCCCTTGTAATCTTATTTAAACCCATCTTTTCCATTACCACATTGTCAAAATTAACTCACAAACATATTTTTAAACAGATTTGTAGACATCAACTTCTCTGAGTTCTAGAGTTGTTCCTTTAACTTTCTCCTAGACAACTTTTCTTAGTTTAAAGCCAGCCTAAACTTAATACATGCAAAACCAAACTCATGATCACCTTCTGTCTAAGTCAGCTTTGTCTGTTATAATGAAATCCTAGAAGCTGGGTGGCTTAAACAACAGAGTTTTTTTTTTTTTTTCTTCAGTTTTAGAGGCTAGAAAGCCCAAGAACAAGGTGCCACCAAGGTAAATTTCAATCTGAGGTCTTTACTCTTGTTTTATAGGTCGCTAACATCTCATTGTGTGTTCAAATGACCTTTCTTCACTGTGTGCTTATAGAATGAGACAAAGGAAGAGAGAAAAATTTCTCTTTTCCTCTTTTTATAATACCACTAATCCTATTGGATTAAGGCCTTACCCTTATAACCTCATTTAATCTTAATTATCTCCTTGTAGGTCTTCCCCAAATACAGTTCCATTGGATTTATGGTTTCAATATATGAATTTGGGGGGGAGCACAATTTAGTCCATAGCACCTTCCCATATGCAAACATGCATATTGAATAATGCATGAAGCAGAGAGCAATTTGACGTAATATGAGAAATATATCCATAAAATTACAATCAACCAAAATTAGAACACTATCAGCATTTCAGATGCCCCCTTGGCCCTTCTCAATCCTCCCACCATCCTTCAAAGGAAACTACCATCTTAATTCTTATGCCATAGTTAGTTTTCCCTATGTTCATATTTTTTCTACCTGGCGTTATTTTTTCCTCAAAATTGTATTCATTAGATTTATCCATGTTGTTGATATAATTAAGTTACTTTTAATGGTGCTGTTTATAACATTGCCATTAGAAGAAATAAAATGATCTACGTATAATTTTGCCTTTATTGTATAATTTGGTCAGTAATTGCCATCCATTCACCCATACTATTGATTTTATGATAGTAACTATATCTACCTTTACTTATTTTGTCCCCAGATCCTGGTATTTTTATTGACCCTTGGCTGTCCCTTGATGTGTTGCTTGACAAATGAAGAATCAATTAACTACCTTTGAGAGATACAATCCATGTCTATAGCTTCACTTATAAGACCTATATCTTTTCCCATCTGCTTAGAACCTTCCTCTCACCAAATGAAAGAGAAACTCTAAGAGAAGTTCTGAGGATATCTTTCAAAACTATAGACTTACATCCATTCCCTAGTTGGGTATCTGTTTAGGCAAAGTCCTAAAGATCAGACTGTGCTATGTGAGCAGGAGAGAAAAGAATTAGAGAGGGTAGCAGGGCCAAGAGTCAGACATGCTATGGAGCAGCCTACATTCTCACCATTTGCTAAGACCAGCATGTGAGACTTTCCTCAGGATCAAGGAATACATCTAAGATATGCAACTTGAGTCCCCATAACTATAATCCACAATACAGTACTAGGTAGGGTAAAGGTAACCTAGCAGATAATACACAGCTGAGTGGAGTCAAGGAGGTTGAGTCCCATTTGGGGTTGCCTAAGGGTCCACATAAATCGCAAATGAGACAACCATCTGCTTTTGGTTGCCTGACCTTCACAGAGAGTATTAATGCACAGGTCAGAGTTCAAGAAGCAGTAATGACCAGCACAGAAGGTAAAAAATAATCCTGCAGTTCTGGAAAGTATAGTCTTTTTTTATTTTTTTATTTTGAGATTTTATTTACTTATTTTAGAGAGAGAGAAAAGGAGGATGCCAAGCAGTGGGAGGGGTATTTGGGGAAGAAAGGGAGAGATACTCTCAAGCAGACTCTGTGCTGAGCATGGAGCCCTTAGCAAGGCTTGAGCTCATGACCCTGAGCTCATGACACTGAGTTATGACCTGGACCAAAACCAAGAATCAGATGATTAACCAACAGTCACCCAGGCTCAGTTATACTTCCCAGTGCCCCGGGAAGTATAGTCTTAAGAGGAAAAGGTAGATGTGGGTCAGACTGGAATCATGATCAGTCCATCTAGACTAAAGCAGCCATGGGTCATTGCAAGCCTTAAATTGACTCTGAAATTGAAATTTTAAACTGGACTAAAATTTAAATAACTATAGGAATTCAAAAATGAGAAAAAATAAATTTATCAATCATAGTTGAAAATCAATAATTGGATAAACACCTAATATATTATTCTGAGTTGAAATTTTTCAATAAAATTGCCATGTACTTTTGACTTTGAAAAATAATGTTAAATGTGCCTTCTCATTCGATTTTCAAAACAATATAGTAAAATAGGTTAGCACATAAAATAAAAAATAAGATTAGTGTTGATGTCATTGGGCCAGTCATCCGGGCTAGGTAGAGTTTTGTGCTGGCTAGACAATTGTGGGATGTCCAAATTTTCCAGAGAAAACATGTTTTTATCATAGACAGCCATCATAGGTTTTGAGATATATTTGAGGTATATTGAGCATTTTGGTGAATTATTCTATTTGATTTCTGCAATTTAGAATCAAAATTGTTAACTTAGTAACAATTTTATGTCAGTAGCAAGAACTATTTACCTAGCAACAGACTATCTAGAAAATGCTAAAAGACACAAATAATGAAATCAGCCTAGTGCATATATATGAGATAAGTAACTTGGCTTTAAATTGTTTCTCCTAATGGAGAACTGGAAGAGTTGTTTTTTATAAAAACAATGGTGGCTCAGTTGGTTAAGCAGCTGCCTTCGGCTCAGGTCATGATCCCAGCATCCTGGGATCGAGTCCCGCATCGGGCTCCTTACTCGGCAGGGAGCCTGCTCCTCCCTCTGCCTCTGCCTGCCTCTCTGTCTGCCGATGCTCGCTCGCTCTCTAACAAATAAATAAATAAAATCTTTAAAAAACAAAAAACAAAACAAAAAAAACAATGTATAATTTAAAGAAAATAATATATTATTTCTAATATCTAGGTCTATAAAGATTATTGTTTTTCCAATCATGGCAAGTCTAACAATGTTAATCTTATTGTTAAACTGAATTAGAATATAAATTAAGAGTTATTATTTTGTTATTATTTATTATTTCATTTACTGTTTTACCATAAAGACCTTATATTTTGAAATTACCTCTCCCTAGATTTTTTAAAAAATTGAATTAACGTTTTCCTTTTCCATTAATCAAAACTCCAGAACTAATTTTACAGAAGGTCCAGAAATAAAAAGCCAGAATTTTGATGTTGGCTTTAGTCTATAAAGTCTTATTATTAAAACATACCTCAGCCTTTTTTTTTTTTTTTCAATATTAAAACTAAACAAAACAAAACCTAGTGGTCTTCCATGAGTATAGACATGGACCTTAAAATTGGGATCCCAGGGGCGCCTGGGTGGCTCAGTGGTTTAAAGCCTCTGCCTTCGGCTCAGGTCATGATCCCAGGGTCCTGGGATCAAGCCCCACATCAGGCTCTCTGCTCCATGAGGAGCCTGCTTCCTCCTCTCTCTCTGCCTGCCTCTCCACCTACTTGCAATCTCTGTCTGTCAAATAAATAAATAAAATCTTTAAAAAAAAAAAAATTGGGATCCCATTTGGAGAAACGGTGATTTTATTATCTAATAATATTGTGGTTTCTTCATTCAACTTTGGCTAATTCCAGTGCTTTATCTCTTTACATTAAGTTCATTTTGTGAAGAAACAATTGTTTTAATGTACAAACAAATAGGAAAAATAGAAACAGAGACTTTACTACTTAGTAAATTCAGTTAATCAGATTTCATAATTAAAGTACAAGATTTGCCCAGGAAGGCCAGAGATTGCACTAAGGTTAGAACTATACAAAGAGGGGTGCCTGGGTGGCTCAGTGGGTTAAAGCCTCTGCCTTCAGCTCAGGTCATGATTTCAGGGTCCTGGGATCGAGCCTCACGTCGGGCTCTCTGCTCAGCCGGGGAGCCTGCTTCCTCCACTCTCTCTCTATCTCTGCCTGCCTCTCTGCCTACTTGTGATTTCTGTCTGTTAAATAAATAAATAAAATTAAAAAAAAAAAGAACTATACAAAGAAAACTAACATAGCTCCTTTATACACAGATGATCTATTTATAAACTCTTCCTTATTTTTTATTTCCTCTGTCCTCCCAACTCTAGGTAAGCTCTGTCTGTATATCTTAGAAACTGTACGTCCTCTATTATAGCATTTATCAAACTATATTACATTTCTAAGTTTAGTTTATTATAACTTTCTTACTATATTTTAATTTCCTTATAGGAACAGACTGTATCATCCTTCTCTACATTGTATTTACAGCAAATGAGCACAGATTTTGGCCCAAGCTAAGTTCTCATTTACACATAAAGAGCTGAATGAATAAAAAAAAGCATTCTAAGAAAATAAGGGAAAATGTTATATAAAAAAATAAATTTACTTTTAAGGAAATATTTTTAAAAGTCCTCCTCATTTATATTCAAATCTTGTCTTCATTATAAACATAAGTAAATATAGAAATTAATTGGAAAACTAAGTTAGGGTGACTGCACATGACAGAAGGAAGAGTATGTACTGTAGTAATTTAAATAAAACTAGCAATAGATTTTGGCATGATTATTGACTTGAGAACAGATGTACATATTTGAACTCTGGTTTCTCATGTTTTTCCTATTTAATTAATGTCATTAAATCATCATGCTTGTTTTTAGCAACTATTGCATTAAATGCTTTAAATATTGTTAATATTTTTGAAATAAAACTATAAAGTTGAAATTTACTTTATTCATCATTTTGATATACCAACATCTTAAGAGCCAAAATTTCATTAAATTACAGATATTCTATGCTGATACAAATTGACTTTAAAAATCATGAAAAAGCAAGTTAGAAAACTAATGATTAGGACAATAAGGGACTATTTTAATTCAACAGATTGAGTTTACTAATACATTATGCCTTCTGATAAAATAAGATATTAGATACTATTAAAATAAAAATAATAAAATTGAATGATAAACTTTACTTTAAATGTGAAGGGATAAATCATTTTAATTTGATTTTTTGTCTCCTTAAACTCACAGAAAACAAACAAAAGTAACAGAGAAAAAATGTGGTCTTCAATGAAACAAAGAAATATCCATAACCTCAGATCCTAAACTATAAAGGATATGTGCCAAATGCAATGGAATTTGAGCCAAAATGAGAAAAAAAAAATCCAGAACAAGCAGTCTTCTCTTTGGATCTTAGGCTAAAACTTTCTTGTAAGTCTGAAAACTTGAAGGTTTCCAGTTTCCATTTCTCCATTGTTATCCATGAATATGCCTCAGAGTGAGCATCTGTTGGTTAGAAGAATTTTTTGTTAATTTAATCACACCTCCCTCCTACCTTTCTTAATATGAGCATCTTGGTCCACTGCATGTATTTATGATTCTAGGATTTAAATTACTTACTTTTCATACAGTATGGCTTCAAACATAAGCCAATATTTCATCTTGTACTCAAAGAAAAAGAAATTTCTTCCAAAGCTTGAGGAAATTTTGGTTCTCTTGGATTTATTGAGAAATGATATATTGGGTTTCTAGTGAAACATTCGTGAAAGATTTTTCCAGGATAAAACTTCATATTCCAGACTTTTACCTTATAAAATTACAAATGATGAGATTCTCCTATAGATAAACTGCTTCTTAATTTAATAAAAATTGGGAGAATGCCAAAATATATAAAATTTTAGTTTAGTATGGGTAGATTTATTAAGACAGAGATTGGAAGAATTTTGCTCATTCCTAAAAGATTTTAATAGACTTTTTAATGTTTATATTTATATTTTCATAAAAACGAGCAAATAAGTCCAGTGCAAATTAAAAAAAAAGTCAATAGAGCAAAACTATGGAATGAAATAAGAAATTTTTGACAGTTAAGTATGTAAAAACTACTAGGCAGGCCCAGATGGGCTCACAGATGATCTCTTTCACAATACCCAGGAATAATCAGGATGTAATTTAAATTCTTTGAGATTAGAGGAAAAAAAAAAAAGGAAGTCTTCCAAAATACTTTGCACAAAGCTAGAATAACAGTGCTACCAAAACTTGAGAAAGATCACACATACCCACTGCACAATTACAGAATGAATGACCTCACATTCAATTACTGATGTAGAATTCTTAAGTAAATAATTTAAAAATATATAATATACTGAAGAATTTTATTTATTAATCCTAAGAGTTTTGCTCTAGAAATGCAAGGATGGTTCAGATTAAGGGCATCCATTTACAAATTTACCATACTAATACATCAAGAGAGAAAAGAAATTCTTACCTTAATAGATATTAAGATTATATGAAATACGTGATAATTTTTTTTCAAATAACTCTAAACATGATTAAAAGAAAAAAAAAGACCTTTTTAACTCAAAACAAAGTAAGCATTCTGCTTAATGCTGAAATGCAAAAATTTTAACTGAAGTAAGAAATAAAGCAAGGATATTCTCTGTGTTGAATTAAAGCTGACCATACACCTTTTCACTTCTCCATTAAGAGGTAAAACTTATTTCTTTTTTTCTGGGCTAGCACTGTGACTGTTCAGTTAATAAAAGACTGTGAGGTGACAGTATTCTAGCTCCAATATGAAGCTTAAAAAAGGCTTGACAACTTCTGCTTTGTACTTTTGGGGCTGCAAAGGGCAGTCATGTGAGAATACAACTACCCTGCTTAAGAAATCACATAAAGATTCTAAGTGGAAAAACTTGAAGGAAAGGCTTTGAGATGGCACAGGGCAACAAACCCAGTCAAGCCTCCAAATGACTTCAGTCCTCACTGTTCCTATCTGACTACAATTGCAGGAGAGACCTGAGGCAAGACCAGCGGATGAGCTGCCCAGCTGATCCATGGCAACCCACAGATATGAAAGATATAGAAAGATATCGAAATAATCTTTGTTTTAACCTTAATGATTTGAAGTAGATTATTATGATCTACATCTATCGTTTTCCTTAAAAAAAACAGCTGAAATAGAAATGGTACTTAGAAGTTGTTCTTGTAACAAAAACCACATGTATTGGCTTTGGGCCCTGGTCATGAGCAAAAGTCAGAAGGGTCTCAAAGAGACTGTTAGTAAAGGCTGGAAGGGACAAAGAAACAATTGTCATTGGAAAATGGGAAAAGGCAATCTGCGATATGAGTTCTACAGAGTTTGGCATCAGGTTCTCCCAATGTAATATGAAAAATTAGACATATTTTAATATATTACATATAAAACAGCATGACGCTTTTGCAGTCATTTATGAACTTACCCAGAGTAGTGAAATTTCGAGTCACCCAGGGCAAGCATGGTCCCAGCTGAAGTTGAACAAGGAAACATTATGTCTTCTTGTCTCAGATCTCATATTATAAACAGGTGTCCTATTTGTCATCTACTTAGTACCACAATTTTCACATTTTTTGCTTTTTTTGGTGATTTTACTATTTTTGTATGGTCTGAAGCATAGTATTCCCATACTGTCTAGTGTCCCTAAGTGCAAGGAGTATGTAATATGCCTTATGGAACAAATGTATAGGAGATAAACTTAGTTCAGAAATGAGCTGTAGAACTATTGTCTGCAAGGTCAATGTTAATGCATTACAAAGTATATTAGAGTGTACTTAAATAGAAACATATATATATATATATATATATATATATCTCAACGTTATGGACTGATTTGCTGATGGAAATGTGACTAGAGGCTTATAGGAACATGACCCTATATTTCCTCTAGAGGAAATGATTCAGTATTTGCTAATTCAGTATTCATGGGGATTTTATTAAACATAACTACTGCAAATAATGAGAATTGACTTATGGGTACATACCTATCTGTGGCCTGGGATAAGGAGATTTCCAGGTAGAATGCCAGTAGTGACAGTGTATTTCATTTGTCTAGGCATGATAAAGAAAGAGCAGATTTCAAGCAGACCTAAAATAAATATATTAAACCTAGGGATTGCTTTTTGGAAAGTGAAACTCTTTCTTTCTTTTTTTTTTTTTTTAAAGATTTTATTTATTTAGTTGTCAGAGAGAGAGCAGGAGCGAGCACAGGCAGACAGAGTGGCAGGCAGAGGCAGAGGGAGAAGCAGGCTCCCCGCTGAGCAAGGAGCCCGATGTGGGACTTGATCCCAGGACGCTGGGATCATGACCCGAGCCGAAGGCAGCTGCTTAACCAACTGAGCCACCCAGGCGTCCCTGAAACTCTTTCTTATTCCTAGATTCTCTGGACACCAAAAGACTCTTGGTGTAAGAGAACCTCAGAGTAAAGATCAAATCCATGACACTGAAAAAAAAAACATATATATATGACTTCAGGATCAAGATATTGAAGCTTACAGCTGTAAGATTCTTGGTTTAGGTATCAGAAGCATTTAGGATGTTGCCTCATTAGACCCTCTTTGCTAGACTATAGTATTCTAAGGTTCTTTAAAGTTTTTTTTTTTTTTTTAAAGGCTTTATTTATTTATTTGACAGACAGAGATAACAAATAGGCAGAGAGGCAGGCAGAGAGAGAGGAGGAAGCAGGCTCCCCGCGGAGCAGAGAGCCCCATTCGGGGCTCTATCCCAGGATGGGGATCATGACCTGAGCTGAAGGCAGGGTCTTTAACGCACTGAGCCACCCAGGTGCCCCATAGTATTCTAAGGTTCTTAAAGGCATTTTTCCATAGTCCTTTGATTCTCAGTCCAAGGTAGAGAGGGGCCTCAATTGAGAAGACACTTTGATCTCCTGGAGTAGTTTTTATGTGATACACAGGAAACCTGAACAATTTTCAAGGCTCTGAAGGGGACAAAAGCAAAAGAAGCATTTGAACCAAAAATTTCCTACAAGCAGGAATCAGATGAAAAACTAAGCTACCCAGTTGCTTACATGGGCTGTTTCTTGTAAAAAAGAAGGGATAACTCATAGGATTAAAGCCAAGAGTCCAGAGATTAGAACTGTTAGTGACAGGACCGCTTCCAAAGAGTAAAGTTAGGCTCTCATGTACATGAAAGCCTACTTAAATTTCAGAATTATCATGGACCAGTGACTACTATGTGCCTTTTTTTTGCCCAATTTTTGAATGAAAGTGTACATTTAGGTTATCTTATCATTGAGTGCTGAATATATGCAGATAAAATTTTCTTAATTCTAAGATTTTTAGTTAAAGATTATTACTACTAAGGAAATTAAACCACATTTGGACCTGATTTAGATGATTTCATGAACTTAGGATGAAATCTCTTTGAATCCTGGAAGGTGTTAGTGTACTTTACATGAAAGAGCACTATAAATAATTTGTGGGCCAAAGGAATACTGTGAGAAATTAAAAATGACTGCATATTCTTCACTTCTCCATTGAGAGCTGAGACTTTTTTCTTTATCCCTTAAATCTGGGTTGTCTCTGTGACTGTTTAGCCAATAAAAGGTGGCAGAAGTAATTCTGACCTAGTTCCAAGCTCAAGACTTAAGAAGATCTTGCTCTCTCTTTCACTTTTACACTTTTGGAGAGCTCTGAACTTCCACTTAAGAAGCCTAATTATAGTGCAGAAGAGAATATGTTGGAAGACTATGATTAGCAATAAGGCCTTAAGAATACACGAAAATAGAAGAACCCTTGCTGTGACAGTGTCCCAACCAGGATGACTCTTGTGCCAGCTGCTATCTGAGGACTACTACATGAGCAACCTCAAATAAGAGGAGCAGAGCTTTCCAGGGAAGTCACAGGATTGTGAGAGAAACTAAGAAGTGGTTGTTTTGTTTTGTTTGTTTGTTTTTTGTTGTAGTTGTTTTTAGTCATGAAAGCTTGTAGTGGTTTGTTGTATCACAACAAATAACTGGATACTATCACCATTATTATTTAACATTGTTTTAAAAATTCTTGTCAATAAAAATGTCAACAGAAAGTATACATACTAGAATGGGATGGAAAATGCAAAATTATTATTATTGCATATGTTATAATTCATGATTGGAAAATTGAAAAGAAATGGTATTTGCTAAGCTACTTGTTCTCAAAATTAATATACAAAAATTTTTAGCTTTGTGATTTTAGGTTTTTCTCCAAGTTTTAATCTTAACTCCAGTTAGTTAAAATAAGGTGTATCTTTTAATTTCAGGTGTAAAATTTAGAGATTCATCACTTATATACAACAGTTGGTACTCATCGCAAAGGCACTCCTTAATCCCCATCACCTATTTCACGTATCCCCCTCCCCCCACCCCTCTAGTAACCCTCAGTTTGTTTTATGTAGTTAAGAGTCTTTTTCTTGGTTTGCTTTCCCTTTTTTTTTTCCACACCTATGTTCATTTGTTTTGTTTCTTAAATTCTACATATGAGTGAAATCATATGATATTTATCTTTCTCCGACTGACTTATTTCACATAACATGATACTCTTTATCTCCATCCACATTGTTGCAAATGGCAAGAGTTCGTTCTTCTTTACGGCTGAGTAATATTCCATTGTATACATATACATCACCTGTTCTTTATCCATTCATCAGTCGATGGACACGGGTTCTTTCCATAATATGGCTATTGTTGATAATGCTGTTATAAACATCAGGGTGCATGTATCCCTTTGAATTACTTTGTGTCCTTTTGGTAAATACCTGGTAGTACAATTGCTGAGTCATAGGGTGGTTCTATTTTTAAGTTTTTGAGGAACCTTTGTATTGTTTTCCAGAGTGGCTGCACCAATTTGCATTCCCACCAATGGTGAAAGAAGTTTCCCCTTTCTCTGCATCCTCAACAACTTCTGTTGTTTCCTATGTTGTTGATGCTAACCATTCTGATTGGTGGAAGGTGATATCTCCTTGTAGTTTTGATTTGTATTTCCCTGACAATCAGTGATATTGAGCCTCTTTTCATGTGCCTGTTAGCCATATGTATGTCTTCTTTGGAAAAATGTCTGTTCATGTCTTCTGCCCATTTTTTAATTGGATTGTTTTTTGGGTGTTGAGTTTTATAAGTTCTTTATCTATTTCAGATACCAACCTCTTATTGGATGTCATTTGTAAATATCTTCCCCATTTCATAGGTTTTGTTGATTGTTTCTTTTGCTGTGCAGAAGCTTTTTATTTTGATGAAGTCCCAATAGTTTGTTTTTGCTTTTGTTTCTCTTGCCTCAGGAAATATTATCTAGTAAGAAGTTACTACAGCCAATATCAAAGAGGTTTATGTTTTGTGATTTAAACAACAATTTAGTAATATGTCAGAATAATGTCATATACTGAAGTAATTTATAGATAAAATACATAACAATAATCTTGATAAGAAATTCAGAATGTTTATATGAAGAAATTTTAGAACTGTTTCTGGATATAAAAGAAGACAACATATTTAACATATGTCTTGTTCTTAAGTAAAAATATTCAGTATTTTTAGAGTTTCAATTTTTCATATAGCAATTAGTGGAATATGATCCACATAAAAATGCTAACTATTTTTTTTCAGTTGTGATAAAATTACATTATATTCATCTGGAAAAGCACCTATGAGAAAATATCAAGGGAAATTTCTCAAAATATTTAGGAGAGGCAATTAGAACAATCACATTTAAAAACACAACATAAAACTTTAGTAGTAAGTTTGTGTTGCTAAGGGAAAGGATAATCAATGAGAGACTGAGATCCACAGGAAGATATGGCTTATAACAAATGTGGGAAAATGTTGATTTCTTTAGTACCTAGTATTGGGGCAACTGGATAACCCAGTAAATCCATATCCCTATTTTTCTTTTTATGCTAAGATAAATTCCAGATGGTCCATATATTTAAATATAAAAAAGAAACCATAAATGTGTCAAAAATAGTGTTTTGGAATGAGCTTAAAAATTTCATATGGAGAGGTCTTTCTGAGTTTAATGTAAAACCAAAGGGAAAGTTTGGAAATATCTTCCAAAATTAAAATTCACATAATCTTCAATTCAGCAGTCAGTGTTTAGGCATCTATTCCACTGTTAAAATCATGTAAGTAGACAAAGTATAGCTATGTTTTATAATTTTGCAAAAATATTATAAAATATTCATAGTATGGGTGCCTGGGTGCCTCAGTCATTAAGCATCTGCCTTTGGCTCAGTCATGATCTCAGAGTCCTGGGATCAAGCCCCACATCAGGCTCCCCACTCAGTGGGAAGCCTGCTTCTCCTTCTCCCACTCCCCCTGCTTATGTTCCTTCTCTCTCTATCAAATAAATAAATAAAATCTTTTAAAAAATATTCACAGTACAATTATTTTAAATAGGAAGAAATTCAAAATAATTTAAATGTTTACCATTAGGGGATTTACTAAATCAATTTTGATTCATCTATATAATTTATTACAAATACCACCTCAAAATAATGCCATGGTTCTCTATGTTCAGATAAAGCTATCTGTAAGGTATTTTTTAGAAAGTCACATGACATTATGTGAAATATCCCACATATAAGGTACTAGCTAGAAAATGAGCAATATATTTCTAGAGGGATTAATGTGGAACAGTTTATGATACACTGTTAACTATAATCACTCCTTTTGTGTTTTTATTTTGTTTTACTTTTGAACTCATATTTATCCTTTCCTAATCATATTAGCCTCCCATACATTTCCAATCCCTGAGTATTTAATTTACATAAATGCTAAATATTCTTTTCTTGTTCCTATTAGGCTTTTCATATTTCTACAGATTGATGAAGAGAGATATAGTTTATTCTTATTTTACTATCTTATATATTTTTATATATGAAAGTTCCACATTTATCTAACCACTTCTCCTTCCTACTTACAATTCTTCACTATTAAAATTATGCAGCAAAATTCCTCCTCTTTATGTCTAATTAATAAAGGCAGAGACAAAAATTTAAAGTCTAATGTGGGGGCAGACTTACTGAGCTGTAGTGTTTCTTCATACCTGATTCATGTTCCAAACTACTCTAGAACATCTGACCAATTTCCATTGCCACTGTAGTATGTAATGGAGTATTATCATCAGCCCCTGGAAATAATTCACTTTAAATTTTTGCCCACCTGATTGTAAAAATAAGCATTTAAAAAATTTCCTTTTTTGCTTAGACATGATGTTGAGAATCTTTTCATATACCCACTGTCTTTCATATATCTAATACTTTTTAGGTTTCCCTTTTTGTGTGTGAATTCCCATTTTTTGTTAGATTTCTATCTTTTGTTGCTTCTCAAAAATTTTTCCATTATATATATATTTGTGAATATTAAATATGTTTGTATTTAATTTTTCTATATTGTCTTTTGTTGAACAAGAACCTTTCATACTGCACCAGTGAAATCCATTAATATTTTCATTTGTGGCTTTGAGATTCTTTTGCTTTTTTCTTCCTGTTATTTTTAATTATTAATGATAGTTACCATCCTGGACATTAGATCTTCAGAACATATTAATTGTATAAAGGAACATTTGTACTCTTTGACCAAAATTTCACCATTTTCCCCCATGTCCCAGCCCTTGGCAATCACTACTCTGTTTCTGTAAGTTCAACTTTTTTGTGGATTTCACATATGAATAAAACAATAGAATATTTGTCTTTGTCTGGTGTATTTGACTTAGCATAACGTCCTCCAATTTCATCTATGTTATAATAAATAGTATTTAAATATATAAAATATTCCTCTCTCTCAGAATTTTAATAGGTATTGCATTGAATCTATAGATTACTTTATTTGCCAAGAAGTGGGTATGATAGTGCATTATTTATGATTTCATTTTCCTTAAATGTTAATATGTTAGTTGTCTCAATATAGTGAAATATCGATCTTTATCCCAACTTTCAATTTCTAGAGTACTTTTTAACTTGTATTTCTGAAACATCTATTTCTTCATGTATCTCTCTACCTGTCTACCTGCTCATCCATCCACCTGTCCACACACACACCTTTTATTATTTTCTTTAATCAACATATTTGTTGTTTTTGAAAACATCAAATGTAATTTGAATCATCAAGGGAAATTATATTTTTTGCTATGAATACATTTTTACTTTATCTAAAATATATGTTCTGCTTCATCATACAATATACTTTAAAATGTTTGAGACATTGATTCTTATTTTCTAATGATTTCTTCATATGTTTGAAGGTACATTTTCATGGGAAAAGTTGCAACTCAAGAATTTTAACATGCATCACAATGAATATCTTTCCTTTATCCATATGCATTTGATGGATATTTAGTTTCCCCCATACTTGTATAAGATAAATTAGTCAAACTGGTAATTCATATGACCTTGAACATTCAATTAAAACTGTGCATATAACAAAATACACTACAATATTAATCTCAATGTCATTATTTAGTTTTCATTGGCCTCACTGGATGAACAACATGAATGATTCACATGGAGAATCCTTAATTAAGCAGAGAGCTCAGGCAGTATAAACAATGAGCATCTTGACATCAGGAGTGTCACTTTTTTTTAAAGATTTTATTTATTTATTTGTTAGAAAGAGAGAGAGAGTGAGCACAGGCAGACAGAGTGGCAGGCAGAGGCAGAGGGAGAAGCAGGCTCCCTGCCAAGCAAGGAGCCCGATGTGGGACTCGATCCCAGGCCGCTGGGATCATGACCTGCGCTGAAGGCAGCTGCTTAACCAACTGAGCCACCCAGGCGTCCCAGGAATATCACTTTTTAAAGGCACTTTGAAAATCTTTGTAATACAAGCTACTAATAAATTCTTAATAAGTTAAAAAACCAAAATTATTATATACAGTTTTCAAGAGAAAAAATATATACCAATTAATCTGAACAAACTGGGCTGCTCATTGATACAAAAGATGACAGATATTAAAACTATCCAAATATGTTAATTAAATCACTGCCTTAAGTAGTTACATACGAAAATATAATTATGGGCTAAATAATTGAGTCAAAGAAAAATTTACTAAAAATGGAATCTTAATACTAGGAGACAAATATGTAAACAGATATGTAGTTTGAAAATCAGTTTAAAATACCCACTAAATTGAACAATAAAATATGAAAACAATTTTTATTTGAAGTTCACTTGGTTAGTATTTGGTTTCACTTCGTTAGTATTATTATTTTGCAATATGCTGAGTTTTAACATAAGTTTTCACAGACAACAGTTATTTTTTTTCTTTGGCTTTAAAGAGACTTAGAACACACCAGCAAGAGAAATCAGATTTTTCAAGTGAAGTATCGTTTTTATTCCTTTTGAATACAACTGAGCCAACTGAATTGGATAAGTATACATTTCTAAATTTTTTCTGTATCTTCTCAGGCCACAAAATATTTATATAATAATGAAGATCTGAATTTATACTGACAAATAATAATTTTTTATAGATATTCTAACATGGAGGAAATAAATAGATATAAAAAAGAAATCAGTTTTAATTTAATTAGAAATTTAATTTTTAAAGTAAAAAACTAGAGAAAGTTTATTATTATATTAAAGAGAGCATCTCTTGCTTAAAAAGATTGTATGTTCGAGACTCAAACCTTGTATTAACATGCTCCCAAAGATTTTTATGTGATGCTAATAAATCCATAATATCCTATAAAATTGCTTATAGCAAAGCAATCTTAAAGGAGGTTAACATATAGAAAAATATATTAGAAAAGAGGTGAGTGATTTACTCTCTTAAAATCCTTTTATCTTAGTACATCCATACAAAAATAACAATTGGCAATAGAAGTTTCTTTCTTTTCCTTCCTTCCTTTCTTCCTACCTTCCCTCCTTCCTTCCTTTCTTTCTCTTCTTCTTCTTCTTCTTTTTTTTTTTTAGACTACTGTTAATAATTATACATTACATCCTGGTGGGCATATTAAAAACCCTTTAAACTACTTTTGGAGATCCCCTTTGCATTAGCCTGCCAAAAAATTTACTCATTTAATATCCTTTCTCTACTGAATAATTTTTTAAAATGTGGTTTTACTATCCACAAAGTTAATGGAATTTGCCATAAGATCTAATACATAATAATTTTTAAGAAATATCAGTCATTTCTAGGGGCACCTGGGTGGCTCAGCGGGTTAAAGCCTCTGCCTTTGGCTCAGGTCATGATCCCAGGGTCCTGGGATTGAGCCCTGCATCGCATCAGGCTCTCTGCTCAGCAGGGAGTCTGCTTCCCTTCCTCTCTCTCTGCCTGCCTCTCTGTCTACTAGTGATCTCTGTCTGTCAAATAAATAAATAAAATCTTAAAAAAAAAAGAAATATCAGTCATTTCTAAAAATGAAAAGAATGATAACATCCTTTTCAGTAATATTGCTATTCTAAATAATATTGGTGTTTTGAAGCATTTCATACTATATCCCAAAGTAACTGGACACAAAATCTTGCAGCACATCTCAAACTTCTGAAAATTGGAAGCAAGAAGTCCACTAGATCCAAATAGTATTGGATTTATATAAAAAAGTAACAGTTTTGCTCAAGTGACATGAGCTAAAGATAACACAACTAATGATTGCCACACAGCATAACATTATAAGACGATATTTGTAAACATGGTTAAGCTTTAACATACAGCTGCCACTGGTGGAAATGCTAACACTACAAAACAAAAACACACATGAAAATTGATCTGGTTTCTACAAATGTTCATTTCAAACCATGGGAAAATCTTTCACATTAGTAACTGGGCCAGGGAAACATACTATAACTATTGTTGGAAGTAGATACATAGATACAATTTATAGCTAATTCTCTTGGACATTCTCAGTGAGGTAAATATTACTGGCAATAATGAATGCATAAGTTGATTTATTGTGAATCTTTTTATAGCTCACTAAGCACTTAATGCCACAAATCAGAGTCAGCTAAATAAATGAACAAATATCTGTATTTCTTCAAGTTTTGGGGGGAGGTCCAAATTAACTATTTCTGGATGGTCGACAGTTTTCTATGCAGGATTTTTTTTTTTCACTTTGTCCTATAAAAACAATGATAAAAATGGGGGGGAGATGCCTGGGTGGTTCTGTTGGTTAAGTGTCCAACTCTTAATTTCAGCTCAGGTCACGATCTCAGTGTTGTGAGATTGAGCCCCATGTTGGGCTCTGTTCTAGGCATGGAGCCCGCTGAAGATTTTCTCTCTTTCTCCCCCTCTGTCCCACCCTCCCCACTTGCACACACCTTCTCTCTAAAAAAATAGGAAAGAAAATAAAAATTAAATGAATTCTACATAAAGAAAATGTGTGAAATTATTTTAGAGTATAAATTTTGACTGATAAAGAATTCCCTAAGATGAAATATGTGATGGCTAAATTTATGCAGCAACTTGGCTGGGCCATGGTGCCCAGATATGTGGTCAAATATTATTCGGTATTTTTTGGTGAAGGTTTTTTGGGATGAGCTTATCATTCAAATTAGTGGACTTTGGACATTTAAAGGAGATTGGTCTTCATAATGGGGGTGGGTCACATCCAAACAGTTGAAGTTCTAACTAGAACAAAGACTGACCTACCCTAAGCAAAAGGAAGTTCTCCCAGCAGCCAGCCTTTGGATTTGAACCACAACATCAGCTCTTCCTGGATTTCTAGCCTGCGGGCACACCCTGCAGATTTTGGACTTGCCAGCTTCCATAATCTTATGAGCCAGTTCCTTAAAATACATCTCTTTCTGTATATAAATATGCATCCCATTTGTTCTGTTTCTCCAGAGGACCATGACTAATGCAAGCTGCTTAACTGGCTGTAGGTCATTTTGATTCTGGATGTACCAAAAGCTTTAGACTCTATAAGAAGGAGTGTTCGGGTTCTCCTTCTCATTGGAACCTTCCTTGGAAGTCCTGTGTAATCTTGGGTCACAGTTGGTTTGTTTTGCATATTTTGGCTATGATGGTGGTTTAAAAGCTAGAGATTTGCATATACTTTTGCCTTCTTGATGCTCTCACCCTCATGCATTAATGGCTAGCCATGGGGCATTCTTTTAGCTGCTTCTATCTCTTGACTGGAAAAGGTATAGACAATTTCAAATGTCTTTAGGAACCAAATAGGCAATGCAAATGAGTGAAGATGCTTCAGTACATGTATATTAAACTAAAAAATATGCTGAGCTCATTTTTCTTGAATTTTTATCACTCTCTACTTTCATCTTGTTTTTCCACTTTTGATAGAAACCTAACTATTGATAAGAGTTCCCTATTTTAAGAGAAAAAATAATGTAAGGATTATGATAAAAGGCAACTGACTTGGCCTTAGGCTAAACAAAAGTCTTGGTGGATATAATGGGGAATTGGAAATATGCCATTTGAAAACTTCAGCTAGGAAATTCTACTGAAGTGTTAGCTTAAATTTGCAAGTAAATTATGTAAAAATTCACTCTTTTCATCAAGTATTCACAAGGTTTTGCACTTTATATTTTAACAAATTACTTACATTATACCTTAAAATTAATAGTAATGCATCATATCGCGCCGACACTTTGAGTAATGCTGTTATATTAGTTGGAATTTGGAAACCTTAATTACCCATTAGATTTTTCAATAAATTGAAGCAGACTCAGATTATTTCCCCCAGCCATTTCCTGCAGAGGTGACAGGGACTTTGGTCGTTTTACAAACAGGTTTCTTATCTCCAGCATTTAATTTTCATCTATCATGCTTTCCTTTTAAGAACCTTAAATCTGCTCCTATTCTGCAAATAAATATTTCCAGATACTTTTCAAAGATTTGGTGTACCAAATTTTATTAAAATGTGGTTTTAATAAATAAAGTCTATTGACAAATATCTAAAGGATTTCTAGGTCACAGAGTTTTTTTTTTCCCAAAGTTTTTAAATTAAAAAAAAATATTTTGGGGCACCTGGGTGGCTCAGTGGTTTAAAGCCTCTGCCTTCAGCTCAGGTCATGATTCCAGGGTCCTGGGATTGAGCCCTGCATTGGGCTCTCTGCTCAGTGGAGCCTGCTTCCCTCTCTCTCTCTCTGCCTGCCTCTCTGCCTACTTGTGATCTCTGTCAAATAAATAAATAAAATCTTTAAAAAATTTAAAAAAATATTTTATTTATTTATTTGGCAGAGAGAGTGAGAGAGAGCACAAGCAGGGGGAATGGCAGGCAGAGGGAGACGGAAAACAGACTTCTCACTGAGCAGAGAGCCAGATGCTGGACTCAATCCCAGGGCTCTGGGATCATGACCTGAGCCAAAGGCAGACACTTAACTGACTGAGACACCAAGGCACCACAGGCCATACAGTTTTATCTTTTTTAAAAAAATAACCTATTATTTTGAACCTTTACATAATTTTAAATGGGAAATTGAATTTTAACATCTGTACATTGAAAGATATCTTAAGAACTATGTTCATCCAAATATTTTATTGCATTCATGGCAGAAATGTTATTGATGATTTATATCAAGACCCATCAAAGAATTCTTTAATATTGTAATTGAAGAAAAACTTGTTGTTCTTCTTGTTTTTTATTTTTTGTGGTTGTTGTTTTGTTTTGTTTTGTTTTTTCTTATTTCTTGGGTTAGATTTTCTTCATTAGTTTTTCTATAGCAATTTATTTGTTTTTATCCTGTGGGCATTGTGAATCATGTATTTCCTTCTGTCAGCGGTAATTGGCAAGCTCAAAGCCAAATTTATATTCTGCCATATAGAATCTATTCTCAGAATGAAACCATGTCTATCTATCTACCTATCATCTATCTATCATCTATCTATCTATCTACCTATCATCTATCTATCTATTATCTATCATCATCATCTATCTATTATCTATCATCAACCTATCATCTATCATCATCTATTATCTATCATCTATCTACCATCTATCTTTTAAAAGTGTCCTAATCCTGGGGGAAAGGCAGAGTGTAACATGGGATCAAAAACTAAATACTTGGGGTGCCTGGGTGGCTCAGTGGGTTAAGGCCTCTGCCTTCAGCTCAGGTCGTGATCCCAGGGTCCTGGGATCGAGCCTCGCATTGGGCTCTCTGCTCGGCAGGGAGCCTGCCTCCCCCTCTCTCTCTGCCTGCCTCTCTGCCTGCTTGTGATTTCTGTCTGTCAAATAAGTAAATAAAATCTTTAAAAAAAATTAAAAAAAAAAACAACTAAATGCCTGGGGCACCTTGGTGGCTCAGTCTATTAAGTGTCTGCCTTTGGCTCAGGTAATGATCTCAGGGTTCTGGAATTGAGCCCCACATCTGGCTCTCTGCTCAGAGTCTGGGAGTCTGTTTTCCCTCAAAGTCTGCCCTGCTTGTGCTCTCTCATTCTGTCTCTTTCTCTCTCTAAAAAAAACAAACCAAACCAAAACAAAACAAAAAAAACCCCAAAACAAAAAACCCTAAACCTAAAACAAACTCAATGCCCACAGATGGGACAGACAAGTACAAACACTAGCTGTATAAGAAAATGTAAAAAGAAAAGCCCTGGGAACTCAAGGGTACTTTGCTATCCAAAGACATTCAAATTAAAAGTATTTCAGTATACTATAATAGATTAGAACTCCAAATCAACCAAAGAACGACATCCCTGACACAAATTCAAACTGTGGAAGCATATAATTACTTTCCTCAAAATATGTGAAAACAAGTAAGCAAAAGTACAATAAATAAACATATAAATGGATAGGTAATTCCATAATATCTTGAAATGTATTTTTCTTTCATTTAATTCTTTCCTTTCCATTGCAGTTTCCACCACTCTGGTTAAAGGTCCAAGAAGTATAAAATTATTGAATAAAATAATCTTCAGTTCTATGTTTAGTCTCCATTTTATCTAATTTTTTTCTGCACATTGATGTCAACTTTTTGTTTTTTAAAATTTAAATTCAATTTATATTTAACTTCAAAATCAAATGTAAATTTAAATTTAAATTCAATTAATTAACATACAATGTATTAGTTTCAGAGGTAGAGTTCAGTGATTCATCTTTCTTATATTACACCCAGTGTTCATTACATCATGTGCCCTCTATAATGTCCATCACTCAGTTACCAACCCCCTCTCCAGCAGCACTGTTTGTTTCCTATGATTAAAAGTCTCTTATGGTTTGTCTCCCTCTCTGATTTTATCTTGTTTTATTTTTTCCTCCCTTCCCCATGCTCCTCTGTTTTGTTTCTTAAATTCCATCTATAAGTAAAATCATATGATAATTGTCTTTCTGTGATTGTCTTATTTCGCTTAGCATAATACCCTCTAGTTCTCCACATTGTTGCAAATGGCAAGATTTCATTTTTTTGATGGCTGAATAATATTTAATTGTATCATCTTTATCCATTCATCAGTCAATGCACATCTGGGCTCTTTCCATAGCTTGCTATTGTGGACATTGCTGCTATAAATATAGGGATGCAGGTGCTCCTTTGGATCATGGCATTTATATCTTTGGGGTAAATACCTAGTCCATCTTTTCATTAAAAAAAAATCTTAGCCTCACATGTACAAAAAACAAACTTCTTGGCATTTTTCTTACAATTTTGTTACTCCAGTGTTCTTCTGTGATATCATTCATTTTGTCTTACTTCTCTCTCTTTCTTTTTTATAAATTTAAATTCAAGTTAGTTAACATACAGTGTAGTATTGGTTTCAGGGTAGAATTTAGTGATTCATCACTTACATATAATACCCAGTGGTCTTCTCAACAAATGCCCTCCTTAATGCCCATCACCCATTTGCCCCACCCCCACTCACCTCCCTCCAGCAACACTGTTCTCTTAACTATAGAGTCTCTTGTGGTTTGCCTCTTTCTTTTTTTTTTTTTTTCTTATTTTATTTTCCCTTCCCTTCCCCTATGTTCATCTGTTTCTTAAATTCCATATATGAATGAAATCATATATTTGTCTTTCTCTAACTTATTTCCACTTATCATAATACATTCTGGTTCCATCCATGTCATTTCAAATGGCAAGATTTCATTCTTTTTGAAGACTGGGTAATATTCCATTGTATATATAACATCATTGCTTCTTTATCCATTCATATGTCAATGGAATCTTGAGCTCTTACATCCATGTTGTTTCAAATGGCAAGGTTTCATATTGATGGATTTTTTTAAAAAATCCATTCTAATACCCTATGTCTTTTAATTGGATCCTTTAGTCCATTTCCATTGAGAGTAATTATTGATAGGTATGCATTTAGTGCCAGTGTATTACCTATAAAGTCACTGTTCCTGTAGATTGTCTCTGTTCCTTTCTAGTGTTTGTTGCTCTTTTCTCTCTTTCCTGCTCAAGTGGTCACCTTGAATATTTCTTACAGAGGTGGTTTAGTGTTCACAAACTCCTTTAGTTTTTGCTTGTCTTGAAAACTCTTGATCTCTCCTTCTATTCTGAATGACAGCCTTTATTCTCGGCTGCACATTTTCTCTGCTTAGCACGTTGAGTATTTCATGTCCCTGTCTTTTGGCCTGCCAAATTTCTGTGGACAGATTTGCTGCTAACCTTATGTGCCTACTCTCGGGTAGGTTAAGGTTAAGGACCTTTTGTCTTCTGCTGCTTTCAGAATTCTCTCTTTATCTTTACATTTTGCAAGTTTCACCATGATATATCTTGATATTGACTTGTTTGTGTTGATTTTGAGGGGAGTTCTCAGTACCTCTTGAACTTGAATACCTGTTTCCTGTCCCAGATTAGGGAAGTTCTCAGCTATAATTTATTCAATTAAACATTCTGCCCTTTTCCCCCATTCTTCTTCTTCTTCTGGAACTCCTGTGATATGAATTTTATTGCACTTTATGGAATTGCTGAGTTCCCTAAGTCTATATTCATGATGTAATGGTTTTCTTTCTCTCTTCTTTTCAGTTTAATTATATCCCATAATTTTATCTTCTGTATCACCTACTCATTGTTTTGTTTCTTCTGTCCTCATAGTGATTGCATCCAGCTGGTTTTTTGTCTCAGTTATAACATTTTTATTGCACCTTGACTAGTGTTTAGGTCTTTTATCTCTTAAGCAAGAGTTTCTCTTGTGTCTTTTCTGCATCTTTCAAGCCCAGGTAGTATTCTTATGACTTGTTCTAAACCCTTGTTCAGATATATTCCTTATATCAGTTTTGAGCAAATCCCTGAAGATGATTTCTTCTTTACTTTTGGGGGGGGGAGGGGAAAATTCCTCTGTCTTGTCATTATGTCTTGATTTCTGTCTTTTGCATGTTATGCTCATGAGGGTAATAGTAATATTAAGAATGGGTCCTACACTGTCCAGGGCCTGGAGTTCCAGGAAGTGTTTCTGGTGTGTATTGTGTGCACTCTGCTGGTGTGTTTTGGCCACTCTTTCTTGCTGAGTTCTTCCTTGCTTGCAGTGGGAGTCTTTGGAACTTTAAATAGGTGTGCTTTAATTTGTTTGTTTAAGGTAAGCCTGATTAGAGGGAAAAAAAATCATGATCCAAGAGAAGAGAAAAGGGAAAGGAATAAAAAAAAAAAAGCAAGCAGCAGACAAAGTAAAAACTATAAGCCTGATTCCAAAGTATAAATAAACAAAAAAATAAATAAATAAAATATAAGGGGAAAAAAGAAAAAAAAAAAAAAAGGAAATCCTGGTCCTATTTCTACCAGAACTGAAACTAACACTTTGCAGCACTCTATGATCAATGGACTTGATACACATTGGGGGGCTTGTGTCATTCTTCTGAGGGAGAGGCCCACTGTGCTGACTCATGGTTAGACTTGCTTTTATAAAGATGCCCCTGTGGCACAGTGGGGTAGGGCTTGGTGAAGTGACTCAAGCCTCCAGTGGAGGTATGGGTTTCTCTCTGAAGTCCTACCATGCTGGTGAGGAGAGGCGAGGCAGGGGAGTGGGGTGGAGTTGGTCATGAAAGATGGTGTCACTCTGCCTTCTCATCTCATGAGAGGGGAAATCAGATACACTGTTGTTCAGAAGGTCCTCACAGAAAAGTGAACAATCTCTGCTCCTGTATCCCAGGCTTTTGGTCAGATCTGCACCCTCAACCTGCTTGTACCCAGGCTATCAGAATGCCTGGCACCACAGTTCTCCTTTGTTTTATCTCTGGTCAGTGGCTGAGATTCAAAACTCCAAATCTTAAAGGACCTGGCAAGGCATGGACCCACTTCCCTCCATGAGAGGGGAGCTTCACAGTGCTGCATCAGGCACCATTCTGTTCCAGAAAAGTGTATGTGGATGTCCAGAGTCTATGTTGAAGCACAGCATAAAGCTCCTACCGGGTTATTTGTCCTCTGCATGTGTCTCTATGCCCTGCTGTTGAATGGCTGCTTGATGGCACCTAGTGGTCCTTTTATTCTTGGAGAGGCAATATACCCTCTTCCAAATGTGCTCTAGGAAGGGAAGCAGTTCTCTCCCAGTGCAAACCATGAGATCGCCACACCACAGCATCTTGTGTGAACCCTATGCACTTCTCTCTCTTCTGCTCACTCCCTCTCTCCTTAACCTCTCTCTGCTGAAAGGCCTCCCTCCCCTCTGCAGCACTGTGGTGTTCTGTCTCCCAGTTAACATCTCTGAACCCTGCATCCACCATGTTGTCTCCCTCCAATTGTGCAGATTGTTGCCTTAATCTTCAGATGATTTTCTAGTTGTTCAAATGATTTGCTGTTGATCTAGGTGTGTTCAAAGGATGAGGAAAGCCCAGGGTCCCCCTACTACACTGCCATATTAACTCCTTCTCCTACTTCTTCCCTTTTTTAAACCCATATCTAATAATCACCAACTCCCTTCAACTCTACCATTTGTTATTTGGACCATTGCAATAGCATCCTAACTGGTCTCTCTGCTTTCTACTTTACTCTCTTACAGTTTATTCCTCAGCAACAGCTAGGAAAAGCCAGAGAATTCAATTTTTAATTTCTTTTGACAAGTAAAATATTCACCTTATTCCAAATGTGGAAAATATAAAAAGGGCATATAGTGAAAAGCCGATCTTTCATTGATCTAGTTCCTATTCCCCTTCCAATTTGATATCATTCTTCTTGTATCTTATGTATTATTCAAAATTTATTTTTTTGAATTTATTGGCAAATGTAAATGTGAACTTTTGTGTATTTTTATTTATTTATTTTCACAATATCACACTAGTTAGCAATGAATCTTTCTTATATTTACATTTTCTTATTACTACACACAATGTACCTTTCTTCTCCTCCTCCTCCTCCTTCTTCTTTTTCCTTTTATAGATGCTTTATATTCAATTGCATGGTTGTAACATAATTTATATATCATCCCCCTTACTGATCTATATTTAGTATGCTCCATGTCTGCTCTTCCAAATAATGCCAATATCCTGCAATATCTGTAGAAAAAAAAATCCTGATTGCTCTTTCAAAGGGTATTTTCATTTAAATTTTCCACATAGTCAAGTTGGTCTCCATGAGGTTTTATCAATTTATCTTTAGTAATGAATGAGCGTGGCCTATTTCCCACACACTCACCAATATAGTGTGTTATCAAATTTTTGGAATGTTGCTATGTGATGCCTCACAGAGTGCCTGTAGATAGTAAGTGCTCAATAGTAATTTTTGTACTAAATTGACAAATACATCTGTTAGAATTGGCTTCATACAGGACAGGTCTTTTTAAATTTTTTTTTTAAAGATTTATTTATTTGACAGACAGAGATCACAAGTAGGCAGAGAGGCAGGCAGAGAGAGAGCAAGAGAGGAGTAAAGAGACTCCCTGCAGAGCAGAGAGCCTGATGTGGGGCTCTATCCCAGGACCCTGGGATAATGACCTGAGCTGAAAGCCGAGGCTTTAACCCACTGAGCCACCCAGGTTCCCCTCTTTTTGAATTATTAACTCTTAATTTCTTCAGTATATTTCAATAAGTGGAGAGTACACGGGGAGTGTTTATAACAAAAAATATGTGGATTAATGATGAAGACAGATTATTTCAATTCCAGATAGTTCTTATAATAGAAATATCCTAATTAGACTCAGGTTTATTTTTTTATTACATGATTTTAGAGAGAACAAAATCAGATATATCCTTAATACATTTTTATTTTGGCCAATAGTATTCACACAAAGATCATGGATGTGGGAACAGAAAGAACTAGCTTTGTTCTGAGCAAAGTAATTTATCAAGCAAAAACAATTAATGTTTATAAATGTGTATTAAATTCCACTAAGTTCTTTATAATTTTTATTTTATGTAACTTTACAATAATCCTATGAGGCAGATGATATTGGTAAATCCATCTTACAGATATAGGATCTAACTCTTAGAGTGATTAAGTCACATAGCTTGCCAGAAATACTAAAACTACACATATATTTCCTTCCTATTTCAGGAAAGCTAAAACATTCCAACTCTTATAATTTATTATTCAGCTGTTACAGTTGGTGCATTTTATTTTTCTTCCTATGACACATGATATTTTACAAGATTTTGATTGAATGTCAGCTTTATTTGATACAATATATACCCAATGGTTGCCTAGCTTCCATTTGGTGAATCTAAAGAGGAATGCAGTTATCATAGGGCTAAACCCACCTCCATTTACATTACTTCAACAGGTAAAATAAATTGTGTGTTTTAAATTTCCTGTTTCATAAAAAGGAAAAATGATCTGGCAGGTGATATGGATTTATATTTCTTTTGTGTATGTGTGTGTTCACTGGGAGATAATTATATTTTCATTTGATCCTTTTCAATATAACTGTTCTTATCCTATAATATGCTATACTTTTCTATTATTTATTTTGTAGTAATTTAATACAAATTATTGCTAGGTTTTAGTCTGGAGAGATTCCCCAAACTTCAGATTTCATATCTAGCAAAGGCACTGGCTTAATATGTAACTCACTCTTTTTTTTTTTAATGATCTTAAGTTTTTCTTTTCAAAGCTACAACATTTGACCAAAAAAGAATTGTAAGAACCAAATACTTCCACTGAATTTTAGAAATAATATGGACATATTTTGAAAAATGTGTGTCTTCATGATAATTTGTTACATGTGTTGAAGGCATATACTAGAAAACACAGGTTTGCTTTTCTCCATGGATTATTTAATCTCTTCATATCATTCATTTATAGATTTATTATGAAAGAATGATAATTTTAAGGTAGTTGACAAAATCTACCTGAATATTGCAAATAATAGAAACAAATATAATATTGAATACAACTGGACTACACAGAGAGAAACACATTAAATATAGGTGTTTGATTTAAAAATTAACTCTCAATCTTTCAAGAGTTTTTCCACCCACTTGGATTATAGGATACAATCCATGCTTTTTAAAAATGGGAACATTGGCTGATACTTGTCTGATATTATAGATGTAACCAAAGCCATTTCTGAAAAGCTATAGGTTCTAGTGTAAATCACATTCCTTCCTTCTGATCTCATTATTATTATTATTGTTATTGTTATTTTGAATATAGTTGATACAGTGTTACATTAGTTTTAGGTGTATCACATGATTCCACAAGTCTATACATTATGCTGTTTACTACAAGTGTAGCTACCATCAGCCACCATAGAACACTGTTACAACACCATTGACTATATCCTCTATGCTGTGCTTTTTATTCTGTGACTTATTCATGCCACAAGTGGAGATTTTATTTATTTATTTATTTATTTTTATTTAAGCTTTTTTAATTTAAACATATAATGTAACCACCCTCTCCCAACCCCTCTCCCTCCCCACCCCCCTCAGTTTGTTTTATGACATTAAGAGTCTCTTTTGGTTTCTCTCCCTCCCGATCCCATCTTGTTTCATTTTTTCTTTTCCTACCACCTTAACCCCCACCCCCGTTGCATCTCCACTTCCTCATATCAAGGAGATCATGTGATAGTTGTCTTTCTCCAGTTATTTCGCTAAGCATAATACGCTCTAGTTCCATCCATGTCATCGCAAATGGTAAGATTTCATTTCTTTTGATGGCTGCATAGTATTCCATTGTATATATATATACCACTTCTTCTTTATCCATTCATTTGTTGATGGACATCTAGGTTCTTTCCATAACTTGGCTATTGTGGACATTGCTGCTATAAACATTCGGGTACACATGCCCCTTTGAATCACTACATTTGTATCTTTAGGGTAAATACCCAGTAGTGCAATCGCTGGGTCATAAGGTAGCTCTATTTTCAAATTTTTGAGGAACCTCCATGCTGTTTTCCAGAGTGGTTGCACCAGCTTGCATTCCCACCAACAATGTAGGAGGGTTCCCCTCTCTCCACATCCTTGCCAGCATCTGTCATTTCCTGACTTGTTCATTTTAGCCATTCTGACTGGTGTGAGGTGGTATCTCATTGTGGTTTTGATTTGTATTTCTCTGATGCCCAGTGATGTGGAGCACTTTTTCATGTGTCTGTTGGCCATCTGGATGTCTTCTTTGCAGAAATGTCTGTTCATGTCCTCTGCCCATTTCTTGATTGGATTATTTGTTCTTTGGGTGTTGAGTTTGCTAAGCTCTTTATAGATTTTGGATACTAGTCCTTTATCTGATATGTCATTTGCAAATATCTTCTCCCATTCTGTCAGTTGTCTTTTGGTTTTGTTGACTGTTTCCTTTGCTGTGCAAAAGCTTTTGATCTTGATGAAGTCCCAATAGTTCATTTTTTCCCTTGCTTCCCTTGCCTTTGGCGTTGTTCCTAGGAAGAAGTTGCTGTGGCAGAGGTCGAAGAGGTTGCTGCCTGTGTTCTCCTCAAGGATTTTGATGGATTCCTTTCTCACATTGAGGTCCTTCATCCATTTTGAGTCTATTTTCGTGTGTGGTGTAAGGAAATGGTCCAATTTCATTTTTCTGCATGTGGCTGTCCAATTTTCCCAACACCATTTGTTGAAGAGGCTGTCTTTTTTTCCATTGGATGTTCTTTCCTGCTTTATCGAAGATTAGTTGACCACAGAGTTGAGGGTCTATTTCTGGGCTCTCTATTCTGTTCCATTGATCTATGTGTCTGTTTTTGTGCCAGTACCATACTGTCTTGATGATGACAGCTTTGTAGTAGAGCTTGAAGTCTGGAATTGTGATGCCACCAACTTTGGCTTTCTTTTTCAATATTCCTTTGGCTATTTGAGGTCTTTTCTGGTTCCATATAAATTTTAGGATTATTTGTTCCATTTCTTTGAAAAAATTGGATGGGATTTTGATAGGCATTGCATTAAATGTGTAGATAGCTTTAGGTAGCATAGACATTTTCACAATATTTATTCTTCCAATCCATGAGCATGGAATATTTTTCCATTTCTTTGTGTCTTCCTCAATTTCTTTCATGAGTACTTTATAGTTCTCTGAGTATAGATTCTTTGCCTCTTTGGTTAGGTTTATTCCTAGGTATCTTATGGTTTTGGGTGTAATTGTAAATGAGATTGACTCCTTAATTTCTCTTTCTTCTGCCTTGTTGGTGTAAAGAAATGCAACTGATTTCTGTGCATTGATTTTATATCCTGACACTTTACTGAATTCCTGTACAAGCTCTAGCAGTTTTGGAGTGGAGCCTTTTGGGTTTTCCACATATAGTATCGTATCATCTGCAAAGAGCGATAGTTTGACTTCTTCTTTGCGGATTTGGATGCCTTTAATTTATTTTTGTTGTCTGATTGCTGAGGCTAGGACTTCTAGTACTATGTTGAATAGCAGTGGTGATAGCAGACATCCCTGCTGTGTTCCTGACCTTAACGGAAAAGCTCTCATTTTTTCTCCATTTAGAAAGATACTTGAAGTGGGTTTTTCATAGATGGCTTTGATAATATTAAGGTATGTGCCTTCTATCCCTACACTTTGAAGAGTTTTGATTAGGAAGGGATGTTGCACTTTGTCAAATGCTTTTTCAGCATCTATTGAGAGTATCATATGGTTCTTGTTCTTTCTTTTGTTAATGTATTGTATCACATTGATTGATTTGTGGATGTTGAACCAACCCTGCTGCCCTGGAATAAATCCCACTTGGTCGTGGTGAATAATCCTTCTAATGTACTGTTGGATCCTATTGGCTAGTATTTTGGTGAGAATTTTCGCATCTGTGTTCATCAAGGATATTGGTCTGTAATTCTCTTTTTTGATGGGATCCTTGTCTGGTTTGGGGATCAAGGTGATGCTGGCCTCATAAAATGAGTTTGGAAGTTTTCCTTCCATTTCTATTTTTTGGAACAGTTTCAGGAGAATAGGAATTAATTCTTCTTTAAATGTTTGGTAGAATTCCCCTGGGAAGCCATCTGGCCCTGGGCTTTTGTTTGCTTGGAGATTTTTGATGACTGTTTCAATCTCCTTACTGGTGATGGGCCTATTCAGATTTTCTATTTCTTCCTGGTTCAGTTTTGGCAGTTTACATGTCTCTAGGAAAGCATCCATTTCTTCCAGATTGTCGAATTTGTTGGCATATTGTTGTTCATAATATGTTCTTATGATTGTTTGTATTTCTTTGGTGTTGGTTGTGATCTCTCCTCTTTCATTCATGATTTTATTTATTTGGGTCCTTTCTCTTTTCTTTTGGATAAGTCTGGCCAGGGGTTTATCAATCTTATTAATTCTTTCAAAGAACCAGCTCCTAGTTTCATTGATTTGTTCTATTGTTTTTTTGGTTTCTATTTCATTGATTTCTGCTTTGATCTTTATTATTTCTCTTCTCCTGCTGGGTTTAGGCTTTCTTTGTTGTTCTTTCTCGAGTTCTTTTAGGTGTATGGTTAGGTTGTGTATTTGAGACCTTTCCTGTTTCTTGAGGTAGGCTTGTATCGCTATATATTTTCCTCTCAGGACTGCCTTTGCTGTGTCCCACAGATTTTGGACCGTTGTGTTTTCATTATCATTTGTTTCCATGGTTTTTTTCAATTCTTCTTTAATTTCCTGGTTGACCCATTCATTCTTTAGAAGGATGCTGTTGAGTCTCCATGTATTTGTGCTCTTTCCAAATTTCCTCTTGTGATTGAGTTCTACCTTCAGAGCATTGTGGTCTGAAAATATGCAGGGAATGATCCCAATCTTTTGATACTGGTTGAGACCTGATTTATGACCCAGGATGTGATCTATTCTGGAGAATGTTCCATGGGCACTAGAGAAGAATGTGTATTCTATTGCTTTGGGATGGAATGTTCTGAATATATCTGTGATGTCCATCTGGTCCAGTGTGTCATTTAAGACCTTTATTTCCTTGTTGATCTTTTGCTTGGATGCTCTGTCCATTTCAGTGAGGGGTGTGTTAAAGTCTCCTACTATTATTGTATTCTTGTCAATGTGTTTCCTTGATTTTGTTATTAATTGGTTTATATAGTTGGCTGCTCCCATGTTAGGGGCATAGATATTTAAAATTGTTAGATCTTCTTGTTGGACAGACCCTTTGAGTATGATGAAGTGTCCTTCCTCATCTCTTATTATAGTCTTTGGCTTAAAATCTAATTGATCTGATATAAGGATTGCCACCCCAGCTTTCTTCTGATGTCCATTAGCATGGTAAATTGTTTTCCACCCCCTCACTTTCAATCTGGAGGTGTCTTCAGGTCTAAGATGAGTTTCTTGTAGGCAGCATATGGATGGGTTTTGTTTTTTTATCCATTCTGAAACCCTGTGTCTTTTGATTGGGGCATTTAGCCCATTTACATTCAGGGTAAATATTGAGAGATATGAATTTAGTGCCATTGTATTGCCTGTAAGGTGACTGTTACTGTATATTGTCTCTGTTCCTTTCTGATAATACTTTTAGGGTCTCTCTTTGCTTAGAGGACCCCTTTCAATATTTCCTGTAGAGCTGGTTTGGTGTTTACAAATTCTTTCAGTTTTTGTTTGTCCTGGAAGTTTTTATCTCTCCTTCTATTTTCAATAATAACCTAGCTGGATAAAGTATTCTTGGCTGCATGTTTTTCTCGTTTAGTGCTCTGAATATATCATGCCAGTTCTTTCTGGCCTGCCAGGTCTCTGTGGATAAGTCTGCTGCCAATGTAATATTTTTACCATTGTATGTTACAGACTTCTTGTCCTGTGCTGCTTTCAGGATTTTCTCTCTGTCGCTAAGACTTGTAAATTTTGCTATTAGATGGCGGGGTGTGGACCAATTCCTATTGATTTTGAGGGGTGTTCTCTGCACCTCCTGGATTTTGATGCTTGTTCCCCTTGCTATATTAGGGAAATTCTCTACCATAATCCTCTCCAGTATACCTTCTGCTCCTATTTCTCTTTCTTCTTCTTCTGGAATCCCAATTATTCTAATGTTGTTTCGTCTTATGGTATCACTTATCTCTCGAATTCTCCCCTCGTGGTCCAGTAGTTGTTTGTCTCTCTTTTGCTCAGCTTCTTTATTATCTGTCGTTTGGTCTTCTATATCACTAATTCTTTCTTCTGCCTCATTTATCCTAGCAGTAAGAGCCTCCATTTTTGATTGCACCTCATTAATAGCTTTTTTAAAATTTCAACTTGATTAGATGTTAGTTCTTTTATTTCTCCAGAAAGGGCTTTTATTTCTCCTGACAGGTTTCTCTAATATCTTCCATGCCTTTTTCGAGCCCGGCTAGAACATTGAGAGTTGTTGTCCAGAATTCTAGATCTGACATATTACCAATGTCTGTATTGATTAGGTCCCTAGCCTTTGGTCCTGCCTCCTGGTTTTTTTTTTTTTTGTGGTGAGTTTTTCCACCTTGTCATTTTGTGCAGATAAGAATCCGCTGTTCTCCTTGTTAAGTGAACTTGGTCTTGGCTGGATTTCTTGTTGATCTTCTGGGGGAGGGGCCTGTTGTAGTGATTCTCAAGTGTCTCTGCCCCAGGCGGAATTGCACCACCCTTATCAGGGGCTGGGCTAAGTAATCCTCTCAGGTTGGCTTTCGGGAGCTTCTGTTCCCTGAATGCTTTCTGTAGATTTCCAGAGGACGGGAATGAAAATGGCGGCCTCCCAATCTCTGGTTCAGAGGAGCCAAGAGCTAGGGGCCACAGTCTTCACTGTGCCTTCAGAGAAAAGCGTTTAATCACTCCCGTCTCCCCAGCCTCCGGCCGCGCTTGGAGAAAATCGTGCGTAATCAGTCCAGTCTCACTGGCTTCTGGGAGTGCTCCGAGCTCACCCAGCCTGTGACCAAGCGTCTCTGTCTCTGGCAGAGTCCCACCTGGAGTCTCCGAACCCCATAGATCCCTGAGCTCTCCCGGGTCGGAGTCTCCCCGGATCTTGTGGGGACCCCTTGCACAGAGCACCGGCCCGTGTCACAGAGCACCAGCCCATGTCACAGACCACGGCTCTAGGAAACCTTGGCTCTGTCTCTGCAGCCAGCTTCCCTGCTCTAATATCTGTGAGCTCTGTGACACTCAGACACCCCCGATCCTTCTGTCACCCTGTGGGACCTGAGTCCACGCTGTCCCCGCGAGGTCTTCACCCCAGTTTAGCCTCTGGAGTGATGTCCCTCCCTGGAGCAGACTTTTAAAAGTCCTGATTTTGTGCTCCGCCACTTGCCCGGAACCGGCCCCTCCCCCTGGGGTCTATCTTCCCATCGTGTTGGATTCACTTCTCCGCTGGTCCTACCTTTTAGAAAGTGGTTGATTTTCTGTTTCTAGAATTGTTTTTCTTCTCTTTGATCTCCTGTTGGATTCGTAGGTGTTCGGAATGGTTTGATAGGCTATCTAGCTGATCTCCTGCTGCCTTATGTCGTCTCAACCTGCTACTTCTCCGCCATATTGACTCCTCCCCTCCCACAAGTGGAGATTTATATCTCTCATTCCCTTTTACCTATTTTACCCATCCCCTCTCCATGGCTGTTCCTCAAAATTTAAAAATAGAAATACCATATGATTCAGTAATTCCACCTCTGGATATTTGCCCAAAGAAAATGAAAATACTAACTCACAAAGATATGGTTTTGTTTTTATTGTTGTTATTGTTATTATTATTATTATTATATCAGTACAATTAGTTAAAAAAAATTCAGTGCCATCTAGAAGGAAAAAGAAAAAAGAAAGAGTTCACAAAGCCAGTCTGAAGCCTGAGAAGTCTACATGAAATAAGGGAAGAGCCAGTACTCTTCTGGGTTCTAGACCTGTACAAAATAGAGGAAACTTCCTCCAAAATAAGCTCTTTTTACTTGCTCTTCCCAAAGTGTAGTTCTGACTGCATTGGTACTTCCAACTTAGCTTCACGTTACCTGCTGTAAATAACAAGAAGCCACTGGTATTTTGGCAAACTCAGGAGATATTTTTATGAATATTTATAAGACAATGTGATCAAACATTTTATAAAATTGTATGCTAGCATTAAAATTATTTTACAATATTAGTAGTGCCTGACATTCCATAAGACTTTCAGATTCTGTAGGCATTTAGAATGGCAAGATTGATTTTCCATGGTATTCATAAACTCATTTGTGGTAAATTAATTCTGTTTTTATGGATGTAGTTAATGTCATTCTTCAACAGAAGTCAAAACATCCTTATGCTCTCATCATATGTGCTTCCGTGAATACTGATGCTATTAACATTCTGGAGTTTTAGAGAAATCCTATATCTGTGTCTTCATAGAAAAGGATGAATCTTCGTATAAATTCAAGGTATCTGGTTATCCCTTATATATTGATTTTTTTTAACTTAGCCCATGTAGGATCAGTCTCAGTGAATTTTAGGAAAGGGGTCACATAAATCAAAGAATGAATGCTCATATAGTAGAAGTAATATAAAAAATAAGCTAAATAAAAAAAAACTACATTTAATATTTTCAGAAAGCCCTACAACTTTCTCAACTGTGCATTAAAATGATTGCTAAAGATAATTGCATTGAGGAGTTTTTGACTGAATCCTTCTCTCTTCCCAGCGTCCCTGGTGGTCTAGTGGTTAGAATTCGGCGCGCGCTCTCTCTCTCTTCTTTTCTTTTCTTTTTTTTTTTGGAAGAGGGAGAGATAGAACCTCAAGCAGACACCACACCCAGCATGTAGCCCAACACAGGATTTGATCTCACAACCTTGAGATCATGACCTGAGCCAAAGTCAAGAGTGGGTTGCTTAACCAACTAAGCCACCCAGGGACTTTCTTTCCCTTCTTTCCTTTCTTTCTTTTCTTCCTTCCTTCCTTCCTTCCTTCCTTCCTTCCTTCCTTCCTTCTAATTCTTCTTTTTTTAATAAGAATATACTTTCAGGTCAGAACCAGTTTTGTGAGGCCTTAGCTGATACAGTTTTATGTGGTAGACACTTCTGATGGAATGAATAAGGAATATAAAATATCTCTTTCTCAAATTTTCAAAACCATTTGACCATTTTAATACTTTATTAGGACCCTCCCAATCTTGGAAATGGTTCAGGACAGTGTGAGGCTGTGAAGTTTCAACATCATTAGCTTCACAATAAATCTGCCTCTGTATGTTGTTAGAAAGAAGATCCTTATATCATTAGAAAAGGAGGGTCTTTTCCTAATTGGCCACCAGAAAATAAAACCAACCTACACAACCACTGGCAGAAAGTATTAGAACTTATTTCTCCAGATTTGCTAACCTGCTTACATTCACAGCTTTAAATCTTTAACAACTTGTTACATGAAGAGAAATATCTCATTACCTAACTGGTGTCATACTGGGGTTTGAAAGTTGGTGTCTCCTCTAGAGATTAGGCAGCGAATATTAGTGTTAGCCAGGTCAGTTTGGCAATGGTAAGTCTATGTTGTAAGTCTATGTAAATGTAAGTCTATGTCATGGCCCCAAGCCACTTTTCTTCATGTGTTTACTGAGCAAGTGCTGGGATGGTTGGAGAAAGAGGCTGACGGACACCCATGGAGCTTGTTAATTTTCTACCTGATTACTAAGAGCCCCTCTGAGGTCAATGCCCTTTGGCAGGCACAACATAGGCACACATATTTTCATAGATTGTGTCCAGTCTGAGATTTCTATCCACATATGTTTTCTTTACTTCCTTGTTGCCAATATTCTAATCCTGTTTCTTCTAAGTCTCAGATCATCCAGCCAAGCAGTTAATAACTGCCAATGAATCAATGTAGAACTCTACTTCTGACCATCTCTAATCGCTAAAATGGATAACAAAATGTCAGTAAAACACTCGTTGAAATGAGGAACCGGGGCAGTGCTTGGTAAAAAAATTACTGGAGGGTAACCACCAGTTTCCTGGTACACTTACTGCTGGCATCTATGACATAGGAGCAAGAAAAGAGGAAGCACAACAGAAGAAAGACAGAGAAGATTTCTCCTGTAGGGTCCCTCTACTCCCTTCCACTGATGACACAGCACTGTGTCAGCTTGCAAAGGAGAAATGTCTGCAGAATCTGGTTCGAATTTCACAAAGTCGAACAATGAAGTGTGTATGTAGAGGTAAGCAATTCACTGATACATGGCACATCATTCTGCATAATACAATGGAATATCAATATTATTTTTTCAAGCCTAAATTGACCTTCTATGTTAACTTAGAGAGAATTATCCACAAAGTAAAGATATGAGTTGATTCTATAAAATCATAAAAGCTTGCATATTGAAAAAAGAATCAAAACAAATACAATTAACGGATGAGAACATAGATCAGTAGCAAGTACTACAAAGGAGAGGTTAAATTTATGCATTGAATACAATATTTTATTCACTTAGATAAGAAAATTACTAATACCACAGTCTGTAAATGAGCAAATTTCACGACCAGAAAATTTACAATTGGAAATTAAATTGGTAAGAATGTATATTAAAAAATATAAACAATAGTAGGAGCCATACTAAGACATAAGGAGACAACCTGTAAAAGGGATACACCAAATAAAAAGGGGTTTAATTTATATATAGCTAAAATCAATCATTTCTAAGACCCACCCAGAAAATGTTGGGAAAATACACACAGTCCCTCTGTTTGCAGTAGCTCTAAAATTATGAGTCTGCTTGGGTGTCTTCCTGTCTTGGTCTAATCCTGCCCTCTGCCCTGGGACCTGGGGAAGGTGAAAAAGAAGAAAAGGGAAAAGAAAAAGAAGTGGCAAGGACAAGGAGGAGAGAGGAGGAAAGGAAATAAATAAATGAGATCAAAATCCAGCTATTATATTGGGGAATAAGGTATAAAAAGGGAAAAGTAACACCCCAAACCATTCATTGTTTATAATGTCAGTATGAGACATTTATTTTAGAATGTGGATTAACCTTTCAAGTCAGGTGTCACTCCCGGTACCTATCCACTGGCAAGCATGCCCGTTATTAGGAGGATGTGGTCCTGATAACTTGCAAAAGGTGAGTGTGAAAGTTATGTGTTTGACTGACAGTTGCAGATTGGGTCGTCTCCAGTAATACCATCCCAGTGTAAAAGACATCTAGCAGCTGTACCTCCCCATTCTGGCTGCTCCATCAAAGACTCTGGCCTCCCAGGATTTTGTCCCCTCTTACATTCTGTGTGTATGAATACAATTTTATTTCTATTACCACCAGTCATGTTTTCTTTAGTTGCTGTTTCCTGGTGTCTCTTCCCCCTCAAAAATCTCAGAAATCTTTGGTAATTAAATCACTAGTAAGGAATTCAGCTATATATTACTGATTTCAGTAACTAAATATCAAGAGCATTCAAAAGAGTGCCCCCAAAAAGAACACATCCATTTAACTCCACATAGTTTAATTTAGTTAAACTTAAAAGTAGTTGAGGTATTTACAAACCACTTTATTAATGATTTGAAATATCCTTATCTTTGTTATTTAAAAATCTTTTATATATCAACTTAATAAAATTTTGTAAGATACAAAATGTTAAATTATAAATTACATTTAAAGAAATTTTCACTTTTCCTAGGAGAAAACCTATTATTTTTTATACTATTCATTAGCATTCTTGGGTGATTTTTATTTAGGGGGAACATAACTACATTAAAAAAAGAAGTCTGCATGAATTCTGTAGACATTAATGTGGTGCTGCCAATGACTTATAACTTACATCATCACTGTAACCATTATGGTCTTTTCCACTTCCTCTGCAAA
This sequence comes from Taxidea taxus jeffersonii, assembly GCA_003697995.1. Lineage (NCBI taxonomy): Eukaryota > Metazoa > Chordata > Mammalia > Carnivora > Mustelidae > Taxidea > Taxidea taxus. The sequence goes on along the minus strand of ML106343.1, from coordinate 786,785 downwards.
CTAGTGATAACACTACATATCTCATAAGGTTATTTTAAAAATAAAGAGGGAAAAAAACTAGTACTACTAGGCACATATTACATACTAAATAAAAATAGTTGAATATGAATATATTTGAATGTGAATATGAATATAGTTGGATATGTTTTTTAGTTAAGGATGTAAGAAAACTTTAGCATTGTGGGATTTTCACTCTTATAAAGAAAATCTAAAAATATTTTTGTGAAATGTAGCATGAGATACTACAGTTAATAGACTGTAACGTTAAATAAATCACTTGACCACTCTATGTCTTAGTTTCCTCACTGGTAAAGCGAGGATAAAAATAGTGCCTACCTCATAGGGTTATTACAAGGAAGAAAAGAGATTTATAACCATAAAGTATATTAAAGAGGGCCTCACATAAACATAAATTATTATGTAAGATTTACAAAAGGACTATATTATATAAGCATTATGTAATTATATACATATTATAAAAGGATTTATTAAATGAATGAATTAAATAGGGTAGAGTTTTCACTATTCTTTTCATGAATCCATGATATAATGAAAATGTTCACCAATGTAAGATTTTATGTTTTGAATTAAGAACTACTCTGTTAACTAGATATCTCAATTGCATATATTTATGATCTGACAGTACTCTGTCTGGAGCAAGTGCAATTTCTGTACTATTGATTAGAACTTCACTACTTAAAGTATGATCCTTGGACCAACAGTGTGACATCATGCAAATTATCAAGCCTCACATCAGGACAGCATTTCAACAAGTTCCTAGGTGATTTGAATTTACTGCTTTAAAGTATACTATGTCCCCAGTATCCTCCCTTCATAAAATACAAGGGAATAAAGATTAGACAAACTCACAAGAAAGCGGCATATTTTTAAATTTGGAAGGACAGTTCTCCTTAAAGAACAGATAAATCACATACAAATTAAAAACATAATTTCTTTTGACTACAGACATGATTTTTTCAGTTTTTTCTTTTTTTTACGATTTTATTTATTTATTTGACAGACAGAGATCACAAGTAGGCAGAGATGCAAGCAGAGAGTGGGGGAGGGGTAGGGAAGCAGACTCCCTGCTGAGCAGAGAGCCCGATGTGATGTGGGGCTCCATCCCAGGACCCTGGGACCATGACCTGAGCTGAAGGCCAGAGGCTTAACCCACTGAGCCACCCAGGTGCCCCTCAGTATTTTTTTTTTTTTTTCTGATCAGTATAAAAAATCAGTATTGTTTGTCATTACTGGGAGCCATTTTTAGTTTTTTTTTATTGTTTCATGTTCCATTTTATTTTTAATGGAGAAGCATGCATAGGAAAAATGTCTTGGGGACAGATAAATTTCCTTTCATATTTCTGAGGTCATGTGTAATTGTAGGAATTGTAAGATTGAAGACCACTGGGAGAAAGAGCTGTCCAAAGGTGAAAGAGTATTCTTTACAACCGAGCTTCTTGAAAGGAAAAAATGATGGTAATATGTTAATAGGTTTGACAGCACTCTTGCCAGTTTTGACCCAGAGGTCACTGGTTCTCTGAGTGATGGAGTCTTCTTGCTAAAGATTTGAAAGGTAGAAGTGTTTATGTTATTTTTCTATGGGAATCATATTATCCACTGGAATGCCTGGATTCTGAGCCTGTCAAAGCCTAGATATGTGGAGCCAGTCTAGCACCTGACTATTCAAGGACATGCGGCATAATATTATGACAAATACTGCCCCTGACCCACATGTAACATACCTCCTTAGCGGCTATTATAACGTGGGTCCCGCACATCACGACACCACGTGAGCCCTGTGCAAGTTTGTATTGTGCTGCTGAGGATTCAACGGAGACATTTGTACAAGACTTGCTGATAACCTGACAAGGCCCTTGAATTTGAACATGTCTCAGGCACTTTATTCCTTTTTATTTGCTCTTTTAAGAATTTGATTTTAGGGAAAATTCCTATTTCAAGAGAAATTTTATTATAGTACACGTCGTGCATTTAAAAATAGGCCAGGCGCCTTTAAAAAATAATCAATTGTTGATGCTAGGTCCATGTAGCATGATAACATGCTTGCAGGTTCAAGCTTTCAGAGAGGAAGCATTCGGGCATTAATTTGAACTCCTGCATAATGTAATTAGGCTGTGGGGAGAGGGTCAGAGGCACTAAGAATAGCAGTGAGCCACTTTGTGTCATTCTGTATGCTGTCTCCTCTTCTCTGAAGAATTAGCATCTCTTCCTAGGCGCCCTCTCCCTCTCTCATCTCACCTTGCTGCAAATGAGCACACACAGCTATGGAAGTAGATACACACACTTTCTCTCTCTCTCTCCCCCAAACACTTAGCATTATCAGGGAAGAGAGAGCAAACAGCCTCATTGCCCCCTAAATTATCTAGTAATCATAATTGTATGTGTCTAATGTTATAAGTAGGTGTATATGTAACATGTATGAATAGCCCATATAATGTTCCAATTTTCTAATGTAATAAAAGTAAACATAGGCACTGAACTTACATAGGCCTTAGTTAGAATCTTAATTCTCAAATGATGTAACTATTAACACATGGTTTACAGTTTTCTGAGCTTCAATTTCATTATCTTTAAAATATTCACTATAGTATATCTAGCAATAAGTCTATTATAATAATAAAATTGGAAAAGGCACACATACATGAGATTTAAGATACAGATACATTTGGTATATTTGCTTAAATAATACTCTTCCCTAAAGCTCTCCCCAAGCCTCTTAAGCAGAGATTAATTCTTTCTTTTTCATGATTTATATGGTGGCTCAGAGTATCTTTATGCTTAATTAAGATACACATACACAAGTTGGTGGACTGATGTGGGGCCAAGCAGTTGGTAAAGAAGTAAATTTTTGTATGATATGGATTGTGACCTCCACAGTCACAAGAAATAATTCTCCTATAATGAGCTAGGCTAAGCTAGAGGGTCAATAGGTCAGAAAGATATAGAGGTTCCAGTTGCAGTTAAAAGGCTCACGCTTGAATCTGGTCTGAGCCATTTTGGTGCCATTCTATCATCTGGTTTGACAAGGCCTACATGTAAACTGAAATTTTCCCAGGTTCAAGATCTTCTTTTATAAGATACTTTTTTTTTTTTTTTTTTTAAAATCTTGTGTGCTATAAGAGTCAAGTGCATTAATGGTCAGGGAAGGTTAAGGATGGCTTTCCACCCCGCTGGCACTGGCAAATCTACATCTTAAATTACAGTTACACTTGTGGATTTCCAAGATGTGCAGAACCTTTGCTCAGCAGAATCTTAGCTCAGTAGAGATGGTAATGATTTTTCCCATGTTAGGTAGGACGAAAGCTAATTTATAAATGTTAACAAAGACACTCCTTGGATATTTCTAAAATATCTATTTGGAACTCGAAGGAGAATTTTTCATGGGGCTTGAGTTCTTCATGACGAGGAATTTGTGGTATTTGATTTAATGGTTACTATGGCATTAATAATTAAATATATATGTATATATATTTAAGATTTTTATTTATTTATTTTTAGAGGGAGAGAGCACATGTAGCTAGGGGGATGGGCAGAGGGAGAGAAAGAGAGAGAAACTTAAGCAAACTCTTCACTGATTTGGGAGCCTGATGTGGGCCTCAGTTTCACAACTCATGGGATCATGACCTGAACTGAAACCAAGAGTCAAATGATTAACCAACTGAGCTACACAGGTGCCTCAAAGATATTTATATTTCTTGAATAATGCACCAAACATAATGCCTAACATGATAGATATCCAACAGATTTGTTTATCCTCTTTCATGTTGATACTTTATAATTAAGAACAAAAACCTTCTTCAATTAAAACAATTATAATACATAATGATAAACTAAATCCTAATAAATTCTAGTATTAGAATTTCATAACTTCTGTGTTGTAAATTCTAGTATTAGAATTTAGCGACTTCTGCATTGTAAATTCTAGTTGCCATGATGGACAAAATATAACTATGATGGTGATAAAAATGCCAAATAATAATTTTTTCTCCTTGCTTTGTAGTTGATAAATTGCTTTAAACATTATTTTAATATGCTTAAAAACTTTGGGCTAAGTATTACATTCTGTGTTTTACAGATGAGACTCAGAACCATAACTAGGGAAAAGAGAAAGATATCTATAGCTATTTAAAGAAAAAATTGTATTTAGTATATTAATCATCACACTGGAAAAAAATATATGTATTCATGTACTTTCAAAATAAGAGGTTAAAAAGTATCACATCTACAGTTATAAATTTAAATTCATCTGATTTTTATTTTAACATGGTCAAATTTTGTTTCTAAAAGGGTCTTCAGGTGTAAAACATGATTAACAGTGTTTTTTGTACTGTTACACTGGTATTTCAAAGTAATTACACAGGTTGCTGAATGGATGAAAAATTAGTTGAATTGTAATAATAGATGAATGTGTATTCATAATTGTCAAGCATATTTTCATTGGGATCAGTGTTAAATCTGATCTTTCTTAATATCTTCATAAGTGAGGTAAGTAATATAATTAGTAGATATCAGCTGGAAAATGCTACTAAACCTAGGCAATTCTAAAGAAATATAGACATATAGGAACTTACTATAGGGAAGAAGTAAAATGAAATTCTACTAATGTGCATTTGTGTATTTGAAAAATAAAATGAAGACAAATATTTAGTGTATACAAGTTTTTAAATGTAAAGTAAAATAAGTAGTGTTTGTAATGTATGAGAACTGGTGTAAGAGTTAGCAAGCAGGATTTTGGCATATCTCTAAGCTTTATGTGAGTAAATAGACATCTACTAATTTTGATGGGTTCATTATAGTATTGTTTTGAGATTAAACCTTAAACATATCTTATTCTAATATTGGGGGACAAAAAGAGGGATATGGTCCAAAGAGAAGTACTAAAATAAACCATTTATGTGGGCAACTGACTTTGGATATTTGATTTCTTCTTAAATAAGTCAATATACATTAACATTACATACACACACTTATTTACTATGTACTTATTTACTCAGGGTAGAAAATGGTAGTACATGCTTTTGAAAACAACTCTCTTAACAGAGAAAAATAATCACCATGATACTAAATATTTACCAAGTGACAGATTTTAATTCTCATTGTAGCATGGTTTTAACTGAAAGTATTTAACTCATTTCTTAAATTTATAATTTGCTTTTCAAGCAAAATCTATTAAGAGTCAATTATCCAATGATTTCTGAAACTAAGTACTATTTACCATTTAGCTACTTAATGACTTTTCTTAATGAAAACTTTCCACTCATTATTCACTTAGCTTTCTTCATTTGTTTAAATTGATGAGTCTATTGGGAAGGGACTTTTACAACATTTATGTTTATTTTGCATCTAAACCAGGGATTAGCAAATTTTTTTTTCTATAAAAGACCAAATAGTAAATATTTTAAGTTTTTGCAGGTTATAGACTCTCACTCAAAACTCTCAACGCCATCATCCTGGGAAAAAACAGCCATAAATAATGAGTAAATGATTGAGGGTGGCTGTATTCCAAAAAAATTATTTATAGCTATATTTGGCATGCAGACTATAGCTGGTCAACCCCTGATCTAGGCTACTGTCAGTTCTTGAATAACAATGAGAATTTTAAAAAGTCTTTTAAAATACTTAAATCCCTAATAGTATTGGATAGTAGGTATAATATATGCTAGAATCTATGATGTAATAAGAAAATATCAGAATTCTGTCTAACATAATCAGAATAGTTATGGCTCTTTTGAGCTAGTTCATTAGAGAGATCAAGATGGAAAAGGGAAGTCAAACATTAAAGTAATATCAATTAAGCATCTATTTAATTTTTCTCTCCTTATGCTATTTTGTAATGCCAGTAATTAAAAGGAAACATGAAACATTTTTCTTTGGCCACAAGTGGATTCTGGTCTATTTGAAGTCAGAGTTTCAAAGTTGCGTTAGTATGGAAAAAGGTGCTTAAACTCCATAATCCTCACTCTCAGAAATATGTTTCTTAAGATGTGTTTTAAGTTATGTGCTAAAAGGTTCTACATTGTTTTTCTCATTATTTGACAAACTTTTATCCCTCTAACAACTGAAGCATTATGGTAGAGAAGCCATAAACATTCTGCTATTTAACTTCTCTAGAGCAAACAAAATAAACTTGACCCTTTCACATACTGTTAAATATATTGCAAATCCTGCATTTGTCTCCAACAAGTGTACTTAATTCACAAGATGTGTGAATTTACATTTAGTAATATAGCAAAGGCTTATGATAGCAGAAAAATGAAAGAAAATCCTGAGAGCAATCATTCAATATATCTAAAACCATTCCTATAAACCAATATCAAATCCTATCTTTTCAAGCAAGTTGATGCCATTAGCACAGAATCGAATTAGGAAATAATCTAACACTTCCTTCCCTGAAAATACAACCATTAGTACAACTTAATTGATTATTTTGTTTAGTAGGTGTTAAGTAGATTAAAATGTGGTGCAAACATCTGGATTCTATTTGTTATTTCTTTTTGATAATTATCAACTACACAACCTTCTCTTTTTTCACTCTAATTTCAATATTACTTCTATAACCATCAGAGAAACAACACATCCATAAGGATACATAAAGTATGATGGAAAGGAAAAAAAAACCAAAATGGTCAAACTAAGCATAATGAGCTGAACTCATTTTTTTATTTCACAAAATAAGTATTCTCCCAGTTTTTTTTTTTTAAGATTTTATTTATTTATTTGACAGAGAGAGATAGGAGAGAGAGTACAAGTAGGCAGAGCAGCAGGCAGAGGGAGTGGGAGAAGCAGGCTCTCCACTGAGCAGGGAGCCCGATGTGGGGTTAGATCCCAGGACCCTGGGATCATGACCTGAACTGATGGCAGCCGCTTAACTGACTGAGCCACCCAGGCGCCCCAAGTATTCTCCTAGTTTTTTAAAAAATATTTTTATAACCATTTTAAATGATTGTTTATTATTCAGTAATTCGGCTATTGCATTATATTTAAGTAATCCCTTACTACTGACCATTTATGTTTGATTTTTCAGCTAGAGAAGCATTCCTATTATGAACAACCTTTATTTTTACAACACCTGTAATTTATTTTAAAACACCTCTTTAACATATTACTTTCCTACTGCTGATATGACAGATTATCATGACTTTAATGACTTAAAACAAATTTATTACTTTACAGTTCTATAGGTTAGAAGTTCAACAAGTCACAATGAGCTAAAATCAGTGTTGGCAGGGGTGTGTTCTCTTCTGGAGTCTCTAGGAGAGAATCTGTTTCCTTGATTTTTTCAGGTTCTAGAGGTCATCCACATTCCTTGGCTTGTAGCATCCTTCTACTGTCTTCAAAGTCAGGAACGTGGCATCTCTGGCCATTCCTCATAATCATCTCTCTGACCATCCTTTGATAGTTACTTCTCTCTCTCTCAGACAGCTATGATAGGTTTTCCAGTTTTAAGGATCCATGTAATTAGATTGGGTCCACTTGGATAATCCAAGATCCTCTCCCCATCTCAAATTCTTTAAACTTTGTCCTCTCTGCAAAGTTTCTTTTGCCGTGCAAGATAACATATTCATAGATTTTAGGATTAAGACCTGAACATCCTGGGGGGGGCATTCTGCCACCACATTTATATACAGTAAGATAATTACGTATTCCTATTTAAGTCAACATCCTGTGTCTAAACAAGAAAGCTCTGATTCAGCTAGCACCCCTCAAGAATTCACAGTTTACCAGGTATCCCAAATAGACTTTTTTTCTTTTTTTTTGCCAGAACTAGTGACTTGTTAATTACAGTGGTGAATGCTAATGACAAACTCTCATTTATAAATAGCTAATATTTAACTAGTTGAGTCAATATTGCCACAAAATAAAGATTCCACATTTCCTTAATAAAATTTCTCCACATCATTCACACAAACAAAAACATGTATGTATATGTGCATGTGAATAAAATGAATGGGTTGAAAACTACAGTTGAGTCCTTGTGTTGCAGAACATGAAAAATAAGCACTGAAAGGAAAAAAAAAATGCCTCTCATGTAATTAGAACAACGATGTATAGTTTTTAGCACAAAAATTTGACTAAAACAATTGAGCAAAACTAGATTATTAGTCTAAAAAGAATTTAAAGGACTGTAAAACCCAATGTTATTCACTTTAAATGGATGGTAATTCAATACTTTTAAAAGTAAAACTTCGGGGATTTCTGCTTTTGATTAGGATATAGCAAGTCACAAGAGACTACTGTTCACACATTGACAATAAGAGCAGACTAGATGAGACATAAAATTATATAGCTTTTAAAAAAAAAACACCTTAAAATATCTGAGTATACAAAGGAACCAAAACGCACTAAATTCTTAAAAAAAGATGAATCTTTCTCCATTTTTGATTCATCTTTTCTGATGGGAGAGGAAAATCATGGCTGTTGTCATCCCTGGCAGAATGTCAGAAGGAAAAGTGAACCTAGGAGAAGATTTAAAAACTTTGAACACTGGTATGAGGTGTTAAAGATTAGATTAAAACCCCAAGAGGCTCCAACCCTAAAGCAACCCTGCCTCCAACTCTAAACTCTTTCATGGGCATTCTTTAGTGCACAAAGTTTGGGGCAAGACTGGGGAATGAGGAGAAATTCATTTCACATTCTGAGTTGAGGAAGGTTATCATCTTATGCAATACACTACCCCACTGAAGGCTGGGGTAAGTGGAAGATAAAAAGTCAAAAGAAATTTCAGCCACCTAAGAAACACAATGGAAAGCAGGTCTATTGGTATTGGGAAAGCTGAAAACTAAGTTTTAGAGTGGGGGCTGACAAATTTCTGTAAAGGACTAGACAGTAAATTATTTAGGCTCTTCACTAAAATAAATTATAAGAAAAGTTCCTAAGGGCAACAGGAAATGATACTAGATGAATGCCCAAATCTCTAGAAAGGAATGTAGCACACCAAATAGGTTAAATAGAAAATGCATTCATATATATAATATTTAATATACATTTAATAGGCATATACCACATGTATAGCTTTTATAATATGTAATATGCATATGTACACATGTATACCTGTATTGTGTATCTTATGTAATAATATAATTGCAATAATTTATTAGGTCACCAAAAGTAATAATCATTAAAGAAAAACTTGATAAACTGGACTTTATCAAAATGGCAATTTCTGTTCATCGAAGACACCATTGAGAAAATTAGTAGGTGAGTGACAGATTGGAAAAAATATTTTATATATAAAATTATGTATTTATTATATATAAAAATATTTTATATTATATATAAAATCACCCTCCAGAATAACTGTAATAAAAATGACAGGTAATAACAAGTGTTAGTGAAAATGTGGAAAAGCCAGAATCCTCATACAGAGCTGATGGGAATAAAAAAATGTTGATGCCTCTTTGGAAAAGTATCTGGTAGTGCCTCAAAATGTTAAATATAGATTTTCCATATGAAATAACAATTCTCTCCATCAATAAACACATAAGAGAAAAGAAAATGCACATCCACATAGAGTCAAAATAGCCAAAAATGGAAATGGAAAATATATATTGGTCTCTGCCTCTGGTTACTGACATAGAGTTCCTAAAACTCATAATTTTCTAAGGGATAAGAGCACAAGGATCATCTTTTGCTCTGATATTTGGTCTCTGATATTTGGTTCTTGTTATAGGTCTCCTAAATCCCTTGGAATTTCCTGGGTAATAGAAATGTCTTCTGTTCTAATAAAGTGACTCTGGGTGGGCTCCTGGATGGCTTCTGAAAGGAGACTATTCCCAAGAAAGACCAGGCCATGGTTAGAAGCTTGGAAATTTTGGTCCCAATCCCCAATCTCTGGGAAGCAGACAGGGGATGGAGATTGAGCTAGAGATTAATCACATTTATGCAATGAAACTTCCATAAAAGTCCACAAAGTATGGGGTTTGGAGAGCTCCAGAGTTAGTGACATACCTAGGTGCTGGAGCGGGAGGTATAGGTTCACCATCAACTTCATGGAGACAAAAGCTCCTATGTTTGGGACACTTTGGATCTTTCCCCATGCTGTTTATTGAATCTTTTATCATAGGATAAGCCAGTAAACATAGCTGTTTTCTTGAGTTCTGTGATCTGCTCTAAAAAAATTATTGAACCTAAGGAGGGGAGTCATGGGAACCCCCACTTTATAGCCAAATGAAGTACATGTGACAACCTGGACTTGCAATGTCTGAAGTGGTAGTGGGGGTGGACAGGGAACAAGCTCTCTTCACAAGCTGTCAACCCTTAACCTATGGGGATTGACACTAACTCTGGTGAGTGTTAGAACTGAGCTGAATTGCACAGTACCCAGCTGGTGTTGCAGATAATTTCTGGGTGTGAGAAAGACCCCCACACATTTGGTGACCAAAGATGAAGCATTCTGAGTATTTAGAATAAAGGAGAAGATTTTTTTTCCTAGCCACCACCCAAATGCCCAATAACTATAGATGGATAAATGATACATAGTATATCCATGTAATGAAATATTATTCAACAACAAAAGGGAACAAAGTATGAATACATCTTACAACCTGGATGAAACTTGAAAACATTCTGCTGACTGAAAGAAACCAGACACAAAAGAACAGTATTATATAATTCCATTAATACAAAATGTCCTGCATAAGCAAATCCCAAAAGACAGAGAATAGATTAGGGATTCTCATAGGCTGGAGGTAGGGACGATGGGAGTGGCTACTAAACGGTATGAGTTTTTTGGGGTGGGATCGGGTGATGGAAATGTTTTAAAATTCAATTGTGATGACGATTCACAATGCTGAGTATAATAAAAAAAAACAGTGAACTGTACACTTCAAATGGGTGTGCTCTGTGGTTTGTGAATTGCATTTCAGTAAAGCTGTTCAAAAAAACAAAATAACTTCCTGACCAGTCCGCTGCCACCGTAATAAGTTCAGCTTCTCGACCTGACCTTTGGGTTTCCTCAACCCGATCTTTGGGAAACCGGATATCCTGCTACTTCTTTGGCTTTCCCAGCACAGACACAGAAACCAAAAAACTAGTCTATTAAAAATTCATCTAGTCCATCAGACAATTCAGGAAGAATTTGGTACCCGTGGCTACTTGGTCAAAGGTACTTCCTGTGAAGAATATTCCTGACAATGCAGTATAAATAATTAAAAATACACTATATATTCATTTCCTTTCAGAATGGGAATTATGCAGGGCCCCTGTGCTTCAAGAACAACCTTGCAGCAGTATGGCAAACACTAACGACTGTGGGGGAAGCTCCATGTTTTATGCATCCTGCCAGGCTAGATCAAGTCCAGGCAGGTCATTACCAATGAGCTGTGAACCTGGAAGAATCTCATCCAAACTTTCAAGTCCAAAGAACAAATTCTGATCAACTCTGCAAGAGGAAACACTGTTCTATTTTTCTATTCTCTCTATAGAAACAGACATTACAAAATTATTGTCATATGAAGAGATTGACAAAGACAATATAGCCCAAAAAAGTAGAAAAGAGTATTAGGAAATTAATTATTCAGCATATCATGCTATGTTTGATTTTGTGTTGTTTTTAGTATTTATCAGCATTTTAAATTAAGCAATTTGTAGTGAATTATTTTATTCTAATTACGTGTTCACAATTATACACATATTACTATAATTAAATGAACACAAATTTGGCTTTAAATCTAATCTGTCTTGATTTTGCTTGTTACATATGGTTCCTTGTCTTTTCCCCCCTTGTTAATCCACTTTTAACGAGAGCATATTATAGTCTTTCTCTCTTTTCTTCAGTTGTGATGGTGACAACTTTGACTTAAAATTAATTCATTGCTTAAATCAAGTGCCCTCATCATCTGTTTTATTTTCTAACACATAGTATTCATGTAAATGCCAAATGCACCCACGTTCTCCACTGTTTCTTGTAGTAGCAATATTTGACTTTCTATTACTTTTAGCATCTTTCATGAATTTTACTTTGACCTTTCTGCAGACACGGACACATTTTTGCTACTAATCCAGACACAAGCTGCCTTGTATTATCACCACAGAATGAGAATTCAAGTTGTGAAATTGTGACATTGCACACTACCACTTCTTCCTGTTGGTAAATTATGTCCAGCTCCATAATACAAAATTACATGCATTTAATCTACCAACCTTACACAGAGTCAGGTCATCCACCTCAGGCAATACAGCATAGCAGCATCATGCAAAGTATAGATCAGAGATGTCAAAAGAGACAGATTTTTGAAACACCACAGAAGTAAAACACTTGCATAGTAATTGGTTTTGGAAAGCTGTATTGAAATGCAGTCATGGTTTTATCTACCCAGCCATAGCTTATTGTACAGGAAAAAAAAAGTCAAGATAGGGAAAGTCAAATTTTATGTTTTCCCTCTTCCTAATCTGTCACAGGCCAATGATTGGGTTAATAGCCTGGAGAAAAAGCTACCTTGTCAAGGTAAACTGAACTTTCATCGCAACTAGGTGTCACCATCAATGAATTGTCAAGAAAAAAAGAAAAGGAAAAAAAATTCTCTAATGATCTTTCTTTTTATCTTGTGGAACACCTGCTGCCCCAAATAATGCCAAACTGACTGACAGCAGGTAGTTTCTAGGAAAAACCAGTGACTTTTCTCCCCCAAGGCTCTTCGTGCCTTTACTGAGCCCTTGGCCCGGGATTGTTCAGCAAGAAAAGTCAATAGTGCCTGCTGTCAACAAAATGTGCCTGTGTGCATTTTTAAAGGCTCTGCCTTCTTGAAGTTTAGTTGTCAGGAACCTCGCTTTTAAATAGATTTCGGTGTCAATATGTGCTGTTTCCCACTAGTGTTAAGAAATGGCCACAAAGAGCAGGATCTGATGCTGTGTCAGGATGTTGGCCGTGCTGATACTTATTGGCTGTCCACCCATCAGGAAGCATCTTTAGAAACTGAGAAGGCTTGGATAAAAAGGAAACCATGTCAGCTACCTTCTTGAAGTTTCCTCATTATCACCAGGAGATCTATATATGTGGGACCAGACATACACTCAAAATGTATTCATTGGCCTAGATATTGAGTGTCTATATTATTGAAAACATGTGATGGCAAACTAAGGGCTACGCATAATAGTTTCAACATTTTAAGACACACGTGAATTATTACAGAGGCAGAAACATCAGGCTGTCAATTTCTGCAGCTGATATATTTTTCAGATTTCAAGTAGGCACTATTCTGTCTATAAACATGCTTCCCTTGAATTCATGTATGGATAGAATTTTTTTGGAGGGAAGACACAAGGTTTATTTTTTATTCTACTTATGTTAGTCAATTTCAATTGGCCTCATGTTTTTAAAGTGTAGATCAAATTAATAAAGTAGAATTCATAGTAATTCTAGTAACAACCTCTCTGACCCTAAAAGTCATTATGAACATTTACTGAAAACATTAAATTACATTTATTTACTCTTTTTTTCTACCACAAAATATTTTAAATATCTTAAAAATTCAATGCATTGTATTGAGTACCACGTGGTACTAAGAAATAAATGAACTTCTTTATTAACCAGTATCCAGTATTCTATTCTAATATTCTAGTATCCAGCTGGGACAGGGGTCACAAAAACTTAAGTAAGATTTGTAATAGGAATATAGCAGCAGCAATGGAGAGCAAACAATTGATTAATTCTGCTTGGGAAAATAGAGAGCTTCATGAAGGGAATGTCTTTTAATATGAGCTTTGGAAAATGATCAGTGTCTGAAGTTGGCATTGGGAGGGGGGATGGTAGAAAAAGCATTCCATATTGAGGTATAGCTATGAACACTGGAGTCATATACTCAGTAAGTTAGAAAAATTAGAAGTAATTCATGGCTATATGTGTATATAGAGTAAGGAGGGAAATGTAAAAAATACAGAGAATCACTTATGCTCTGAGGGATTCTTGTCAAACATGGTATACACAATTATGACTTGTTAAGCTTACTAATTTATTTATCCAGTTATTATGTTGCAGTCCTACTGTTGGACAGGTTGTGTGTTAGGCACTGAGGATACAGCAGTAAAAAATAAAAAATCTTGTTTTTCATGGAGTTAACCATTTAATACAAGGAGTCAGAAAATAAGTAAAAAGGTACACACGTGTCACCTGCAAATAAGAGAAAAAAGCAAGCTCACAGAATAGAGAAATTGAGGGGCTGGATAGGGAATATTACTGTTTTATAGTGTGGTCATAGCAGACCTCTCTAAGTATGTTTGTGCCAACATCCAAAAGTGACAAGGTCAAGATCAAAACAGAAGTGAAGGGAAGAATGTTCCAGGTACAGGGAACAGTAAGTGCCAAGCCCTGAGGTAGAAGACACTAATCAGTTTTTTCAGTCTTCTCATCAAATTAAGATGTACCATTACATCTCTAAAGTCCATAGAATATTGTTTACTTTGTACAGATTTTTATCTGAGAAGCAACAAGATGTAGTAAGGACAATAAAAATATTTGGGTTTTAAGAAAAAGGAAAACTTATTTTTCATAGAAAAATAATTTTAAAACAGTTTTGAAAATGAGATGGAACTTTGTAGTAGAACACAGAGATATATTTTTTAAAAATTCCTTGCTGTATTTGCTTATATGTTATTTAAGACTATATTGCCCATAGTCATATAATTTTATAAACTCAGCTCTTCAGTTCTATTTCAGTTAACTTTCCACATGGTGTTTTTTAAAAAAGTTTATATGAAAAGAAGCAAAATGATAGAAATGCTCTCAAGTAGTAAAAAATTAATGAGCACATCCCCATAATTGGCAAAAAATGTTGTACCTTAATATAGTTTTTACTTCCTTGTAAAGAATAATAAGTAATTTTTACAATTTACATTTTGAATATTTACCAAAGTAGGCCAAATCCAAAGCACGAGTACTGTGGAACAATGGCACCCTGAAAGTCTCAATAGCTTGCTTATGAGCAAAAAATGAGAAAATGAGTGATCAGTTCTCAGTTAAGATTCCCAATACAGCTAAATTAAAGAGAATTTATTTATATTTTATCTAGATAGGAGAAATCTCAACATATTCACAAATAAAGTCAAATTGAATGACATTTTTCCTTTACAAAATAAGCCAGCAATAGTTTTCACATATTCCTTATAGTATGTCACGATGAGTATGTTACGATAAAAGTTCGAAATGATAAATTTGCTATGTCTTTGAAGTCTCATTTTGCTAAAACTTAACTGTTCATTTTTATGGGTTATCAAGAGTATTTAAGGAGATGTTTCCCATTTGGGGAGAGTCTAGTACCTTACCATAAAGGTCACTATCATTTGTTGCTAAGTTGTTCCTGTAAGTTTCCTAGTAAGAGGCTGATACTCAGCAGAATATCAGCAGAGCTAAATAGTAGAGCAAATACTGGACCCTCATAAGGTCTGAGATGTTCCAGTCAAGGAATAAATATTCCTCAGGCAACACATCATCAAGTAAAAATGCACTAAAACCTCTCTCCAGCAGAAAGGAAGGAGTATGTTGATGAAGACCCACATTTCTGCCCAGCGAATGGAAATTCATTTATGGTTCTGCTCTGAATTAGAGAGTGGTGTTTCCACTCACATAACTAGAGAGAGTATCTACATCACACAACAGAATGCAAACATATAGAGGGAAAAACACATGGATTCAACTTCCAGTACTCACATTAGAGAGCCGGCACCCCCCTGGGGTTGATGGTAGCAGGTGTTTTGCAATTTATCAACAGGAGCAAACTTCAAAAGAAAATGGTGCTCAGGACTTGATACTTGAAACAAATCTTGAGCAAGTAGAAGAGCCAAATCTGAAACTATAAGGACTAAAAAGGTCCCTGATTAAGAAATGGCTCAATTATAGTGGAAGTAAAGGGACACAACAGCGTGGGACTGAATGGAAAATCTGCCCAAACTAGAGGAAAAAGCCACACTGGGCCTTAGTAAACCAAGTGTTGTTACTATATCTTTAGGAGAAACCAGAAGCTGATATCAGAAATTATTTTGTATGCACTATAGTATTTGTTTTTGTTCCTTTTTTCTTACATTTCTTATTCAGGAAACTTGATAGCTTCTTTAGTAAAAGTCCTAGTTCAGATGTCACCATGCATAGAGTATTTGGGCTACCTGGACCCACAATCATTTCTCTGGCTCATGGAGAGGATATATATAAACATAGATATATACATATATCTATGTATACATATCTCCTCTTAATAATGTTTATATCTTTGCAAGGCTTAATCATGTGTGTGATTTCTATTTAAATCAGGCTATCAAGAATTTATCCCTACCAGTTATAATTATTAAGAAAATAATGAAACATTAAGGACAAAGATGTAACATTTTATCTTTACCTCTTGTCCCATAACTAATTTAAGATATTCTTGTTCATTTGGTTTTCATTTACATAATCCTTCTGTAACTATATTTATGAGTCATTTTGTAGTATATGCATTGTTTGTAGTATATGAAAATATATGAAATAGAACTTGCCCACCAAGATGTTACAATTTATGAATTTTGTATACAAATTTCCCTTGGAGAAATTTTTGTTAATTGGCACTTCTAAATGCAGAGTTATATATGAAAGGAATATAGAAATAGGTATAATTATAGTCAAATATAAGGAAGTACAGAGAACATTGAAATCAGGGTACGCATGATTGTAAATTCATGACTGATCATTTGATACGTGTATATAATTATTATAAAAATGTGATTATTCTATTAATAAGAATTATTACTAATTATTAAAATTAGCCTGGAATTTGCTTTCAGATCAATACAATGGGCATAATATCCCCTCACAATGCCCACAAAAGGGTTAAATGAACCAAGGTAGGAAAGTGTTGAACAGAATTCCTGGTTTAGTGTTATGATATCAAGGATTAGTACTTGTTATTGTAGAACACAGAAAACTACCCAGACAATTTAAGGTGTGTTGTAATTACATCCGTTAAATTGTTCTTAAGTTCTCCTGATATTAAATTCCTTTAATACTTGCCTTAACATGATGTTTTAAAATTATAATGGTATTGATAATTATGAAAAGAAAAAAATAGCCATTATAGAACATTGACTCTTCTAGCCTCTATGCAGAGTGTTATGTCAAGTAATGCTCATCACTATACTAAAAAGGAGGTACTGTCTTCACAGTTTTGCAGATGAAGAAAGAATATTCAGATAGATCCATGCATTTGCCTCCAGTTTCACATCTAACAAATGGCACAATCAGGAAACAAAAACAGTGTTACGCATATAATATGCTTTTGAGCATTTTAAATAAATGTTATATAAATTTGGCCTGATTAATATAGTCTATAACACACTTTTATTCATAAGTAATTGGTTTATGATAAAAATAAAATGTGAAACATTAGAAAAATAAATTACATGTATGTACAAATGTATGTCCATATATGTATGTATACATAAAAATTTCGAACATCTTATGGGCAATTATTTAGATCACTTTAAGTTAATCATCTTTCAACCTAAGTGATTCTATGGTGCAGAGATTCACCACTTCCCTAGTAATAGGAACACTCATGTTATTTCTATGTGAGCAAGAGATAAATTTCTATTTTTTTAAGCCCTTGAAGTTTAGAGCTTACTTTGTATAGGAGCTAGTGTAACCCAGTCTAACAGAGACCATGATTGTCGAGTTGGGGACAAATTGCCATTCAAAGTTAAATTAGGAGGATTAAAATCTATCCTGTATGACAATAAAAACCAGTATACCTCAAGTATTCAGAAATTTTATAAGAAAGATGATGGATTTCATGATACAACTGAACAACCCAAAGGATAGTCTTCATTCTCCTTTTTATAATACATGGCTTGAGAGAAGTGCTGTCTATTAGATAATTTCTAATTTAAGAAAAAATAAGACATAATAACCCAAAGACATGATAAAATATAGCACAAAACACCACAAACTTTAATGTGCTGTGTACTCTCAGGCAAAGGCAAAGTCCTTGGGCACCAACAGACTTGGGCTTGTGCATGGTTTTACCTCTTACAAGCTGTGCCTCTGTAGGTTCATAATCTCTGCACTTTATATGTGCAAAAAATGCTTGCTTAGCCTTTGTCTTTGCACTTTATATGTGCAAAAAAATGCTTGCTTAGCCTTTGTCTTTGTTTTGTTGTTGTTGGGGTGGTGCTGATGGTGATGGTGATGTGAGAGAGAGAGAGAGGAAGAGGGAGAGAATTGGAGATATCATGGTCATGTGTTGGATACAGTGCCTAGAATATAGTAACTTACAAGTCAGATATTTCTCCCTAAATTTATGAAGAGTTTAAGTGACAACTATATCTCTTTAGCTACTATATCACAATAAAATTAAATCAATAAAATAAAACTCATTGAATGACTTTTCTTAGCAGAGCTTGAAAGGTGGCTGCTAGCATTTCTGAGCTGGGCAACAGTGGGAAGGGCAACCTGATATACACTGGAAGTGCTTAAAGGAAATAGTCCCATGTGGCTACCCAAAATAAAGTGTTATGATAAAAGGATGTACAGCTTGCATAAGATCACAGAGGTGGGATCAATTAATTCTGCTTTGTGAGTACAAGGAAGGATCTACTTGGAATTAATGAAAAAATGGTAAAGGCATGCCATTCAGATGGAATAATAGTGAATGTGCCCAGTGGGGGCAAGGAAAGATTGAAAAGATCCATGGGGCCAGAGCAGAAAGTAACTACACTCAATTTCTATGAAAAGCTCTCTGGGAATTATGTAGCAACCAGAGTGGAAGCAGGGAAAGTGTTGAAGGAGCCCAAGCAAGAGTCAGAGAGTTCTTGAGCAGGACCAAAGGCACTGGGTATGGAGAGAATCTGGGTCCAGCAGTGATCACCATCTCCTCTACCTGAAAAGACCTTCCTGCTCCTTCCCTCAACCAAGCTTATACTCTCTCGCCCATCGTGGCTCAAAGGCTACCTCCTCCAGGAAGCTTCCCTTGACTACACAGACTGAATTAGGTAACCCTCATCTGGGCACCTTTCGGCCCCAGGGCTGCGTCTGTCATAGCACTTCTCCCATGGGCTGGTCAATGTTAGATTTGTTGAGCTTGTTTCCTCATGTGAACATCCAATACAGTGTCTGACAAAGTGGAGGTAGAGAGTGAATAAGATAGAATCTTAGGAATAGATGAAACTGGATTAAACAACAGGAAAGGAAAAGAAATGCGAACTCAGAGCAATGTGGAGAACGAATTCATGCAAGTGGAAACAGCACAAAAGGAAAGTATGACTGTTGGAAAGCACAGGGTAAGTTCAGCAAGTTTTTGAGTTTAGTTTAATCATGATATGAGGGAGGGGTGTGAACTAGATGGCCAAGTGAGGGAATAGATTGAGGTCTTAGAGTTTAGAGCTTTTAGTTCTAGATTCAGAATTTAGATATTCATTCTAAAATGAATAGGCAGCCTCAGAAGGGCTTTTTTTTAAGTTTTTTTTTTCCAGAATGTAAATGACAGAGCTGTATTTAAAAATTATTCTGATAATAATGGATAGGAAGGGTTGCAGAAGGGATTCCTTGTAGCAGGGAAACAAGTTGGGAAGCTCTTGCATAGGAAAAATGGATCTTTTATACTATGAACCCCAGGCATTGAGAGATGTTTTACTCATTTTGGTGGTTGGTGGGGAAGGCTCTAACACTGTAGGGTGCACCAACCCTGTCTTAGTACAAATGAATGGTATGTATGGAGAGGATAAAAGTGCTTCTTAGACATATAATCTGTGGCGTTAACTCAGTCTTGTGATCTGCCAGGAAAAGATAAGAGAAGTCTGCTTTTGTTGAGTGAGTACTAATAGTATGCATTCATGGCTTCACATTGATAGAGTGGAAAGTGTACACTCTGGAAATCAGGTAAAGTTATGAAGCTGGGCTGTATTAAAACAAAGCATAGAAATATCCAATTCCTCGATTCTCTGCTTCTCTCCCTAGGCATTTTCTGCCCATAATGTAATTATAGGAACGAGTAAAGGAATCTCTCCCTCCAAGGTCAATAAAACTTTGAACATATTTTTCAAATGCTCACTTAGGTTAATTCAAGAAAGCCTACAATGGGTAATGGCAAATTGGGATGGCAATTATTCTGATCTGACGTTTTCAGGATTATAATTAAGCAATAAGGCGCAAACCAAGGGTGTGTTACTTTAAGATAACACACTTCTTGGAAAGCGCTGTGAGGCATAAGGGGTGAATTAGAGCCTCCAATGATCTGGGAAATGCGTTATCTGTCTGTAGCACAGCTCTCAGGGTGTATTAGTGCCATATACATGGTGTTAGATGCACTAGTTGCACACAGAGTGATTGTACCATGTAAGACATATGGTTAGTACATGTTTGCTCTTGTGCTCTGACAATGGCTGCTGATTTGGAAACATCAGTCTTGCCATTATCAATTGATAGGTGGATGGGCTGTGACTTCACCCCCATGAGCCTATATGGAAGATGTGTGCCCGGGGAGCTGGAGCCCATCCTCTTACAACAATGCTGATCCTATTCCTTTCAGTTGACCTGTTTTAATGATTTCTTCCATTTGGCATTTCACTTCATATTTTTGTAACTGAATGGAGTAAGGTAGTTCAAAACTGAATTTTTAATGGGGAGATTTCCCCCCTTTCTATTATTTTTTTCTGGTTTTCATAATGTGCTCCCAGTTCCTGGGTTTGCATTTGATTGATGGAAAATGATTTTTAGTTGAGCTACCATCAAACCCCTTGGCACTACATCCCAGAAGATGTTTCCGTAGTTAAAGAGACCTTGTTGGACAAAGAATCCTTTAAAGTTGGCTCTTTCTTTTTCCGAGTGCGTCCACAGTGAGACACACCAGGCGAAAAGAAAGACCCATCTTTAATCTGTGCGGCTGAGGGAAATCAAAGGGAGTGAATTAAAACCAAGAGTAGCTTCTTATGCTCATTTGGAGAGCCTTTTTTTCTGCTCCATTTGATATAACAAATAAGATCATCAAAGTAAGCCAAGCACAGGTTTGGAACCCACTGCTCCTTGACCCC
The DNA here is from genome assembly GCA_003697995.1 of Taxidea taxus jeffersonii. Classification (NCBI taxonomy): domain Eukaryota; kingdom Metazoa; phylum Chordata; class Mammalia; order Carnivora; family Mustelidae; genus Taxidea; species Taxidea taxus. The sequence goes on along the minus strand of ML106343.1, from coordinate 765,779 downwards.
GGCTTCCTCCCTGCCTGCACAGCCTTCCCTGGAATTTTGTGTGATGTCAAATCACAAAGCTACATTAAGTGCTCAGACCCTGGGAATAGTGAGGGAATTTTATTTTTAGGTTCTTTTTCTGTGACTCTAGTAAAATAACATGAAGTTCTTTTGTGGCTCTATCTAAGGGTTTTGATAAATCTGCTGCATTTCAAAGCATGAAAGGGGTGATACAAAATTTCTGTCTTGACTGCTTCTAGCCATGGGTCTTCTTAAGACTATCTGCAGGGTCCCAGTGGCAAGGTGCCAGCTTGTGTGCACTGCTAGGAGCTGTAGGGAACTTCACCCCACCCAACAGACATTTATCTCCAGATGTATTACAAAAAACATTTCACACAATAGGCATTTTTTCCCTTAAAAAGCTATATATCTTGTAATTTGGGGTTCTTATACCATCTAAGAAGATTTAAAAATCTCTTTGCATGTTCTTTAAAATTAATGTTCTCTACTGAGCACTCTGATAAAAATATTTCAATTAAAAATTAAATTCAGGAATGGTGATCAATAGTTATCAAAATCATTGTTAATGTTATGAATAATGCTAACAGATCATCTATATAGTAATGAAAATACTTTTTATCTAAATTTTTTCACCCCTTATTTTTCTGGACTATTTAAATTTGTATCTATCTGGGAAAAAGCTTAGATTTTCAATCAGACTGGACAGAATTATATATTTAGAAATACAAGGTACAAATTGTGAGATTTAAAAAAAGAATAATGGGAATTAAGTGGTTTTAATCATATGCTCATTCATTCATTTAATACATTTTAATTGTATGTCTTCAATATGCCCAGCGTTCTTCTAGACACTGAGTGCAGTGATGATTTGCCAAATGAATCCCTTATATTTTTACACAAAACTTTCTAACACATGACTTTTAAATACTTAGACTTATTTATTTATTAATTACAAAGCACACTTAAGGGGCACCTGGGTGGCTCAGTTGGTTAAGCAACTGCCTTCGGCTCAGGTCACGAGCCCAGAGTCCTGGGATCGAGTCCCACATCGGGCTCCCAGCTCCATGGGGAGTCTGCTTCTCCCTCTGACCTCCCCTCTCACGCTGTCTCACTCTGTCTCTCTCTCTCAAATAAATAAATAAAATCTTAAAAAAAAAAAGCACACTTGAAAGATACCATATATTTTCAACTTTACTGAGGTGTAATTGACAGATAAAATTCTATTACTTTGTATGTGAAGTGTACAATGGGATGATTTGATGTATGTAGAAGGATTCCCATAATGATGTTGTGGATCACCTCGCATATTTACCTTGCAACATCTTTATTGAGTTTCAACTAGTTACCAGGCTTTGGGCTAGAAATTTCAGGGAATGTTAATACTTAGCATATACTTCTGCCTTCCATAAGCTTAGACGCTAACAGGAAGGATAAAGCAGTTAACCAACATTCATAATACAAGAGGAAAATGCTTTGAAATGAAAGTCACAATTGAGTGCTAGGAGAGTTGAGAGAGGTCTTACCAAACTCAAGAACATGGCACTGGAAGGCTTTGGATAATGAAGGGAGAAGGAAGAGCACTGGTGAAGGCAAACCATATGGAAAATCATTTTTTTGCGAGAATAGTCTGTTTTACCTGAAGCATGGGATGTGTAGAGAGGATCCCATTGAGAAATAACACAAGAGCCAAGTTAATTAGTATATATTATGCTGTTAGCATGTGGCCAGTAAGAGAAGCTTTCTGAGAAAGCCAATGTCTTGATCAAGGTACTGTTTAAGTCTGGGGTGCCTGGGTGGCTCAGTGGGTTACGCCTCTGCCTTCTGCTCAGGTCATGGTCTCAGGGTCCTGGAATCAAGCCCCACATCGGGCTCTCTGCTCAGTGGAGACCCTGCTTCCCCCTTTCTCTGTCTGCCTCTCTGCCTACTTGTGATGTCTCTCTCTGTCAAATGAATAAATAAAATCTTTTAAAAAAAGTTTAAGTGTAATTTTTTGGTGGATTATAATATTGAGGCAGAAAGAAAATGAAGGAAGAGATAACAACTTGGGAAATTTTTGTAATTATAATCCAAAAACACCATGTCAGAGTACTTGCCCGATTAGACTGTGGGAGGAATGGAATCAGCACGGGCAGCACTCCCAATCTGTTCCTAGTAACGGCAGCCACATGGTTCGTCATTTTTCTCAAAGGTTATGTATCATTTCTTCAGGGATCAAAAGCAACACACAAAAAAAGGGAGGGTCTACATGCCGAGACATGAAGAATATCTACCTGTTGTAAGAGTGATGAATAAGTGGCAAAGGAGATAAGAAATCCGTGGATATGAGTGACAAAACCTCCTGAATTTGGCAAAAATCTCAGTCGTTCACATCTTCTACTTCTAATTTCTCGAAACATCCCTCTTTTGTATTTTAATATATTTTTAAAAGATTTTATTTACTTATTTATTTGAGAGAGAGGGAAAAAGAGAGATCTGGCGGGGGAGGGAGAGAAAGAGTCTGAAGCAGACAGCCTACTGAGCATGGAGACTGAACATGAGGCTCGATCCACGTCTGGGAGATCAAGATCTGAGCCAAAACCAAGAATGGGTCTCTTAACCAACTAAGCCACCCAGGTGTCCCTGTATTTTAACATTTTATGTTGAAACTTCTTTTGTGCTCAGAAAAGCATTTTAGTAAATTTGCAAGGTGTAAGCTATGCCTCTCTGTCCCTCAACCTTAAGTATTTGGCACTGAACTCCAATTTCCATGCTCTTCTTCAAACTAGTGAGTTGTCTTCTGTTTATTTGCTTTTAAAAAAAGGAATTAAGGAAACCAGTGTCTTAAACTTTTTTTGGCAGTGGATTTTTGTTTGTTTGCTTCTTGAATCATGCGATTGTATAGAATAATACTGCTTTTGCCTTAGCACTATTTTCCATCAACTCCCGTGTATCTGTAATGGTTGTCATCTATGTCAAAAAGGGAGGGAAAAGTCTTCTGTATCATGATGCAACTCAACAAAAATAGGCCCACAGATGTCACTTAAAATAACAACACTGGGAGTAAATCATTAGTATTTTTATATACATGTGGCTTTTCCCTTTCAAGGAGAAGTATTGCAACTCTTCTTTTAATCATTATATTCCACTCTACACTGTAAACTCAGATTGAGCTGTTTTTACTGACAAGATTGTACAATTCAGACAAAACGGATTTTCAAAGTGGTATTTCAAGCAGCTGAACTCACCACTTTTAATAGATCAGGGCACTGGGGCTATAACTCTCATGTTTAAGAATAAAGACTCTTCTGCAGTACAACTGTTCTTTATTTTAATTTGTGCCTGAGATGCTTTGTGAAACACAAGGTCATTTAAAATTAAGGATAAGGCATTTTTTCCATCATTTCCATTTCATCATATGCAATTCTTGATCACAATGTAGCTTGCTTAAAGCTGCAAATCCTTCAAATTATGGGGTTTGTTTCCAGCCTGCTGAGAGGGAAATTAGATATAGAACTTCTGTCTTCTGTTAATGTTAATGGGAGTTGCATGCCTAATTCCCTTAGAAGCCCAGAACAAATGTATGCTTATGAGTCAGCATTACTGGGTTTTCTGGGTCTTTACCCTTTAAAAGTGTCATTAGTCTGAATAATAGCCAGTTCCTCTGGTTACTCCAAACCAAGCCCCAGCTACTGTAGTTGGAAACTCTGGGATTTCATCTCTCACAAATAGCCTACACTAGCCTCAACTCTGAACATTCCCATATGTTATCCACTTTTGTTCCTTTGGGATAAAATTCAAACTCCCAAACTGCTCAATATTTATGTTTTTAGCTTCCATTTTTATACCGAAGGGGTAATACTCATTGGGCATTGAAATAGCTTTTGGGATTTGTTTAAAAAAAAAAAGTATTAATCGTTATTTGAGTCTTAAAAAAGTTATTAATTATTTCAATGCATTTTTTCTAATTACACTATCAGAAAGTATTACTCATTCCAGGCAAAATTTTCTAAAGCAATTCTGTGCTTTGTGTTCTCATTCCTGAAGTATTTGCTCCTAGTGATACACTAATATTCATTGCTTAGTACTTAAAGGACTTTATATCACAAGTAGAGAAAGACATCTTTGGTAGAAGTAAGATGTTGTAATTGAGATTTTCAAAATCAACGAGAACTTCAAAAACACCTAATTTAATAAAAAAGCCTATTTTTTGATCTGTAAAATTGAAAGAATTCTTAAATATTTTTAAAAGGAAGGTCAATAATAGAAGACGTGAATTTTATTATTTTTATTTCTTATTTTCTGTTTTTTTTTTTTTTTTTTTTTTTTTTTTTTTTTTTACCATAAGCTGGTTGTTCTTTATAACCTTGCCATTCAAATGTGACCTCACCTGGGAGCTTGTTGGAAATGCAGAATATCATCCCTGTTTTCTCCTTTTAAATCTGTGGATTGTTGAGTTCCACAGCCAATTTTTTTGCACATGGAATTTGGGATGCACTGCAGTATAGCATTGAACCAAACTCTAAACACTCAGAATTAAGCCACTTGTAATGCCAGGAGTTCCCTATAATAGTCCATCTTTTTTTTTTTTTTAAGATTATTTATTCATTTATTTGATAGAGATTACAAGTAGTCACAGAGGCAGGCAGGGAGAGAGAGGAAGCAGGCTCCCCACTGAGTAGAGAGCCCAATGGGATGGTGGGGCTCGATCCCAGGACCCTGAGATCATGACCTGAGCCAGCCGAAGGCAGAGGCTTTAACCCACGGAGCCACCCAGGCGCCCCTATAATAGTCCATCTTGTGCAGAAAGTTGTCACTATACATTTAGCCACAGAAATCTACTTCTAGTGGTAAATGTATGCATTTTATCCTTACAACATAAAAAAAGCTCCTATAAAGCAATCGAGGACTTAATAATGCATGTTCTGAAACACTGTAAACAAACACTGTTGTCCCACCAGATAACAATTTATTTATGACAGGGCTTCTAAAAAATGCGTGAGAATAACTGTTGTGTTTATAAAATGTAGGATCGTGGACCCCATCCCCAGATATTTTCGTCATGTTTGTTCTAGATTGGCACCCAGGAATATGTATTTATTAAAATTACCCCCAATGATGTGAAATTTCCCTGGACAACATTTTTTTTTAAAGATTTATTTATTTATTTGACAGACAGAGATCACAGGGAGGCAGAGAGACGGGCAGAAAGAGAGAGGGGGAAGCAGGCTCCCCACTGAGCAGAGAGCCCAATGGGATGGTGGGGCTCGATCCCAGGACCCTGAGATCATGACCTGAGCCGAAAGCAGAAGCTTAACCCACTGAGCCACCCAGGTGCCCCCTTGAACAACATTTTGAGAGAAATTATCTAGTATCTAGCTTATGTGCCAAGTTTGTTCTTTTTCATTCCTGAGCTGTGTAGCATAGTTCAAAGTTATCGTCATTTTGCACTTTGTAGATCAGGCAAAAATATGAAAAGATAAAAAAAAATACCACTGGGTCTTGAAAATTTTGTATTGCCTGCTGATAAAAATATCAAAGTCTCCATTTATGTAGCTAGGAGTAATGGTACAATATTATTTCAAAAAGTTATCAACAGAAGCTTATTATTAAATGTGGATATTAATTTTGCCACTTTACTTAGGGTGGCATATTTTGAATAGTTAAGAAAATTATTAGGCTGTTTTTAAAAAGGTATGTATGTCATCAAAGTAAGATTAAAATTAATGTTATACTTCAATATTTGAAATCTTGAATAAATAACAATTCAACAACTAAAATGCTATGTTGTCAACTTGTCTTTGTTTAGGATTTTTTTTCTTAGCCATCCCAATGTTGAACACTTCAAAGACTCATTCATTTGAAAATATTTATCGAAGCTACAGAAATGAGTATATTGCTTGGGGCAAGTCTACAGATAGACAAAAGCATGCCAAGTACTAAAGTTTGCAAAGAAGGAATACATGAAAATCAGGAGATGAAGAAACTACAAATCAACTTGAAAAGAAGTACCTAAAGCGATAGGAAGAAAGCAAATTAATGTTTGAAATCGAATTAGATTTCAGGCACACGCACAAAAAATAGTTATCCTTTCTACTGTCCAGGAAACATAAAAAAATATCTTTATAACTAACTCTTGAGCCAAAGAGAAAATACTACTGAGAATAGTGAGTATTTACTATAAATATGAGTGAATATACTGGTTCTCACAGCCTGTGGGATGAGTCAGAAGGCAAACATAATCTTAAAAAGCAAAAAGGATGACTGGAAAATACATATCATAAGTGTTAGATACACGAGGCTAGAAATAAGTGTACCAAATTAAAGAAAAAAAGAAATAAGAATGAAATAGATATTAAAAAATGTAAACAATGATTTAGATATTCATTGAATGTTGATATTTTGAATATTGATATAATGTTATTTGATTTACAAGACATAGTAAATGAGTACAAATTTTTATAAGATTAATCAGTTACTTAAAAAGACAAGAAAAATCAAAGAATCCAGGATAGTGTCATGTCATGGAAGTCGGAAAAAAAAAATAAGGTGCTAGGGGAGGGTAGTCAGGTGCCTCCCAGAGAGAAGTAAGTCAAGGCCTAAGAAATTTCCACTTGATTGTGGGACAAGAGAATCAGGTGAATTTTGAGACAGCAGTTTTAAAGAGTTGGGAGGGGGTATAGGTAAGAATAAGGATGCTGTGATTTAGGAATAAACAGTATGTTAAGGACTGAAGACAGTCAGCAAAGATAGACTTTTCAATACTTTTGTATAAAGGGGAAGGGAGAAATCAAGTGGAAAGCTGGTGGAAAACATGAATAGAAGGAAGCTTTTTCAGGTGTGAGCAGTGAGGTTTGAAGATGCAGGAAAATGACTGTGGAGAGTGTAGTTTAAGATGCAATGAAGTGAATCCAGATGGTATGGCCAGTTCGAAAGAAAGAGCAGAGGGGAAGAACAGAGTTGAGAACAGGTGACTAGGGAAGCTTTCTCCTGAAGAATGAACAAGGGGCTAGAGGTCAGAGGCATGGATGGTTAAGCAGTACACAACGTTGCCAAAGAACTAGGCCTGGTGCATCCAGGGATTTTGTGGGAAGAGAGTTTTGAGACATAAACTTAAAATAATTACATTTTTGCTTCTATTTGTCAGTGACATCCTAATCTCTGGAAGTGGAGACTTCTGGATTGACTTCTGGCTTCTAGGAATCAATTATTTCTGATAAATGTGCTGATTATCTTTCTTGCTATAAACCGCATCATTTTTCTGTAAGTAAGGAAAGATTAAACCACCTGGAGTTTAACAATTTATGTAGGATAAAAGACCGAGGGAGTGATAAGGCAATTGGAGGCCTGGGGAGAGGGATAAGGCATCAGAGGGCTTCTGTATTTGGTGCTGGGTCTGGCCTGAATTTTGGGGAGGATTTTGCCCCCTGGGAGATGGACAGCACTCATGGTCAGAGGAGAGGGTGAGGAAATACTCTAGAATGCTTGGGTAAACGATAGTAGGTGTTTGGGGAAGATGAGCTTTATATATGTGTATGCTGATTAATGATTTCTTAGGGGCTGTGATATCATGAGGCATTAAGAAATACAAATGTGGAAAATGATTTTGGAACCAAGACATTTAGCGTCAGAAGCTTCACTCTTTATCTCATACCACTTCGATTACTTGATACTTAACTATTTCAATAACATGGTCCATCTCTCAATTTCCCAATCAAGCCATGGTCGTTCTTACTTCAGGCCCTTTACACATGTTGTTCCTTTTGGCAGGAACACTCTTGCTTCTCATTGCCTTAGACAACTCCTAGTCATTGTCTCAGCTAAAGGATCACTTCCACATTAGCAACACTATTATCTTTTCTCCTAGTACCATGTACTTTTTCTTTACAGAATATTTAATTAAATCATTATTTGCTAAATCATACATTCATTATCCTCATTCACTCTTCTCCAAGTTCCACAAAGGCAGGAAACATGAAATCTTTCTTTCTTTCTTTTTTCTTTCCCACTGCAAAATTTCTAGAACATAAGAGAGCACCTGGCACAAAGCAGGTGCTGGAATGGTGATTGAATGAATCAGCACAAAATGCCAAGTGTTTTTAATTGTGTAATTATGAAAACTCCCCAGCATGACAACCTCATGTTAATCTATTGTAAATTGTTCATGACTGTACAAAAATCTTTGTTAACTAAAAAGATTTTAAGAAATGAAATATTATTTCACATTAAATAATGTTTCCTCACTCAAATTAAGCCAGTTTACTATTTGATGACAGTAAGGGCACCAGAATTACTATTTTCACCATATAGAACAAAATAACTTCTCTGTGAAACTAAGGCTTGCGTCTGCATATTATATAATTGAAGAAATGTGTATCAATATAACCTTACACCTACAGGGTTTTACTCAAACTGTGTAGAAACAGTGGTTCGTCCCAAAGAGTGGAGGGCTGAACACTACTTTATAGACTATTCCTGAGGAATAGTCCATAATATCTCATTCTCAGCAGCAGAAGAAAAATTATTTAAAATAAAATTAAACATGTCTTAGAAAGCTTCTCCTTAATAAATAAGGAAACAGTTCCTACATCTAAATATGAGAAGAAAGTCACATAAAAAATCTATAAAATGTTATGCTTATATAAGTCAGAATTACTTTAATAAAACCCATTAATTGAAAGTTTCAGGGAAAAAAGTCAGTTGGGAAATGGGCAGTTTGGCTTACTAACGGAAAAAACACAGCGGGAGACTTGTATATTAGAGAACTAGTTTCAGCACAGTTAGGGCTGATTTTTTTTTTTTTCCAAATCAGCTATACAAGCAAAATGTGAAAACTGCTGTTATAGAGCAAAAATAATTAAACATGAGAATTCAAGAAAATAAAAGCTAGGTAGGACCGCGGATGACTGAATGCATTGATTCCCAACTTTGGGAAAAAGACTACAGAAAAAAAAAATGAAAAGTATCCTTAGAAAAATTCCCTTCCCAAGCACCTAACCAGATATAAAAGAATAGGAAAAAAAATCAGTTTTTTAAATATGGTTTAGTTTTAACTTTTTTCAGAAGGAGGTTTTAGAGAAAAGGACTTTTTTTTACAACCACTTATTATTGACTTAATAAAAAAGACTATGTACAAAGTAAGAATATTATTGAATGTTTAAAAATATTGTTTAGGATATGCTTAAAATTTTTTAAGTAGCATTTATTATTTTCTGATTACAATATATATACAGTTATTGTAAAGGTTAGTAAAACCAAGATAACAAAGGAAATAAAAGCCACATGTAATCATTTAGTTCCACATGAAGATAAGTAATTTACAACTAAAGCCAGAATTTGCCATGGCAGTCTCCTAATATTAATACTGTGAGTTGTTCAGAACAGAGGCAATAAGGCAAAAGGGCCACATGTAATGTTAGGATGACACAATAAATATGTGGAAAATAATTACATGGCTCAGCACAGGAGTGCTTCAAATCTTCAAATTCTTTCCTGATTACTACTACAAATTCAAGCAATACAGAAGTTACTGGAAAACAAACACAAGGAGGGATTAATAAAACATGAGTTAAAAACACTATCTACAAAAGAAGACCAAAAAAGTGATGGATTCACCCCAATTCTTGAAAAACTCTAATAAAATACTTATAACTTAGTAATTTTAGGTAAGAAAAATGGAGAGAATTCCAAATGCACAACACTGCCATTGAGAAAATGAATGTAACCACAGATATAAAGGACATCAAAGACAGTTAAGAGGGACGGAGTAGAAATCTGCTTTTTTTCAGTCTTGCATCTCTTCTTCCAATTTTTCTTTGACAAAATACCCATTGCCCACATTTCATTCAAGGAGAGACAGTTTCTATCACCAGCTCCAGCTTTTGACCTATGGCCCAAGACGATAAAATACCTCAATCTGCCTGAATTTACACCTCAGCCTCCCAAATTACTTCAGGAATGAGGCGTGTGAATCAATTTAGGCCAATAGGAATCAGACTGGGGTTTTTACCGACACAGGAAATTCTGCTCTTTTTTTTTTTCCTGAATTCGAAACAAGTATACATAAATCTAGAATTGTCTGCCTTACTGAAGGTGAAACCAACCCAGATTACAATATAGTTGAGCCCCTGTGTCTTGTGGAACTAATGTTACTCATGGACTTTATAATTGTACATTCCATTGCATTCTTTTTTCTTCCCCTCTCCTTCAGGATGGTTGAACCTGAGTTTTCAGTTACCTTCGACGAAAGCAGCTCCATTGATTTTTTTAGCCAATGGGCAAATTTATGCCAATATGTTTTTAAATCTTTATACAGAAAAAAAGCAATGACCAAAATAGATTTAAGGAAACCTAAGAGGTGAAAGAATAATCACACTTCCCACAGGTCTTTTCCCACCAAACTTTCCCGTCAAACTTATCAGATTGGTTTATAACAAGCTTTTTTTCTTTTCCCCACTGTCTATGAACAGGTTGATCATTCCCGTGAATTAACTTGTGCTAGAACGATGCTACAAGATGGTAGCCACTGGCCACATGTGACTACTGAGCACTTGAAATGTGTCTTAGTTTGACTTGAGAGGGACTCTAAATATAAAATATACAACTAGATTTCTCAGTAGTAGAGCTAAAAAAAAGAAATGCTAACATTTAAAAATAGTTTTTATGGGCACCTGGGTGGCTCAGTGAGTTAAGCCTCTGCCTTCAGCTCAGGTCATGATCTCAAGGTCCTGGGATAGAGCCCCACCATCCCATTGGGCTCTCCACTCAGCAGGGAGCCTGCTTTCTCTCTCTCCCTGCCTGCCTCTGTGACTACTTGTAATCTCTCTCTCTTTGTCAAATAAATAAAATCTTTAAAAAATTGTTTTTATATTGATTACATGTTAAGATTTTGACATTTGAGTTAAATAAAATAAATTAATGTGTTTCTTTTTACCTCTTAAACATAACTAGTGAGAAAATTTTAAATCACATATATGGCTCACATATATGGCTTGCATTATATTTATACTGGAAAGTAATTGTCTGGAATATACAAAAAAAGAAAATGTTAAAACCTAGGACATTTTTCTTTATACCAATGTTTTGATTGTGATTTTGCAAATGTAGCATCACCTTAATATGTAAACCCCGGTAAGATAAATAGACACACACTAGCTCTGTGAATATGGACTACTCCCTTGTATATTTTGGGCCTAGTGGAAGTTTGAAAATCTTGACAAAAATTGACAGAATCTATGTCTGTCTACTTTACTGACACATAGAGTTAGGACTGGTTCTAGGCATAGTTTGATTCAAAGCTCAAATGATACCACCAAGACTACATCTTGGCTCTTGGTTCTGATCAGTAGCCCCACTGACCTCAGGTCAGAGCAAGATGATTTCAAAAGTCCAGCACATGAGAGTTCTCATCAGTAGATCCCACAGAAGTCCTGGGAGTCAGTCTCTGATGTTCCCTTGAATTGGGTCACTTACATCCTTTTGTGGAGGAAAGTGGAAGACCAGTTTTGTGTTCAAACGTAAAACTTAGAATTATGGTCTTGTAGTAGAGATTGCTAGTTGCCCCCCAATAACTACTTTCAGTTTCTTTTTTAATAATGGGACTCTGATTTTTACCAGACACAATACATATATTTCTCAGAGTCCCTTGTAGTTAGGTGAGAACAGATGATTAATTCTAGCCAATGGGAGGTTGGAACTTCTAGCAAGTATTCTTAATAGGAATGAGCATCCTTGTTTCCTTCTTGTAGGCTGAAACATATGCTGAAATGCATATGTGAGGGTCCAGTTTTGGCAGCTCCTTTTGACATGAAGTATAACCATGTGTGGAGGATCACAGGACAATGTTATCAAAGGAATTTGAAAACATAATGGTTATGAAACTTTGATATCAGACTTAAACTGGTTTTGATTAAACTGGTTTCTTGCTTAAGCTACTATTAATTTGAGTTTCTAGCTCAATAACTAACACAGTTTTATTGATACAATTCCAAACTATTTATGTGTGTATGATTCAGGTTATGGAATTTTACCTTTTTATTTATTTATTTATTTATTTTGAGAAAGAGTGCAAGTGAGTGGGGGAGGGGGAGGCAGAGAGAGAGGGAGAGAGAGAATTTTTTAAAAAATACTTATTTATTTTATAGAAAAAGTGTGAGCAGAGAGAAGGGCAGAGGGAGGGAGAGAGAGAGAGAGAGAGAGAATTCTCAAGCAGAGCACAGAGCCCCACACTAGGTTCACACCTAGGACCCTGAGGTCTTGACTTGAGCAGAAATTAAGTGTGGGTCACCTAACCAACTGAACCACCCAGTAGCCCCAGGCTATGAATTTTGGATAGCTATTAACATTAAGGAACAGTATAAATCAATATTTTTAAAGATTTTATTGATTGATTGATTAAGTGTGTGCATGAGACCATGGTGGGGCAAGGGGCAGAGGAAGAGTAAGAGAGAAAATCTCAAGCAGACTCTGTGCTGAGTGCATGGAGCCCTAGGTATGGCTTCATTTCAGGACCCTGAGAACATGACTTGAGCTGAAGAATTAGACACTGAACCCACTGAGCCACCCAGGCACCCCATTTTATTTTTTATTTTTATTTTTAAATTTTTATTTTTTTAAATTTAATTTTATTTTTTCAGTGTTCCAAGATTCATTGTTTATGCACCACACCCAGTGCTCCATGCAATACATGCTCTCCTTAATACCCACCACCAGGCTCACCCATTCCCCCACCCTCTTCTCCTCCAAAACCCTCAGTTTGTTTCTCAGAGTCCACAGTCTCTCATGCTTCATCTCCCCCTCCAATTTCCTCCAATGTACTTTTCCTTTCCTTCTCCCAAAGTCCTCCATATTATTGCTTATGCTCCACAAGTAAGTGAAACCATATGATAATTGACTCTGTCTACTTGATTTATTTCACTCAGCAATAATTTCCTCTAGTCAGGTCCATGTTGATAGAAAAGTTGGGTATTCATCCTTTCTGAAGGAGGAATAATGTTCCATTGTATATATGGACCATATCTTCTTTATCCATTCATCCGTTGAAGGGCATCTTGGTTCTTTCCACAGTTTGACGACTGTGGCCATTGCTGTTATGAACATTGCGGTACAGATGGCCCTTCTTTTCACTACACCTTTATCTTTGGGGTAAATATACAGTAGTGCAATTGCAGGGTCATAGGGTAGCTCTATTTTTAATTTCTTAAGACATGTCTCCAAAAGCAAAGGAAACAAAAGCAAAAATGAACTTTGGGGACTTCATCAAGATAAAAAGCTTCTGCACAGCAAAGGAAACAGTCAACAAAACAAAGAGGCAACCATGTAATGGGAGAAGATATTCGCAAATGACACTACAGACAAAGGGCTGATATCCAAGATATATAAAGAACTCCTTAAACTCAACACCCAGGCACCCCATTTTAAATCAGATTTTATGTACACTTTCTTCCTGCAACTATTGGTTTAATTTTTCCCCATTTTTTACTGTATTTCTTAAGACATTATTTTTCTTTACATTAATATTTTGATTATAGTTAATATTGAATATGTTTTTAAAATTCTAATTTTCAGGAGTTTATTAAATTTATTTAAGTAGTATTTTGTGAATGGTAATTTTGCAGGGTATTTTTACAAAGCAGTTTATCTTTATAGTGATTTGGGAAGTGTCTGCTTGATTCTTGAACTTCACATACATTCTCATCCCGGGGTTTCTTACAAATATCTTTGTAAAAACATCAATACGCAAATACCTGTCTGAACATGAGATTGCACATGTCCCATGAAGATTTATACAAACATGATCTTTCTCATATTAGTGTTTTTGATCATATTGTAGTAACTTATAAAAATGTATATGAAATAAAGATGTGTTTAAGTGTGGGTATATAGTACAATGTAAAAATTTAAGTTACTTTGAAGGACAGAGTGGATTCAGCCATGCCAGAGGTCAGACCAAAGTGAAATAACTTCCTGTCTTCCACTTAGAAAAGACTTCAGAGCAAGATTAAAACAGTCGCTTGAGTAAACTAGTGTTAAACAGGCTTAGAGAAATACATTTTTCAGGAAAGAAAGGATAGTGAATCCTGGAGAACTGAGGGAACAACAATGATGAATCAGCCTGGGTATGCAGAGAGGGAGCCCTGGTCCCAGGAGCTGGCTGCGTGGTATGAACGTTGGCAGTGATAGGAAAGATTCCTGGATGGAGCACCTGTGGCTTCAGTTTAAGAGACTCACACTGAAGCAGAGAATCCATTCATCTGGAGGAGGCTGCAACAGCCCACAGGTAACCTTAGGGATAGAAGTGGAAAGCAGATTTGGGAGAGCTTAGGAGCTACATAAAAAATCTTAAGAGCCTGTGTCTGTCTTCACAGCCAGGGCAGGGTTAAAATTCCCATTAATGCAATTTACTGAGGAGTAATGGGCCACTGGAATGAGAACCTTAAAAGAAGTAGAAGAAGGAGCAATTTGGGTTTTATCGAGTTAGTGATGAGATGACCCCAAACACCTTTAGTTAAATCAATAGGGGAAGTTCAGAGCCGGATAAACATGCTGGGGTGAATACATCAATTGAGAGCAATGGGGTTTGATGAAATTTAAATGTTCTTAGGACTTCAATCAAGTGCTATGACTCTTCGGACTCTTGAAGATAGGGGAAAACATGCATTATAATGAAATGAGTTCAAATCACTGCATAATTTCACATTTATTTTTTTAAAGATTTTATTTATTTGTTAGAGAGAGAGAGAGAGAGAGAGAGAGTGAGCACAGGCAGACAGAGAGGCAGGCAGAGGCAGAGGGAGAAGCAGGCTCCCCACCGAGCAAGGAGCCCGATGTGGGACTCGATCCCAGAATGCCGGGATCAT
>ML106343.1:415988-750845 GCA_003697995.1 Taxidea taxus jeffersonii | reverse complement strand
TTTTTAAAGATTTTATTTATTTGTTAGAGAGAGAGAGAGAGAGAGAGTGAGCACAGGCAGACAGAGAGGCAGGCAGAGGCAGAGGGAGAAGCAGGCTCCCCACCGAGCAAGGAGCCCGATGTGGGACTCGATCCCAGAATGCCGGGATCATGACCTGAGCCGAAGGCAGCCGCTTAACCAACTGAGCCACCCAGGCGTCCCTAATTTCACAATTATTTTGAGTGACAGCACAGCAAAGAATATTGAATATGGGCATTGCCCTCAAACTTTTCTTTTTCTTTAGAAAATATGTTCTAATTTAAATTTGAATTACGTTGGAGATGAGGGTAGTTCCCTGGTACTGAAAAAGTTTCAAACCATTCATTCAGGAAGACTTAGTATGAAAAGAATGGGAAGGAATTGGACTGAGCCACCTAGATAGGAGCATCACACCAGCTCATGGCGAGGATGTAAGTTTGTATTCTGTCCGTGTGCCAGGCACAAAACAAAACAAAACAAATTAAAAAAACCAGCCTCTGCCAAATGGCACCCAGAACATTTTCTATGTTCTAGAGCTGTTAAAGAGGAAAGAGCCGATGTTTATGAGAATAATTTTGTTACACATATGAATTCTGCTAGGTTTTGTGGTATGCTGAGGTATTAGAGATATGTGACTTTTTTTTCCCCAGGTGGTACAGTTTTATTTCAATTCTGGCATGGCCCAGGTGTTTCTCCTGCATGCCTGTGTGCACATACACAGGGTCAATGATCCCAGGCATATATTAGAGTGGAAATAGGTTTTGAGTTATTGCTTTGATTATGTTTTCAAATGTTTTATATTAGGAAGAATGTAAAATATGATTTTAAAAAATACTTTTGAATTTTTATGCTCATGTGGATATTTTATGGCAAACAATTAGATTATATTAGTATAATTTCTAGATTATATAAATACACATATATATATAATTATAATTAGAGCTGTTTAGTAGTTGAGAAGCTTTTGGAACTTCTTTGAGGAAGTGAAGTAAATAAAAGGCAAGGAGCATGTGGATACTTTTTCTAAACAATTCAAATTTGTGGATGCCCAAGTTCTCATTGCAAAAATAGTACCATGAATTTCAGAAATTAAGCTATTTCTTTTCTCATCTGTTTTGAGAAATAAGCACCAGGAAAGTCCCCGTGGTACGCAAATACTGATCCTAGATGGGCTGGGGAAGAGAATGAAGTAATTAATGCATTTACTGAAATATTCTACACTATTTCATTAAAAACTAACTAGCACCTCCATAGTGCCATACAGAATGTAAATCACTTTTATATACATTATTGCATTTGAATTCTCATGAAAATAAGTTATAATTCTCCCCAAACTCATACCCTTGTTAAAACTAGTACATAAAGCTATTTATGATATATGTTATTTGGCCTCATTCCTGGCTTCCTTTTACATACTAGTTTGTATATTCCTCATTCTTTTCTCCCAATAAATTGTATCTTCCTTAATTATGTATTCTTAAAAGTTTCCTTAATATTTTCCTCGGAAAATATTAATTTAATTTAATTAAAGGTGAAAGCAATAATGTTATTTTATAATGAGAACAAAAAAATATCTACTGAGGTTTAAGGTGATTCAGTCTAATCGCCTAATAGAGGTAAGGCCTAATGTTAGACAACTAGTTTTTCCCACCACAGTTCCTCCATAGTTCTTTGTTCCCTGTGGTTATCTTTATCCACCTATGCAGACCTTAATGCATTCTTTAAAGCTAGTTTAGAGAGTGGAAATGGCTGCAGAAAACTTGAATAATAATGTCACTGGGTTTTAAGAAGCCAATGTCTCATTGCTTTTACCACTACAGATTGCCAAGTTAATGGCCATGCAGGAAAAGCCAATCCAAACATAATGGCAACCACCATCACAACTAAACCCTACTGCCAGTCTCCTCTTCATTCACTATTTCTGCTAGGGGTTCCAAGTCTCTACCCTTCCTGTGGATAACTCACTCCCTCCTCTTCTGCCTATTCTCTTCCTACTGCCAGTTCTGAAGGAAAGACTATGCCACCATTCAAACACTGTTTGCTAAATCTTAAGAAAAACTGGAGTGAAGACACTTTTTTCCCCAAGTTTTTATTTAAATTCCAGTTAGCTAACATAGAGTGTAATATTAGTTTCAGGTGTAGAATTTAGTGATTTGTCACTTACATACAACACCCAGTGCTCAGCACAGCAAATGCCCTTTAATGCCCATCACCCATCTAGCCCATCCCTCCCACCTACCTACCCTCTGGTAACCCTCAGTTTTTTTCTCTGTAGGTAAGAATCTGGCTCTTGGTTTGTCTCTTACTCTCTTTTTACTTTCCCTTTGGTTTTGTTTCTTAAATTCCCGGTGTAAGTGAAATCATATGGTATTTGTCTTTCTCGGACTTATTTTGCTTATATATAGTATAATATGCACCACCTCTTTATCCATTCACAGTGGATGGACACTTGGGCTGTTTCCCTAATGTGGCTATTACAAATAATGCTGCTATAAACATCAGGGTGCATATATCCCTTCAAATTAGTATTTTTGTGTCCTTTAGGTAAATATCAGATCTGCAATTTCAGATCATAGTTCTATTTTTAACTTTTTTGAAGAACCTCCATACTGTTCTCCAAGTTGTTTGCATTCCCACCAGCAGTGCAAGAGGGTTCCTCTTTTCCTGCATCCTCACCAACACCTGTTGTTTCCTGTGTTGTTAATTTTAGTCATTCCGACTGGTGTGCAAGTGATATCTCATTGTGATTTTATTTTCCTGAAGTTAGTGAGGTTGAGTACCTTTTCATGTGCCTATTAGCCATCTGTATGTCTTGGAATGAAGCCACTTTAAAAAAATTATTTACGAATGCCTGGGTGGCTTAGTCATTAAGCGTCTGTCTTCAGCTCAGGTCGTGATCCCAGGGTCCTGGGTCGAATCTCACATCGGGCTTCCTGCTGGGTGGGAAAATTGCTTCTCCCTCTCCCACTCCCCCTGCTTGTGTTCCCTCTCTCGCTGTGTCTCTGTCAAATAAATAAAATAAAATATTTTAAAAAAGTATTTATTTAAATAATTCTAAGTATCAGTAGGCTTTTATGTTTTTAGACAAAAGCCTTTTTCTGGTATCTCTGGAATTATTTTACTTGTGTGTGTTGTTGTTTTTTGTTTTTGTTCTGGCAAGCTCTAAATTCTTTATCCTACAAATTTGTAGAGGCTTAGCTCCTTACACCAAAGAGATAGGCCCTTATGTCCAGTTTTAGATTAACAATAATCCCAAAAGACTAACTCACTTCTAGAATACAGGGGAGCTTTGGGGCATTGCTAGTCATCAGTAGAGGTCACTGGTACTTAACATGTCCACTTAGATATCCAAAGTGATAATAGCAGGAGTAGGGAGTAGTAGCTAACACTTTTGACTACTATGTGTCAGACAATATTTTATGTCTTTTCTCATTTAATTATTATAAAACACTATGAGTGTCCCCACTTCACAGAGCAGATAGCTGATTTTGAATCATTTTCTTTAGAGAAATTTGGTGTTTTATATTACATCTATATTTATGTCTCTCCTCTCTCTATATAAGCACATATGTATAGGTAGATAGACTCACTCATACACATATTTTTTACATATACATATTTAACTAAAAGGTTTGTGTATATCCTTAGAATTTGATTCCATCACCTGTAGCAGAGCATCTTTGAGAAAAAAATATATTCTTGCTGTTTTTATAGTTTAATTTAAAAACATATGCCCTTTTGAAACCTCCTAAAGAAACTGGCAAACCAAATGTTGTGAATCTTTAAATGATTGCATTGTGTTCAAATATTTATGGAGTGGCAGAGGATAGTCTAAGAAAGCAAAAACAAGAACTCAAGCAATAATTGGATATTTCAGTTTCTGAGACATTTGAAGGTTCTAAAGGCAGTAACTGGGTTCCCTGTCGTTTACAAACGCTCAGGAGAGCCTAAAAAGGATTTAAAGGACCTTGGAGTTAAAAGAGATGGCAATCAAAGGGAAGAAGGTAAGCAGTTGTTGAAAAGGTTCACATAAGTTTAAGAGGAGTTGCAGGAACCAGCATGTAACTAGGATGTTAGGTTATTGAGGAAAACAGAGGAATTCACAATGCATTTTATAATAATAACTTCTCATTAATATGCTCTGAAAATGTGTCATTTAGTTTAATAAAGGAAGAGTTGTTTATGAAAGGAAGAGTAGAAATTAAAAAAAATTTAGGCTGATTATAGATTTCTGACACCTTTTACACATTAGTTCAAATTCCTTTTTTTTTTTTTTTAAGATTTTTTTAAAATTTATTTGACACACAGAGAGAGAAATCACAAGTAGGCGGAGAGGCAGGCAGAGAGAGGAGGAAGCAGGCACCCCGCTGAGCAGAAAGCCTGATGCGGGCTCTACCTGAGACCATGACCTGAGCCGAAGGCAGAGACTTAACCCACTGAGCCACCGAGGCACCCCGACATTAGTTCAAATTCTTACCTGAGTGCTTCCAAAATAACTGTGGAAGGGTGCAAAAAAAATAAGGAGAAAGAAAAAAGGAGAAAAAAAAAATAAGGAGAGAAAGCTCTTTTGTACTTTAAAGTCCCAGTAGCCAATAAAAATAATAATTTATATTTACCCTAAGCATATTGTAATAGCTAAAGAAGCAATTCTTGAAGTGTGGTGCCAAAGGCGGCAGATGGGAACTGGTTAGAAATACAGATGTTTGGGTCTCACCCCAGACTCCCTGAATCACAAACTCTGGGATTGGACCCTTTGATGTGTTTTCCTAAGCCCTCCAGGTGATTCTGATGTATGCTGAAATTTGAGAACCCCTGTAAGGCAGGATTAATGTAACACTAGGTGCCGTAGCAGACCGACCCGATCTTAATAGCCTAAAATGATGAGAATTGGTTTCTGCCTAGGTAAAACTTCAAAGCTAATGAGGCTCTTTGAGAGGCAGTCCTTCAAGGATACAGTCTTCCATTTGATGCCTCTCCACATTAACCACATGGGACCACTCATCTTTTTATTTTTCCCAGTTTTATTGAAAAAAAGTTGATATACATCACTGTGTAAGTTAAAAGAGTACAGCATGGTTGTTTGATTTACATATATTGTGAAATGAATATCACAATAGGTTTAGCTAACATCCATCTTCTCATGTAGTTACAATAAAAAGAAAAGAAATACAGAAAAAAAATTTTCTCCTGGTAATAAGAACCCTTAGGATTGTTGTCTTAACAACTTTCCTATACATTATACAGCACAGTTAGCTATAGCCACCATGTTGACCATTACATCCCTAGTACTTAGTTATAACTGGAAGTATATACCTTTTGAACACTTTTCTCTAATTTCCTCTGCCTTCAACTTTCACCCCTGGTAATGACAAATCTGTTCTCTTTTGTTTGTTTGCTTGCTTTAGACTCCACATATGAGTGAGATCATACATATTTGTCTTTCTTGATCTGACTTATTTCATACAGCATAATGTCTTCAAAGTCCATTCATGTTCTTGCAAAAGACAAGACTTCCTTTTTCATTACAGCTGAATAATGTTCTATCATATAAGTATGCCACAAGTTCTTTATCCAGTCATTCATCAGTGGACACTTAAGTCGTTTTCATGTCTTGGGTATTGTAAATAATGCTGCTATGAATATGGGAGTGCAGATATCTTTTCAAGTCAATGTTTTCATTTCTTTTGGATATATTTGCAGAAGTAGAAATGCTGGATCCTATGGTAGTTCTATTTTTAATTTTTTGAAGACTCTCATACTATTTTCCAGGGCAGGTGTCCCAGTTTGCTTTCCCACCAACAGTACATAAGGATTCCCTTTTCTCCACATCCATGTCAGGATTTGTCTTGTCTTTTTGAAGATGGCTATTTTAACAAGTGTTAAATGTTATCTCATTTTGGTTTTAATTAGCATTTCTTAAATGACTAGCGATGTTGAGCATCTTTCCATTTACCTATTGTCATTTCATATACCTTCTTTAGATAAAATGTCTATTCTGGTCTTTTGTCCATTTTTAAATTGGGTTGTCTTGTTGCTATAGGGTTATATGAATTCTTTATATGTTTTGAATATTAACCCTTTATCAGATATATAGTTTGCAAATACTTTTCTCATTCCATAAATTGTGCTTTCACTTTGTTGATTTTTTTTTTTTTTTGCTGTGCAGAACATTTTAGTTTTGTGTAATCCTATTTGTTTATTTTTTATTTTGTTGCTTGTGCTTTAGATGTTCTATCCAAGAAATTATTGCCAAAACCCATGGTCAAGGAACTTTGTTTTTATGTGTTCTCCTGGAAGTTTCGATGTTTCAGCTCTTAAACTTTAAGTCTTTAATCAAGTTCAATTTTATTTTTGCGAGTGGTATAAGATATGGGTTGTTTCATTCTTTGACATGTAAATGTTCAGCTACCCCAGCACCATTAATTTAAGAGACAGACTTTTTACTCCATTGATGATTCTTGGTTCTCTTCTCAAATATTTGTTGACTGTATATGCTTGGGTATATACCTGAACTATCAGTTCTGTTCTATTGGTCTGCTTGTCTGTTTTTATGCCAGTACCATACTGTTTTGATGACTACAGCTTAACAGGATAGCTTAAAATCAAGAAGTAATATACCTCCTACTTTGTTCTTTCTCAGGATTTCTTTGGCTATTCAGAGTATTATTTTAATTGAAGAATTTAATCCACTTATGTTTAATCCAAATCAATCCTATTGATAGATAAAGGCTTGCTGGTGCCATTTTATTAATTACTTTCTGGTTGTTTTGTAGATCCATGGTTTCCAACCTGTTGTGTAGGGTGTGTGTGTGTGCGTGCGCGTGTGTGTGTGTGCGTGTGTGTGTGTGTGTGTGTTTTGATGTCTTTTGGTATCAGTATGCTTGACTTCTTGTGTTCTTTTGTGTAATTACTACAAATTTCCTTTTGTGGTTACCATGAAGCTTATATAAAGTATCGTAAATTTATAATACCCTATTTTAAATTGATAACAACTTAGCTCAAACAGAATTTAAAAATAATAAAGTTTATAAACTTTAAACTTCTACCTCTCCTCCTCCTGACATTTGAGGTTATTACTGTTACAATGCACACATTTTTTATATTGTGTAACTAATAACAGATTATTGTAATTATGGTTATTTTTACTGTATTCATTTCTTTACTTTTTAAAAAGATTTTATTTATTTATTTGAGAGAGAGAGGGAATATGAAACAGACTCTGTACTGAACACAGAGCCAGTTATGGGGGCTGATCCCCGTAGGACCCGTAGGCCTGAAATCATGACCTGAGCTGGTCAGCTACTTAACTAACTGAGCCACCTAGGCACGCCTCATTTCTATAATTTTTAAACTAGGGTTTTAAGTGAGTTATGCACCACTGTTATCATATTGCAGAATCTATGACTATACATTTACCATTATCAGTGAGATTTATGATAGTTTTTAATATTTTTGTGATGTTAATTTATGTTCTTTTATTTCTATTCAATGAATTCCCTTTAGTATTTCTTATAAGGCAAGTCTGGTGGTAATGGATTCCCTCAGATTTTGTTCAAGAAAGTCTTTATCCTTCCTTTGTTTCTGAAGGACAGCTTTGCCAAGTATGGAATTCTTAGCTGACAGTTATTTTCTTTCAATATTTTGAATATAGCATTCTATTTTCTCCTGGTCTGCATAGCTTCTGCTGAGAAATCTGGTAACAGTCTGATGGGAGGGTTCCCTTGTATGTAACTTTTCTTTTCTCTCTTGCTGTTTTTAAAATTATTTTCCTTTTTTTAAAATTGACTTTGGACAATATAATTATGATATGTCTCAGTATAGCCTAATTGGGTTCAGCCTATGTGGGATTCTTTAAGCCCCATGGGTATGAATGTCCATTTCTCTCCCCACGTTTAGGAATTGTTTTAAATATACTTTCTGTTCCATGCCTTAAATATATTTTCTGTCCCATCCTTTCTCTTATCCTTCTGGAATTCCCATAATGTGAATATTTTTGTTTCTTGTCGTTGTGTCCCATAGTTCCTGGGCTTCCATCACTTTTTTTCATTCTTTTTACTTTTTGCTTTTCTGACTGGGTAATTTTTAATATCTTAAACTCCAGGTTACTGATTCTTTCTTCTGCATGTTTAAGTCTACTTTTGAAACTCACTATTGAACAGTCTACTGAATCTTTGTTGGATTCTTCAGTTTAGTTATTTCCTTTTTGAACTCTAGAATTTCTGTTTTTTTTAATTTATTTTTAGTTTTAAAAATTTTTATGGTTGCTATTTCTTTGTCAAACTTTTTGTTTTGTTCACACATTCATCAGGTTCCTAATTTTGTTTACTTATCTGTGTTTTCTTGTAGTTCACTAAATTTCCTTAAGAGTTTTATTCTGAATTCTTTGGTAATTCATAGATTTCTATTTCTTTAGGGTCAGTTATTAGACTTTTATTCATTTCTTTGGGTGGCATCATATTTATCTGATTTTTTGTGATCCCTGATTCCTTACATTGGTATCTGCGCATTTGAGTAATTGGGCTCCCTTTCTAGACTTCACGGGTTTGCTTTGGCAGAGATGACCTCACCAGTCAGCAACATTTGGGTTTGGATGAGTCTGCTGGTAATGTCCTTGGCCAGGTGGGACCTACTCTTATGGTCTACTTCTGGTTGAATCAACTGTTTGAGTTCTGAGAATGGCGATGGGGAGTGGTGTAGCTCTGGCTGAGAACAACTGGATAGGATTGCTGGCTTGGTTACCTTTCTGAGTGAGACTATAGGATGAATTTCATGGTTGTCTGTATTTTCTGGTCAGGCTTATTAAATGGTTGGAACGGGTACTATATTTAGTATAGATGGAGCAATGAATCAGCTTCTTTGCCTTCCTGGGGCATCTGAGTGGGCTCTGTAGTTTCCTGTGTGCTCTTATTTGGTTTCCTGGTTGGACAGGCTAAGGACTGAATGTAGTGGTGAGTGGGGCTCATCATTAGATTCTCTGCTTGACTGACCTGCACCCCAAGTTCCCTGCTGAACTTAGCCACTTTTGCTTTGCAAACTATTGGCTCTGCCTACATTTCTTAGGCTTGAGCTCCAGTAGTTCATACAGATTCCAGGAGTTGTTACCAGTCCTTCTGGTTAGATGGGCCCAGAAGATAATCTCCACAGTGAGTAGAGCTATGACTCCATTCTTTGCTTGGGCATGGGCAAAGTAGGCTCTAGGGCCAGAAAAACTTATTTGAGGATCTAAATCAGGGTGGCATCCCACTGAGTTCCCTGGTCAGAGTGCATTGCTGACTTTGTTCTGCAGATGAGCAAAGCTGCTAGTTAGGATTACCACTTGGACCTTGTAATATGAACTCAGTCCACCAAGATCCATATGCAGTTGCTGTGAGTCCTCCCCTTTCTCCATCACAGTTAGATTTTCAGTGGTTGAGCCCTGCAGATTCTCCTGCAATCTCTGTGGTGTCAGATCAGAGTAATGCCACATGGTGCTGCAATGGCCTGTGTGTGTGTGGGCGAGGGGGGAGGGGAGCGGTGGCGGCAATGTGCTCTATGTGTAGCTGCTTTTCTTCTTTTAATGCAGTCTGTGTTGGCATCTGTGGTGCAGGAGGGTGCTTTAGCCTTATGCCTGTGTTCTAGGTTACTCTTCAGTGGTGGCTTGTCCTTGAATAGTTGTTAGTTGTTGTTCTTGTGAAGGGGAGTGAAGTCAAGAATGACCTATTTTGCCATCTTGCTGACACCACCTCTCCTCCATGTATCTTGGGAGTCATTTCCACTGTAGTCCACCTATAATGAGAAAATAACTTCACTTTAGCTACCATTCTTTGGGCCACATTTAACTACAAGGGAAGACAGGAGCTATAGTCTAGCTTTGTGCCTAAAAGCATGAAGAAACTCATGTCAGCAGCTAGCTGACTTTGCCAAGTACATCCTTAATATCAATTCTTTACTTTAGTTCCTCTCTTGACATCCATATCTAATCACTACCTATATATAGATACAGGTATATATATATACAACATTTACTCATAGCTTCATTTATCTGTAACATACATTCATAGCCTATTTACAACTTCAACTCTCTACTTGATCTTGGATACTATAGTTTCTCCTTAAAAACTTCACAGTTAATGATTAAAAATAGCCTGTTTTTTTATATTTTGTCAGTTTCAACTTTAACATAAATTATCATACTCATTCAGGATGCAGAAGGGCTACATGTGCCTAAATTAGTGGAGTCAGTATAAGTTTGCATTCTACAGAAATAAAAAAATATATTTTTACCATCTTTTGTATGCTAAGAACATAAAACTAGGATCTAGATACCCTCATATGAGATGGAAGAACCACAGACATATTTTAATAAATATTAGAAAGAAGCACTGTCTTTAGACAACCTCCCAACTTCATGGTTAGGACTTCTTTTATCCTGTTCCTTCAAAGAGCTCTCTTTGCTTTTACTTCATTTTTGGATTTTTGCCAGAAGATAAAGAGTATGAGTTATTCAAGTGGGTCTTGGAGCTATACAACCAAACTGGCAGATAATTTAATAATTCTGGTTGACTTCTTTGTCATATTGATTCATTTATTTACTTACTGCAGAGGAATATATACACTGGACTGTCTTTTTAAGTGAGGTTATGGAATCATACCAAGAATGTGTGTATGTGTGTGTATTTCTCTGAAGTAGACATTGGAACTGTCTAGGTAACACATTGAAGATTTATGAATCAATATGATTTTGTGATTTTATTCTAAAATGATTTACATTGCTCACTTAAGTGTCTATGAAAATATGTCTGCATTAATAATCTGAAAATGTCCCTAATTATGAACCAAAATACTGTCCATGTTTCTGGAATTCTTTTGATGACTTTGTTCTGCATTTCTAACTGACATCTGTCTCTTTTGAAGTTATATACATTTTAAAATTTGTCTCTGCTTCAGTTGTTTCGCTTCTTAATTTCACATATTCCATTAAAATTGATATAACTATTATCTCTGGTTTTATAAACTTAAAATATTCACTCCAAAATATTACAGAGTTTTGAAAATGGGGTAATTTTCATTAATTCAAATGTTAATTCATTGCAAAATGCTCTTTTATTTAGAGTTCAAGAACTGGCATATTTCTCAGAGGAAGAAGGCATTTCTCTCTTTAAATTTTACTTTAGTTCCAGTATAGTTAACATACAATATTATATTGGTTTCAGGTGTACAATATTGTGATTAAATAATTCCATACATCACCCAGTGCTCATCAAAAGTGACTCCTTAATCCCCATCACCTATTTCACCCATGCCCCCACCTGTCTCCTCCCTCATAGCGATCAGTTTAGTCTCAATAGTTAAGATCCATTTCTTGGCTTGTCTCTCTCTCTTGCTTATTTGTTTTGTTTCTTAAATTCCACATACGAGTGAAATCATATCCTATTTGGCTTTCTTTGTCTGACTTATTTTACTTTGCATTATATTCTCTAGATCTATCTGTATCATTCCAAAGGGCAAGATTTCATTCTTTGTTTGTGGCTGAATATTATTCCATCTTCATTATCTATTCATCTGTTGATGGACCCTTGGGCTGCTTCTGTCTTTGGCTATTGTAAATAATGCTGCTGTAAGCATGGGGGTGCATGGGTCTCTTTGAATTGGTGTTTTTATATAAGAAGGTATTTCTTAAAATATTATAACACAAACAGCATCAGTAAATATTGAATACCTGTAAAAGATTGTTGTTGTGACATTGTCCTTAAGTGGTTTGTATTACACATGCCTTTGCTGTTTGAAGGCAAATGCATTACATAAATTAATATTTGAATAAATAAATAATATATGTCTACCATATTCAGGATAGATTTCACACTGTTTGAGGAATTTATCTGTGGCCAAGTAACACAATACATGTATGGCATCTATACTAATTTTTTTTCTACCATGATTTTATAGATTGTCATTTTTAGGACTAGCTTTCCAGACATCGTTTATTACTTCCTGAATATTTTTTGTACTATTTAAGTAATCTGCCACTAATTGAGCAGTGGTATAAGCTTAGAATTGTGAGCTATAATGATCACATTTTATGTATATTCAGTCAATTTATAATGAAGAATTCAGACCAAATTTGTATTGGTAGGCAATTATTTGATTACTTTTATACTTTCCTCATTTTTCTTCATGAAATCACTTATTGTGCAAAGCCAATCATAGCTTACCTTTGCATTCTTGACTCCCTCTAAGTATTCCTTACTGCATTTTGCTCAGTAGTTCCCACTTCATTAAATCTCCAAAGCATGACCTTATTAGTCCTGTCTCCAAATGAAACTTAAAACCATCAATTTGTATAATACATGAATGCCATTTCTATTTTTCCACTACTCTCTGTCTAATAATAGTGTCTTTGTTTTCCTGCTTACCAGGAAGTATAACGACTCACTATTTTTTTTTATTTAAGCTTTTTTAAAATTTAAACATATAATGTAAACCCACCACCCTCTCCCAACCCCTTACCCCCCACTCCTCTCAGTTTGTTTTATGACATTAAGAGTCTCTTTTGGTTTGTCTCCCTCCCGATCCCATCTTGTTTCATTTTTTTCTTTTCCTACCACCTTAACCCCCACCCCCGTTGCATCTCCACTTCCTCATATCAGGGAGATCATGTGATAGTTGTCTTTCTCCAGTTGACTTATTTTGCTAAGCATAATACGCTCTAGTTCCATCCATGTTGTCACAAATGGTAAGATTTCATTTCTTTTGATGGCTGCATAGTATTCCATTGTATATATATACCACCTCTTCTTTATCCATTCATTTGTTGATAGACATCTAGGTTCTTTCCATAACTAGGCTATTGTGGACATTGCTGCTATAAACATTCGGGTACACATGTCCCTTCGGATCACTACGTTTGTATCTTTAGGGTAAATACCCAGTAGTGCAATTGCTGGGTCATAAGGTAGCTCTATTTTCAATTTTTTGAGGAACCTCCATGCTGTTTTCCAGAGTGGTTGCACCAGCTTGCATTCCTACCAACAGTGTAGGAGGGTTCCCCTTTCTCCACATCCTCGTCAGCATCTGTCATTTCCTGACTTGTTCATTTTAGCCATTCTGACTGGTGGGAGGTGGTATCTCATTGTGGTTTTGATTTGTATTTCCCTGATGTCCAGGGATGTGGAGCACTTTTTCATGTGTCTGTTGGCCATCTGGATGTCTTCTTTGCAGAAATGTCTGTTCATGTCCTCTGCCCATTTCTTGATTGGATTATTTGTTCTTTGGGTGTTGAGTTTGCTAAGCTCTTTGTAGATTTTGGATACTAGCCCTTTATCTGATATGTCATTTGCAAATATCTTCTCCCACTCTGTCAGTTGTCTTTTGGTTTTGTTGTCTGTTTCCTTTGCTGTGCAAAAGCTTTTGATCTTGATGAAGTCCCAATAGTTCATTTTTTCCCTTGCTTCCTTTGCCTTTGGCTTTGTTCCTAGGAAGAAGTTGCTGCAGCTGAGGTCGAAGAGGTTGTTTCCTGTGTTCTCCTCAAGGATTTTGATGGATTCCTTTCTCATGTTGAGGTCCTTCATCCATTTTGAGTCTATTTTCTTGTGTGGTGTAAGGAAATGGTCCAATTTCATTTTTCTGCATGTGGCTGTCCAATTTTCCCAACACCATTTGTTGAAGAGGCTGTCTTTTTTTCCATTGGATATTCTTTCCTGCTTTGAACGACTCACTATTTAAGATAGAAAAATCCCTGTTACAAATACCTTTTTCTTACTGTGTTCCAGAGAAGTACTATTTCTCCTTCGTTTGGCCATTTCACAGATGAGGATTTTGAAGAGCAAAAATATATCAAATAACATGTCCAGAGAGGGCATACAGTGGTAGGATAACAAAAATCCAAATTCTCAAGCTGTGTCTATTTTAGTTAAATCTTATGGAGACTTCATTAAAGTTTCATCTTACCTTTTCTCTCTCATTATTTTTAAACTATTGAAAATTATTGTAAATTTCATTTCTCAAAAAACATTCTACATTGTTACAAATTTCCAAACAAAGGAATTTTTAGACAAGGGAAAAATGAAACCAAGAATCCCAAATTTGTAAATAAAAGATTCTAGAAATGCCAATTAGTTCCATTTGTACAGTATGATGCCCAGAGAAGAATTAGAGGAAGATATTTTGGAGTTATTTTTATGAACATATAATGTATTATTTGCCCCAGGGGTACAGGTCTGTGAATCATCAGACTTACACATTTCACAGCACTCATCATAGCACGTACTCTCCCCAGTGTCCATAACCCAACCACCCTCTCCCTACCCACTCACCCACCAGCCACTGTCAGTTTGTTTTGTGATATTAAGAGTCTCTTATGGTTTGTCTTCCTCCCAATCCCATTTTGTTTTATTTTTTCCTGACCTACCCTCCTGAACCCCCCACCCTGCCTCTCAAATTCCTCATATCAGAGAGATCATATGATAATTGTCTTTCTTTGATTGACTTATTTTTTTAAAGATTTTATTTATTTATTTGACAGAGATCACAAGTAGGCAGAGAGGCAGGCAGAGAGAGAGGAGGAAGCAGGCTCCCCGCTGAGCAGAGAGCCCGATATGGGGCTCGATCCCAGGACCCTGAGATCATGACCTGAGCCGAAGGCAGAGGCTTTAACCCACTGAGCCACCCAGGCGCCCCTGATTGACTTATTTTGTTCAGCATTTTACCCTCTAGTTCCATCCATGTCATTACAAATGGCAAGATTTCACTTCTTTTGATGGCTGCATAGAATTCCATTATATAAATGTATACCACCTCTTCTTTATCCATTCATCTGTTGATGGGCATCTGGGTTCTTTCCATAGTTTGGCTGTTGTGGATATTGCTGCTATAAACATTCAGATGCACGTGCTCCTTTGGACCACTAAATTTGTATGTTTAGTGTAAATACCCAGTAGTGCAATTGCTTTGTAGTAGGTTAGCTCTATCTCCAACTTTTTGAGGAACCTCCATACTGTTTTCCAGAGTGGCTGCACCAGCTTTCATTCCTACCAACAATGTAGGAGGGTTCCCCTTTCTCCCCATCCTCACCCACACCTGTGGTTTCTTGACTTGTTAATTTTAGCCATTCTGACTGGTGTGAGGTGATATCTTATTGTGGGTTTGATTTGTATTCCCCTGATGCCAAGTGATGTGGAACACTTTCTCATGTGTCTGTTGGCCATCTGGATGTCTTCTTTGCAGAAATGTCTGTTCATGTCTTCTGCCCATTTCTTGATTGTATTATTTGTTCTTTGGGTGTTTAGTTTGATAAGTTCTTTGTAGATTTTGGATACTAGCCCTTTATCTGATATGTCATTTGCAAATATCTTTTCCCACTCTGTCAGTTGTCTTTTGGTTTTGTTGTCTGTTTCCTTTGCTGTGCAAAAGCTTTTGATCTTGATGAAGTTCCAATAGTTCATTTTTGCCCTTGCTTCCCTTGCCTTTGGTGATGTTTCTAGGAAGAAGTTGTTGCGATTGAGGTCGAAGAGGTTGTTTCCTGTGTTCTTCTCAAGGATTTTGATGGATTCTTGTCTCACATTGAGGTCTTTCATCCATTTTGAGTCTATTTTTGTGTGTACTGCAAGGAAATGGTCCAGTTTCATTCTTTTGCATGTGGCTGCCCAATTTTCCCAACACCATTTGTTGAAGAGACTGTCTTTTGTCCATCGGACATTCTTTCCTCCTTTGTTGAAGATTAGTCGGCCATAAAGTTGAGGGCCTATTTATGGGCTCTCTATTCTGTTCCATTGATCTATGTGTCTGTTTATGTGCCTATACCATACTGTCTTGATGCTTACAGCTTTGTAATAGAGCTTGAAGTCTGGAATTGTGATGCTGCCAACTTTTATTTTCTCTTTCAACATTCCTCTGGCTATTCGAGGTCTTGTTTGGTTCCATATAGATTTAAGGATTATTTGTTCCATTTCTTTGAAAAAAGTTGATGGTATTTTGATAGGGATTGCATTAAATGTATAGATTGCTTTAGGTAGCATAGACATTTTCACAATATTTGTTCTTCCAATTCATGAGCATGAAACATTTTTCCATTTCATTGTGTCTCCCTCATTTTCTTTCATTAGTACTTTATAGTTTTGTGAGTACAGATTCTTTGCCTCTTTGGTTAGGTTTATTCCTAGGTATCTTATGGTTTTGGGTGCAATTGTAAATGGGATCAACTCCTTATTTCTCTTTCCTCTGTCTTGCTGTTGGTATATAGAAACTCAACACACACAAAACAGATAATCCCATCAAAAATGGCAGAAGCCATGAACAGACACTTCTCCAAAGAAAACATACAAATGACTAACAGACACATAAAAAAGTTTTCATCACCATTAGCCATCAGGGAGATTCAAATCAAAACCACATTGAGATATTACCTTATACTAGTTAGAATGGCCAAAATTAACAAAACAGTAAACAACATGTGTTGGAGAGGATGTGGAGAAAGGGGAACCCTCTTACACTGTTAGTGGGAATGCAAGTTGGTGCAACCACTTTGAAAAACAGTGTGGAGATTCCTTAAGAAATTAAAAATAGAGCTTTCCTATGACCCTGCAATTGCAGTACTGTGTATTTACCACAAAAATACTGCTGTAGTGAAAGAAGGGCCATCTGTACCCCAATGTTCATAGCAACAATGCCCACAGTTGCCAAACTGTGGAAAGAACCAAGATACCCTTCAATGGATGAATGGATAAAGAAGATATGGATAAAGAAGAAAATACAATGGAGCATTATGCCTCCATCAGAAAGGATGAATACCCAACTTTTCTATCAACATGGACAGGACTAGAGGAGATTATGCTGAGTGAAATAAGTCAAGGAGAAAGTCAATTATCACATGGTTTCACTTACTTGTGGAGCATAAGGAATAACATGGAGGTCATTGGAGATGGAGAGGAGAAGTGAATTGGGGGGAAATGGAGGGAGAGGAAACCATGAGAGACTCTGGACTCTGAGAAACAAACTGAGGGTTTTGGAGGGGAGGGGTGTGGGGGTTGGGTGAGTCTGGTGGGTACTATGGAGGGCACATATTCCATGGAGCACTGGGTGTGGTGCATAAACAATGAATGCTGGAACACTGAAAAGAAATAAAATAAAATAAAATGAAAAAAAATGCAACTGATTTCTGTGCATTGACTTTATGTCCTGACACTTCACTGAATTCCTGTATGAGTTATAGCAGTTTTGGAGTGGAGACTTTTGGGTTTTCCACATAAAGTATCATATAATCTGCAAAGAGTGAGAGTTTGACTTCTTCTTTGCTCATTTGGATGTCTTTTATTTCTTTTGTTATCTGATTGCTGAGGCTAGGACTTCTAGTACTATGTTGAATAGCAGTGGTGATAGTGGACATCCCTGCCATGTTCCTGATAATGAAGGAAAAGCTCTCAGTTTTTCCCCATTGAGAATGATATTCTCTGTGGGTTTTTCATAGATGGCTTTGATGATATTGAAGTATGTACCTACAGGAAGATTTTAAGCTGTATATATTAGCAGAAAAAATGACACTAAATATCCAACATTTCTGCAATAGTGTTTAGAATAGTTTATAACTAATGGACATTTGAATCAAAA
The DNA here is from genome assembly GCA_003697995.1 of Taxidea taxus jeffersonii. Lineage (NCBI taxonomy): Eukaryota > Metazoa > Chordata > Mammalia > Carnivora > Mustelidae > Taxidea > Taxidea taxus. The sequence goes on along the minus strand of ML106343.1, from coordinate 733,247 downwards.
GGTTTAAATACTCCTCAAAGCTTATGGTATTGAGAAGAACTTAGATTTCAGTTACAAGTTTTTTTTACTAAATTGTTTTCAACTTGTTAAAAATTCAGCTGCAGGTAACAGATATATTTTTGAAATTTAAAGATTTATTCTAACTTTATGAGTTTCAAGTCCTGAGAAGCACATATTTGAAACATACATATGGTTTCACATTTTGTTGAGTGATCCCCATTAATTTTAAAAGGCAGAAGTGAAACAGACCTTACTTTTCCACTAGATTCTAGAAAACATCAAGTCTGGATCAGATATGTGAAACTCAATATAGAATTTCAGTAGTTTAAAATACCTAGGGGCACAAAATAGAGGATAAGTGTGCTCATTAAATATACATTTAAGGTACCATTTAACTGAATATATTTATAAGGAATTGAGCTTTTTATATTCAATGCAAATTTGTAAGAGCCAACATCATAATACAGTAGTAAGTGGGGATATTGGCTATGGAATGGGCTTGGAAAGGAATAACTTTCTGATGATCTTATTATCTCATCATAATGTTATACATGAAACTGAAGAGCATGTAGCTCTTACAGAGGCCAGTACAGGGTGCTTTGCATCTTGATTGTGTTATGTTAGTTATTTTGAAAGAAAAATTATCTATCTATCTATCTATCTGTCTATCACCATCATCATCATCTATCAAGTCTAAGTGGTGACAAAACTTTATTGATACAAATAATCTGTCTCAATATTTTTGTCTCAGGAAAAAAATTATCTATAAATTATTCTATTAATTTCAAAGTAGGTAAGTATAACCATTCTTTTGCTTCTTTTTTTTAATCTTTTTTTTTTTCAACCATACTCTTCTTGATAATCGCTTTAGAAGTTATATTGCAACACATTAGTTTCTCTGTTTTCTCAGGGCAGTGGTTTGTATTATAATTATCTGACAATTCTTACTTCAAAAGTCCCTTTTGAGATAACCAAGTCTAGTTAACTTTCATTAGTATTAATTTCATAATTTAGTCTTGTTTTACTCTGAGTACCATACCTAGAAAAAGAAGACTTTTAAGCTTTGACATACAAAAACTGTGAATGAAAAGTTATTCTTACAAGCCAGAAAAAAATTTTTGACTTAGAAAAAAGTGAACTATTTTCCACTTTGAAATTGCTGCTCCCCAGTTCCCAGAATGAAGCAGATAGCAGTTAGTAACTGAATTCTTGAGCATATTTATAAAACTATATATAATTCTAACACCTGGACATATGCATTAGAAGTTTTGTGAAGTGGTAAACACTTACAACATTATTTGTTTGAAATGTTTTATTAAGAATGAGTCATATCCATATTCAAATATAAAAACAAAATTATTTCAAAGTCATATATGAATAAGAATGGCACATCTATGATCTCCATCTGCAAGAAAGTGGTAATTGTTGCCATGGGATGTACTTATAGCAAGACAAAAATGCTTTATAATTTTGCCAGAAGAGGTAGGATTCTATTACTTTTTTGTTGAATTTTTTCAAGCTCCCACTTGTATAGTTCAATTTGTTTTTCTGCAAAATGGGACACATAAGCTACTTCATATCAGTTGCACCCCAAGATGTTACAAGGTGGATATTTGGATAACCTACTACTATGTCAATTATTATTGGAGAAATTCATATGAATTTATGTACACCACTAGGGTTTGTGTTAATAAAAGAATCCAATTACATAAAATGATCATTTAGTGATTTGAAGAAACTGATTTTTCTCCAAAGAGCAGGTTTCTCTCTCTAGAAATCAAACCCTCTCTAGTGTTTCAGAATTTATAAAATCTTTTTGTAAGATCCACAATAGGGAATATAAGACAGGGGGCAGGCAGACCATTAGGGCTGGCAAAACACTACAAAACCTATCTATGACACACTAGGTTAAAGAAATGTTCAGTCACTTTTATATGTGTTTCTAAGTATATATGTCCTTTTCTGTCATTAACTGTAAATTTACGAGGGAAGTATTTGTCTCTTTTAATAATAGAATGGAAATAGATCAATTTGAGATTAATACAAAATTAGAATTCTTTTAGGCATATATTAAATGCTGAAGAAAGGATAACTGCCAAATCATTGGCTTTTCGGTGGCCTCTAATCTTTATATTACAGAATTCAAAGCCACTTGAGCAGAATATGAGATTTGGGAGGAGAGACAGGACAATTTACTAAGTGTGTTTTTTTTCTTTAAATATTTTATAAAGTCAAGTAATTTCCCCCTTCCTTTAATATTACAATTTTGTGGACATTATATTGACAACTCTAGATAAATTAACTTCTAAAATAAAACAATTTTATGACATTTGAATGGGTTTCCTTGTTGCTAAAGCAATAAGCTTCACTGATACAAATCTGAGCATAACATATGGTCTCAGCCTTAGGCCAGGGTGTTCCATTTGAATTATTCCAGGCTTTTCCTTATAGTGCTGTGCTTCAAACATGAAACCAATTACCAACTGCAGTCAGACAATTGAAAGGCTACAGGAGAAATACTCTAATAGATGGGGAGGTGGGTAAAGGACTATGATTTGTGTGGTAATCAGCAAGAGAAGGTCAATTGTAATAGAATAGACTGGTTTTCAAGACAGAGCTAATGTAGGATGCCTTCCACTCCACTGAGGGATGCTATCAATACATTTGTTGTTTTCATTACCAAGAATGTCACTTACTGACAAGATAAATAAAGGAACTGTTGATGGATCAGGTGATTAAAACCTAGGTCTTGGTGAGCAATTAGCAAACTGATGACCTGTTTAAAGACTGGGATTGGGAGGTTAAAAGAAAGGTGTTATGCAAATGTCTACCTGAGAAGAATAGACTTGTGTTCTTTAAGATTTATGTTCAAACTCTAAGATTCATAAGAGAAAGGCTAAGTAAATACGCCTTTCCCCAAGATATATCACTTCTCTCTATTCTGTAAATCATTGAGTTTCTTCTTCACAGAGAAAAGAGAAATGCAAAAGAATGCCCACTGATCATACCACACATATTCTTTTTTAATAATCTATTTCCTGAAAATGATAGGACCCTAGAAGCTCTAGCAACAAAAGAATACATTCAGTTCACGAGACCTCTATTTTTCTTTAAGAGTCTAGTGAAAAGTGCTCTCTTTGGCAGCACATATGCTAAAATTGGAACAATACAGAGGAGATTAGCATGGCACCTGTGCAAGAATGACATGCAAATTCATTAAATGTTCTATATTTTTGGAGAAAGGGAAGCCCTCCTACACTGTTGGTAGGAATGCAAGCTGGTGCAGCCACTCTGGAAAACAGTATGGAGGTTCCTTAAAAAGTCGCAAATAGATCTACTATGACCTAGCAATTGCACTACTGGGTATTTACCCCAAAGATACAAATGTAATGATGCAAAGGGACATGTGCACCCCAATGTTTATAGCAGCAATGTTCACAATAGCCAAACTATGGAAAGAACCTAGATGTCCATCAACAGATTAATGGATAAAGAAATGGTACACACACACACACACACACACACACACACACACACACACACAGTGGAATATTATGCAGCCATCAAAAATTGAAATCTTGTCATTTGCAACGACATGGATGGAACTCCCATTATCATGCTGAGCAAAATAAATCAATCAGAGAAAGACAATTATCACACGATCTCACTAACATGAGAAATTTTAGAAACAAGACAGAAGATCATAGGGAAAGGGAGGGGAAAAATGAAATAAGATGAAACCAGAGAGGGAGACAAACTGTAAGAGACTCTTAATCTCAGGAAACAAACAGTGTTGCTGTGGGGTGGGGTGGGAGGGATGGGGTGGCTGGGCGATAGACATTGGGGAAGGTATGTCCTATGGTGAGCTCTGTGAATTGTATAAGACTGGTGAATCACAGACCTATACCCCTGAAACAAATAATACATTATATGTTAAGTCAAAAAAAAAAAAAAAGTCTTTTGAAGAATCAGTCACATAGCCAGATGATTCTTCTTATAAATTATAGTATATAGTAAAAGCAAAACAAATGGCACTGTGAATCTAGTAATCCAAAAGGCTTTTACTAGAAATATCAAATAGATTTTTATAAAGATAAATCCTAGGCGCAAGAAATGACTTACTCCAGGCTAATCTTATTTAAGTTCTTGTCTCCACTCTTCATGATAACCCATCAGGCTACAAAAGACCACTCCCTTATTTTAAGCTTAATCAAGGATCCACTTCCTCTCCCCCTCAGTAGAAAATATCTAACAGAGCATTTTGCTTCAGGCATTAGGCTACCAGTGGATCACCTTCAACTATGACCTATGTATAAATTGCTATGGAAAGAAATAGAGGGAAATTAAAGCCTTACAATTTAAATATATAGAACTGCAACTTTAAAAAGCTTACTTTATTAAAACTAAAACAAGAAAAAAAATGCTCTCCCGCCTCCTTCTGCAGCATACCTTTGTGACCTTTTGACTTTATAGGAAAGTTCAAATCCTAACGGTATGAGATACTTTCAAAACAGCAATAACTGCATAGAGTGAGGCTCTCCTTGACTGCAGGCACTCACTGATACCTTAACTAATCAGCTAAAACGCAAAGTGAATGGCTGGAGATGCAAAAGGAATTTGATATTCAGTTGGTATTAAGGATCTTATATTGAGGAGTGCCTGGGTGCTCAGTGGGTTAACCCTCTGCCTTTGGCTCATGTCATGATCTCAGGGTCCTGGAATGGAGCTCAGCATTGGGCTTTCTGCTCAGTGGGGAGCCTGCTTCCCCCTCCCCTCTGCCTGCCTCTCTGCTTACTTGTGATCTCTCTCTCTGTTAAATAAATAAATAAAATCTTTTTTTAAAAAGGATCTTATATTGAGAAAACTGATTGTTAACAGGACCAAATATACCTGTGTGACCTCTCTAAAATTTCAGTTCAATATCAAAAGCCATTTAACTAAAAACAACAACAACAAAAACCCAACAGCACTGTGTTAATAGAGCCATCCGTGGCTTTTTGGCACATCCTAAATGAAGTATGTCTCTGGTGGTAGCCCTTACAATGTGGAGCAGCCATCTGCTCACAATATCTGATTGCTGTTTATTCTGTGAGAGCTTTCCTGCTTCCAGCACTTAGGACCGATTAGCTGATGCCCAAGGATCTTGATGCTGCACTTTACTGGGTAATTAGAAGAGGCTAGAGTCCATGAGAGCTTTAAGGGGGTAAAGATACACTTTGCTAGCAGCTATGTTTGAGTCAAGCTTTAGAGCACGAGAAAGCATCATGTAAAAAATCTCTAAGAAAAAGAGGAAGATTTTTAAGGCTGATGTCAGAGGAAGATACAATCTTTTCTAGTACAATCTTTTTCTACTGCCTTCTTTAAAAGTTAAGGAAATCAGTTTCCACATTTTTCTGGGACAGAACTTTTCATGATTGGAAAAAGAAATGTTTTTAATTGCCTTTGTCACATGCTTCCCTAAGCAATTTTCCCAGCAGTTACAACTGTCTCTTTTTTGGTTATTTGGTGAGCATAGCCCCTGGCCTCAGTGCAGGTTTTAATTTTTAAATATCAGGCTGCTGACGATGCTTCTGTTGGTGTGTGAAGGGGTACTGTCTAGAATTCTTTGACTTCCTCAAGCAATTTTATTTCCTGTTATAAAATTAAGAATATGTTCTTATTAAACATTTTTAATGGGTTATTCTGTAGACTTTTATGTTCAAAGAGATTTTTTTTTCTTAACAAATGAGTTGAAGAGACAAAGCTTGTGTATAAACTATCTTTTCCTTCTCTTTCTGACCTAGTTTTTCTTCAAGTTGCACATAGGTTTTGTTAACTATGGTCAGGTAAAGTTGATGAAAATGTTTATTCTACAACAAAGGCCAGATATTTTCAATGAAATCCTGTTTTTTTTCCTAGTATTTCTTCTTACATCAAACTTTTTATATAGGTGTGTTCAGCTAGACAGAGCTTTCTCTATATAACTCTTAAGTAATGAACCATGTTCATGACAGGTTTTTTTTTTTACTTTATTTAAGCTTTATTTAAACATATGATGTAACCCCACCACCCTCACCCAACCCCTCTTCCCCCCACCCCCCTCAGTTTGTTTTATGACATTAAGAGTCTCTTTTGGTTTTTCTCCCTCCCGATCCCATCTTCGTGTACCCGAATGTTTATAGCAGCAATGTCCACAATAGCCAAGTTATGGAAAGAACCTAGATGTCCATCAACAGATGAATGGATAAAGAAGATGTGGTATATATATACGATGGAATACTATGCAGCCATCAAAAGAAATGAAATCTTACCATTTGCGACGACATGGATGGAACTAGAGCGTATTATGCTTAGCGAAATAAGTCAACTGGAGAAAGACAACTACCACATGAAAGACAGTTTTTTTTTTTTAAGATTTTATTTCTTTATTTAACAGAGAGAGAGATCACAAGTAGGCAGAGAGGCAGGCAGAGAGGGGAGGGGGAACAGGCTCCCTGCAGAGCAGAGAGCCCGATATGAGGCTTTATCCCAGGACCCTGAGATCATGACCTGAGCCGAAGGCAAAGGCTTAACCCACTGAGCCACCCAGGCGCCCCCATGACAGTTTTATAAGTACCTGTTTGCTAGGAGGAATTATAAGTTAATTAAGCAAATCAATTCCCTATTTAAGTAATAAGAGGTCAGCAAATAAAAGATGCTTCCCTTCTGGAAAACCTCAAAGAGAGTTCTCAGATTTCTCTTAGGACGTTAGTATACAGCCAATACTTCTGATTCATTTTTTTCCCCTATGTGATCAAACTGAAGAAGGTATGTGGCATTTAGAGGGCATTTTAACTGAACCACAAGTATGACCAAGACCAAGTTCATGACCCAGAAATGGGCACTCCACAAAGGATGATCTGTTGTGTTGCCGAATGCTGACATCAATGCATCATAATGTCTGCACCCAGTTAGGACAGCAAAAGGAAACCAGAATTTGTAAGTGAACTCTGAAAAAGTCAAGTTACCAATCAGTAACACCAGGCATCTCAAGTACATTGAGTCAGTGTCATAGAAGGATTTTCAAGTTTCACCCTTGCAACTGAGGTTTTCACTGTGATAGTGTACAGTTGAAAAGTCCTAAAAAATACTGATTAGTTGTGAAGGAAAAGTCTTGCATAGGGGAGTGACAGATCCACAAAACTATCTTGGTATAAGTTGTAAAATAAATCTTATTTTGAATACTTTTCCAGCACTATGAAGACATTTTTCCTCTTAACTGTATATTTGCACTACTCAATTCCTCCTCCAAAAGTTAAAATTTAGATTATTTTACCTAATTTCTGACTTTGGCACATTTTGCATTGTGTAAAGCCAAGCTTAATATTTAATATTAATCATCAACTGAAATCTACCAAAGCCCAGGAAGAAATGCCAATTAATTGGGCAATAACCAAAGAAGTTTTTGGGTTTTCTTTCCCCATCTATTGTCCTGGCAGTAGATCTTGGAGTAGATCTTGGAGCTTTTCTTATAAAAGCTACTAACTTTTATAATGAAGACTCTTCAAAAAAGGCAGAATAAATCCTGAGTATTGATTACACACTGCAAGGAAAGGACTAACTGGATTAAAATTCTGAAAGAGAGGGTTTAAATTTGAAAAAGGAAGTTGTTATGATGATGTTTACTCAGGGAAATAAGAAGTCAAAGGCCAAACTTTCCAGGATATGAATGCAGATCTTCAAATAACAACATTTGAGAAAGGAGATGAAAAAGTTTAAAGGCCAGCACATATCAGGTGTAACAACACCTCCTTGGAAGATTCCGAGTCAAGAAAAAAACATTAATGCTAAGACAGCTCCCCAAATTACTGACCATTACATAGGCACTGAAACGATTTATATGAGCTCAACTAGCTCCATTTTATAAGTCATAAAGTCAAGTGTTCTCTAAACACCTGATAATTTGCTCAGCATGGGGGAAACAAGACTGTGTAAAGCCTAAATTTGATTGCTAGAGTTTTCAGTCTAGCTATAGGAGCACAAAGGAAACTGAAAATAAAATGTGACCTGTACTAACTCCAAGAGAAAGCTGTAGAAAGTAATATATAGTCAGATTGTAGCAGTCACTTCAGAAAATATAATTTGTGGTTAAAAAAAATATTTTTGAAAGCTAGAACTTCCAAATGCTTGGCTTCCTTTGATACATTATTTGTTATCTTTATTTACTTATTTTTGCATAGAATATTTTCTTCCAAGGTCAAGATTAAAAATTAGCCACATATGACACATATGTATATGTTTGACAGTCATATGTAAATAAATCAATAATCAAGGAGAAAGCAGCTTCTACTTTTGATTCTCTGGATGGTAATGGCCCATTTCTGCCTTTCATTCTGGACATGATTAATCCTTTTCTCCATCAGAGGTCATCTGTGCTGCTGAAAGAGAATGTGAATTTATTTATTCAGTTGTTGCATATTAGTTCTCAGGAGTTAAAAGATCTGAACAAATACAGAGTCTTGCACTACATTACATTATCCTTTATTAGTGGGAAATTCAAGTCTAGAGATCAGTATTAAGCCATTCCCCAAAATCTCCTTGTTCTATGAGAGGGACCCCAAACTGACCTCTGATCAAGTTGTCTGAGAAGGCTTTTACCCTTGTTACTAATTAAATAAATAGTTGCACTTGCACTATTTTTCTTTATAGTCAAGTTATGACATCAGCCCTCTCGAGGAACTTAAAGACAAACAGAGTCAAGTTCCCTTTTAACCAAGAAGAATATATTTTGCATACTAAGGTCCTGACATTTGGCATCTAGTGTGCAGTAGCATATTGCAATTAATATACCGGTATATCACATGTCAAGGGGCTCTTTGCTGAAGCTTGTAGAGGGCAAAAGGAAAGGCTTATTAAAACTCAAACTTTTCAGATGTTTCCTGCTCTTCCTAAAGCAATTTACCTAAGAACCCCAAGCAGAGCAAGAATGCTGGCTCAAAACATCGCGTTGTTTGGGTCCTGCAGTGAAGTGTCTGAATATATACTAACAAATATAAAAGGATTTGGTATGCTCATCTACCTTGGAGGCAATGTTTGGGTAGTCCTTTTTTGTTCATCACATATAATACATCTGCTGCTTCTGCCCTATTCTTTTTGTAGGTACATTAATAAGTGGCATCCTATGCAAATATACCCCTCCCCACATGCAAAAGGATGATTACCATAATGATTCTGAAAGTGTTCATTTGAGAAAGGAAATTCTATTTCTCGAGGGCACAGTTTTGCCCCTTCATATATGTTTTTGAATTCCCAATATAAAGACATTCATCTCTTCCCCCCTGAAATTATTAATGACACTTTTGCAAAGCTAAGCTAGATTTGCCTCTTCATAAGAAGTCTCAATAATTTCCTTTGTTGCATCACAGCTGCAGAGTAACCATAGCAACTGACTTATGTCACAGAAATAGTTATTACTATGTGCCTTCTATGTCTAAAATGTGCAAATGGTAAAAATGCTATTAAAGTACATTAAAGAAAAGAAGTCTCTGTTTTCCAAGTATCTTCATTGTTTGATGATACCTTTGCAATCATTTTGCTTGGGTAAATTTTTATTAAACTTAAACTTGTCTAATATATATATACTGAATCATTTAAAATCAATGAAGATTATTTCAGACTCACAGATAAGATGATTGGTGGTCAGGTTTTGTGGTCACAATCTTTACTATTGAAGGATTGGGTGATTTGGGTCATCTACTATGGAAGAGCAGGAGATATTTGGGTCTCCAGAACCACTCTCCCCCAGCAACATTAGAATATCATACTTTATTATCTTAAATCAAAATCTGTCAGGATTCCCTTACCCAGTTTGTTACCTATAGTTACAAATCATGGTCTGGTTTCTTTTCTTCTCCTCTCTTCTTTTCTTCTTTTCTTTAATAAAAAACATTTTAGAGTAATTTCAAATTTACAGAAAAGTTACAAAGTTAAAACAGACAGTTTTATATACCTCTTTCCCAGTTTCAGTTTCCCCTTAATGTTTTCATCTTAAATTATAATATTAAAAATATTTGTCAAAACTGGGAAAACTTTGGTATGTTACTACTGACTCCAAATACAATTCGGAGTTCACTAGTTATCCTACTTTTTATGTTTGAAGATCTAGTTCCAGATATTTTTCATGTCTTTGTTATCTCTTTGAGTCTGTGACAATTTATATCTAAGACAAAAGAGATTTTTAGTCTTCAGATTGATTGCAGAGGATGTTCCTCAGTTTGTGGCTGACTCTTTCTCATGATGGGGTAATGCGTGTGGGGATGAATGTCACAGAAGCAGTGTTCTTTTTACCACATCATGTCAGAAGGCTTATAGTATCACCATAACTGAGCACTGTTGATGTTAACCTGATCACTGAGTGAAGGTAAAGTTTGTCAGGTTTCCTTGATGTAAAGGTACTATTTTGCTCTTTCTGTAATTTGTTCTTTGGAAATAAAAAACAAAGCCTAGCTTATACCCAAATGAGTGGAGTTTAAATTCCACCTCTAGAAGGAAAAATATCTTAAATAGCTCTCTTTATTATTTGGAATTCCCTCCTCTTCCATTTATTAATTTATTCAATCATTTACACATATCAGCAGATTCATGCATTTATTTTGTTGCTCAAATTGTTCCCACTTTGACCACTGGGAGCTTTTTAAGGTTAACTCTTCGAGATGACTTTATCTTTCTGGCTTGTTGAGCACTTCCTTTGTTTTCTAGAACTTTCAAATGCCTCAGGTTTATCTTGTATTTTCCGTGACCCCACCCTAGAATTAGGCTCTTTCTCCAAGGAGCCTTGGTAACTTGTACTGGAGAGTGGTATTTCAAAATCCAGATTTGGATGGTAGTAGATCTTGTTTTGTTTTTGGAGTTAAACCCACTTCTCCTTTAACAAACACTATTAGAAATAACCTGCTTGCTATAGTAAAAGGAAAACTACCTATTCTAAGTTTTTCTCCTTCCATTTGCATCAATTCACAATAAGTAACTGGAAACAAAGGCATATTGCCTTGAAATTGCTGAAAATTCATATTTTATCTCATTATATAGAAAAATCATAAGTTTATAATGATAAAACATTAGTGGGAAGTGATATTTTAACAGTTTGGGTGCTTCCAATTTCAAGTAACAGATTTACTGAATAAAATTATAGTGCTACTATCTTGTACTATGAGTAGTAGAGGACTGGTTAAATTTGGCAGCTGGGTGATATGAAGGTTCTGGTTGGCTTCATTGTAAATCTCTTGGCTGCCCTTCATGGTTGTGAAATGTCTGATGCAGAGCCAAACCACATATCCTCAAATAACTATCTCTAAAAGCATGGAGAAAGACGTATTTCTCCTTGGGCATTTTTTGCCTTTTATCAGGAAAGAGAATCTTTTCCAGAAGTCACCAAGAGACTTCTCTTTATGCCTCATGAAGGAGAATAGTGTTTGCTACGCAAAAACCATCATTGACAAAGGGGGATGGGATCAATACTACTCATTCAGAAACCCATCATGATTTATTTCCTGGAGTTTGGGGAAGGGGGTCACCTCCCTTAGACCATTGCTGCCCAACTCACATGAGAAGAAAACAAAAACCATGTATGCAAGAACCAAATGACAGATGGTTCCTGGGCATTATGTCATAACATGATAAAACCTACATTTGCACAATGTGTCAAATATTCTTACTGTGGAAAAAATTTTGAAGTATTTTTTGCATTCTCAGATTTCTTATTATCCCTGATGAGTAATGGAAAGATAAAGCAAAATTATGATCCTGCTAAGCATTGTTCCATTGGTCAAGGTGGTGGGATGGGTGTGTAAATCATTGGTGGAGATGTAGCTGCACTATTTGGGACTCAGACTGATGATAAGTTAGGAAATGTAAATAAATTAGAGAAAGGATATCAAACTGTTGTTTCATCAATACAGGCCTTCAGATAAATAGTAAAATGAGTGAAATCTGCTAACTTCTCTTGAATTCATTGTGTGTGTGTGTGTGTGTGTGTGTGTGTGTGTATGTGAGTTTTTAGTTTATGGTGTTCTGAAAAACTCCCCAACATTGGAGGACAGGCTGACTATGTTTATCTGGGCACTTCAGTGCATTGTTCTCATGTTTCATTATGTCCTTTAGAAAAGTGTATGAATCATAGACTTTCTTGGAAAACCTATTATCTTTAAGAAATACATTAAAATGTGCATTAAGATTCAAAGACAGGAAAAGCTCTGTCAGTACAATTAATATTAAGCTGATTAGTGAGAAATAATTGGCCATTTCAGTTAAATTCAGTAGAAAAAGATACTCATGATTCCATATACATTATTATAATTGTCAATTTAGTAATATCTTAGGAATGAGTTATAAAACTTAAGAGAAATTGATTCAGTCTTATATTACACCTGCAGTGACTGAAGGAAACACCCTTATTTGTAATGTCTGGGTTATACCTATAAAATTTGCCTTTGTGTTGAAAGTCTTTCTTTTTTGTATATATTTTTAATGTCACCCTGAACACCATAAGAGCAGAAAATATAGTATTAAATAGTTATGGGTTTGTAAGTCCAATTCTACCATTAACTAGTTAAGACTTTGAACAACTTAACTGCCTTTGCCTTGGTTTCCCCATCAGAAAAGTGTGAATAATAATAATAACAACAACAATAACAACCGTCTACTTTTGGTTTGTAATCCTCATAACAGGGTTCAACATATGCTAGAATCAGCTTCTGGAACAGCATAATAGTTACAGTAGTGGTTGTTATTACAATTACAATGATCTATTTGAGAATTTAAAAAAAAATCTTCCTTTTTAAAATTGTCATTGCAACAAAATATATAGGTAATACCAAAACATAAGCAAAGAAATAGGAAAGATAAGAATTCATTTTGTGTAAAAGTGAGGTGAAAGATTTGTTTCTATTTTACAGTAAATGATTTCATTATTAACATGTGAGGAAACTACTTTTGAACTTTGGGTTGGAGGAAGAGGATGTTCTTTAGCACAGATGATTGAAAGTCCATGGGGGAGATTGTGGAGGAACTAGTGACCTAGAGACAGCAGCAGTGGAGGGACAGTGGCATTGGCAGCACTGAGGTTGGCCAGATCTACCTTGGAATTCTGTAAATGCTGCCGGGCAGAGTATGTGACCAAACTTCTTGACCATTCTTGGGCGGTGACTTGAATCTTTCTTCCTCAGAGCAATACTCTCAAATGTGCGGTGCTTGGGGCCACGGTGGCAGTAATGATTAATTTCTTAGCCTCTAGTGTTTTGAGCTCTACTGTCATTAATACAATTTTTGAATGATAAAAGTAAAATATTTGAGGTTTTTCTTTAAAGAAGTTTACTTTCTGAAATAAAATTCTTATTTGGAAGAAATACTAGAGAGCTAAGTAATTCTCTCCTGCCCTCAGAAGACTATTCCTTGATATCCCTAAGAGGAAAAATAATTTATCATTTCCTATGAAATGAAAATTTGAAGTAGCCAGCTATAGAGATTTTCCCATTAAAAATATGGCATTCTATTCATTAAGCAGATTTAAATATATGTAAGCACATATGTATATATGTACATGCATATACACACACACCTGTTCAAAAAGACATACATTAGAGTCTAGTCCCAGACTCAAAACAATGCAAATACTCATCAACAGGTAAACAAGTAAATTGTAGTGTGTTCATATAATTAAACAAATTAAAAAAAACACAAATATTGTTACACCCAGTAGCACAACAGAATTTCATAAATACTTTATTGCATAAAAGAAACCTGGGGCACTGGGTGGCTCAGCCAGTTAAGCGACTACCATCAGCTCAGGTCATGATACCAGGATTCTGGGTTCGAGCCCTATGTCAGGCTCCCTGCTCAGCAGGGACCTGCTTCTCCCTCTCTCTTGGCTGCTAGCACCCCCTGCTTGTACTCTCTCACTCTCTCTGTCAAATAAATAAATAAAATCTAAGAAAAGAAGAAAAAGAAAGAAAGAGAGGGAGGGAGGAAGGGCGGAAGGAAGGAAGAAAGAAAGGGAAAGAAAGAAGCAAAAGAAACCAAACAAAGGAGTTCAGAGTAGATGATTCTGTCTATATGAAGCTCATGAAAAGAAAGGAAGATAATCTTTGGAGATACAAGAATAGAGGTTTCCTCAGTGGCAAAAGACAGTGAGCATAGACTAGGAAGGAACACCAGGGAACCCTGGAGATGATAGAGCTATTCTTCATCTTAATCTGCACAGCGGTCACATGGGTGCATACATAAAAAATCATCAGGCTGTATATGTAAAATGAATGCCATTTATGCACTTTGCTACATTGTGTGTGTGTGTGTGTGTGTATGTGTATGTGTGTGCATGTGTATAATTTTCTGAGATGAAGCCTAGGATCAGGAAGCACTACTGCCTGGATGTGTATCACTTTGACTTCCACTGCCATTGCCAAATAAATCCTGATGGACTGATCTCTTATGAGACAAGTAAAAATTTCCTTGCTGATATATTAAGCAATAAGAAGACTTTCCTTTCACGGAAGTGAATTCATTAATTCTAGACTTTTCATCCTGTAGAATTGGGGAGAAGCAAAACCTCAGGATAAAGAAAATTTTCTTTACGATTAAGAATTGAAATACAATGTTATCCATTCAACCAGGCACCATGGGTGTTAGTGCCATCTCTGAGCTCTGTAGGAAGAATGGGTACTGCCAACAGATGGCCACACTTTTTTCAAGATTGATCTTGCTTTCTGGCACCAGGCTCCTACTTCAGGTTTGCCAAGAATGGTCAGCATGCCGTGTGTTAATTGCTGGAAGGGGCTGTCCAATAACTTTATAGCCCAGCTCACAGTGGGCTCTTGATTAAGGAGAGTAAGCAGCTCCCAGCTCCAGCAGGACGAGGCAGCATACCTTTACTATTACTTCCACGGTAGGTAGGAAATAAGGGTTATTTTTGGCTCCGTGCCTGTGACTATAAAGATGGCATTGAGCGGCTTTCAAGTGGCCACTTCTCCATCAAGCAGAGCAAATTAAAGGGGGCAGTGGATGGCTAATGGGATGTTAGCATGAGCAAAGTCCAGTCCTGTCTATCAGTTTTGGATGCTAGCAAGATGGAGAAGGTAAGAACACTACTGGACAACAATGCGGTATCATCTATTTCTCAGGAGGAGCAGTTTGAGTTCAGGTGTTGACAGATGGTGGTCTCCCAGGATAGTAAGAGGCATTTTTCATAAATAGAGATTAACAGGTTGCTTCCAGATATTCACGACTGCAGCATTTTATGAATGAGTATTTGTAGAAAATTAAAAGAAAGTTATTCAGTAGATCTTCATCAAGAGATGGATGAATGACAAGCCAGTTGTTGATCCAAAGAATGTCTCTTCTGCAGGCAAATTAGAGAGAAGTATTGTGCCTTAAATTTAAGCTAAAGAAAAATAAGTGTATCTTTACAGGAAAATCAGGCATGTTGTACACAGTTAAAATGATTTTTAGTTCAAACACAGAGGCCTGCAATGAAAATTTAGGAGGGACCAGGCCCCTCTGTACATTCATATTTTTAAAGGAATTTGTTAACTTTTATCTGACTATAAAATTTGTGTATATTACGATAGAACATTTGGAAAGCTGAGAAAAATACACTGGAAAATTAAATATCACTCAAATCAAATCATTCACATGTAACTTTGTGAATTTAATTTTTTTTAAAGATTTTATTTATTTATTTGATAGACAGAAATCACAAGTAGGCAGAGAGGCAGAGAGAGAGGAGGAAGCAGGCTGTCTGCAGAGCAGAGAGCCCGATGCGGGGCTCGATCCCACGACCCCGGGATCATGACCCGAGCCGAAGGCAGCGGCTTTAACCCACTGAGCCACCCAGGTGCCCCATGAATTTAATTTTTTTAACATCAATCTGTCTATACTGAATTTATGTGACTCCATAACTTTAAAAATAAAAATAATCCAAAACATTCACAGCACATAGGAATTTAATATTGTATCTAAAGGTGTAATGAGAGTCCCTTTTCACTTTTCCGATCTTCGGTAGCAAAGGAGAAGAGGGATCCAACAAACTTAGGGCAATATTATTTCATGCATGTGAGTAACATTGTTTATGTCTATTTAACTTTGTATTCTCTGAAGTGAATACTATCAATTCTTAGAGATAAAAAAAATAACAAGCACTTGGTAATTAATTACTGAACTAATCTATCAGATCTTACTTTTTACTCATCCAACAAACCCTGGTGTTTGCCATTCCATCAACAGTTACCAACTATCAACCATCTATTCGAAAAAGAACCAAAGTGATTTCGTTAAATATTCTTTCTTCTTCATTCACCACATCCAATTTTCACCAAATACAAGTGTTCTCCAAATAGTTCTTGAATATAACACTACCTTAGTACTGGCCATGGAAACCCTAACCTGGAATTGCTGTACAGTAGATCAAATGCTTTTCTGTGTCCAGTCTCCAATCCTTCAGGCTTCCCCAACCTCTCCAGCCCCAGTGCAAAACACACACACACACACACACACACACACACACACACACACACACTCTCTCTCTCTCTCTCTCTCTTTCTTTCTCTCTCTCTCACACACACAATGACCAGAGTTTTCTTTTTAATATACAGACCTTAAAGTGTAAGTCTCTTCTTAAAACTCATCTGTAGCCCTCTGTGCTGTCAATAACATCACATCCAGATTTCTCAACAAAGAATCTGGCCCAGCCTTACTCTGTCTCTTCCCCTCTTCACTTAGAGCTGCAGTAGCTGCATGCCTCTCTGCTTCCTCAGCTGTTGTTTCTTCTGTCTGTCATGGTTGTTCACTGAATCCACTGATTTCCACTCACGTTTCAGAATCCAGCTCAGGTTAAGACCCGAGTTTGGATGCCAAACATCCTTAATTTTAGAAATTCTAATTAACCAACTGTTGCACCTATAATTATAACCCACATCAAGGTATAAACTTCATAGATATTTTGAGATCTAATAGTGACAGAAAATCACAAAATACTGGTAATTGTCTTTAAGAACTTTTTTTTTTTTTTAGTGGAAGATAAGGAGGTGAGCAGGGAAGAAGGACTTTAATTTATTTTTAATTTTTTTTTATTTACTTGATAGAGATGACAAATAGGCAGAGAAGCAGGCAGAGAGAGAGAGAAGGAAACAGGCTCCCCGCCAAGCAGAGAGCCCGATGCGGGGCTCGATCCCCACTGAGCCACACAGGTGCCCCTTTAAGAACTTTTTTTGACACTAGAAAAAGAAACATAGTTTACGTAGAATGGGTAGTTGAAAGTATAATAGAGTACTACTGTTTTATGATTTGACTAATAACTTTTAGCTAGCTGTCATTTCTGGCTATTAGTACCTGGACTAATGTCATCACTAAAAGCAACTAAACATGCTAGAGAAAATATTTTGAAACAGCCATCTTTTGGGCATCCATAAACAATATGGATACGTAAGTGGAAACAAATGAAATTAAATTTATAGCTCATACTATATACAGAAATCAAACTAAGTAGAATATAGATCTAAATGTGAAAAGCACAACTTTAAAACTTTTACAAGAACATATTGAAGGATATTTTTGTATTCAGGGTAGAAAAAGATTTCTTAAATCTGAAAAACATGGATGAAAAGAAAATTAAGACAAATTTGAATACACTAAAATTACAACTTTCTAGCTCTAAAAAGATATGTTTAAATGGATAAATGAGATGCGAGGTCTTGGAAGAGGTATCATTAGTCATATAACTCAAAATTTAGTACAAAAAGCTACTGGACATATTGATAAGAAAAAGGTAGATTTACCCAAAACCACAACTGACAAAAAATATCTAAACTGGGGATTTAAAGAAGAGAAGACATATCAATGGCTGAAAAACACCACACACACACACACACACACACACACACACACACACACACAAATACATACATGTTTGTGTGCCTACAGAGAATTTTAATCACAGAAAGGCTGCCAATAAATAAATAAAATCACATATTAGCTGTGGTGTGGAAAAATAAGAACTCTATTTTGTTGAAAAATGGTGGGGAAAAAGTTAACTAGAATAACTATATTGGAGGGAATTTAACAGGAAACATCTTAAATGAGATTTTCATAATCAGAGACTCAGAAATTCAAATCCTTATAATAACCCCCAGAGAAACTCTTATACATATGCATAGAGAGATATGTACCTGGATGTTAAAGGAAACAATATTTTATTATTTATACCATTACATAAATTACTTAGTAGTAAAAGGTAATGAACTGGAGCTATTCATGTTAATATCCTCCAAATATAATATTGGATGAAAAAAATAAGTTGGAGAAGAAAATATCCAATATGATATCACTCTTTTAAAAATTTAAAGTAGGTTAAACTATACCATATGTTATGTCACTGTAATAACATAAGGTATATATGATCTGAAATATGGATAAATTTGATTTGAAGTCATGCTTGAGAATGGACCAAAAATAAATTTTCAGGATTGTGTTTTCAACTGAGAGTCTGTAAGGTAACCATTAATGGAGAACTACACTATTTTTTGTAATGCTTTTTGTTAAGTTAGTTTACAGGTGCATGAATGTTTGCTATATTATTCTTAAATCACTTTTTGTATGTCTGAAATATTTTACCATAAAATTCAAAGCACGTGTATTTTGCTGAAATGGCGAAGAACTTGTCATCCACTAATAACTAACAATAAGCATAGTTTGAGAGAAATTTCTCTGCATTTTTATTTCCTTTTCCAATGTTTCTGTATTTGCATTTTTGTGAATTCAAATATGTTCAACATATTTCCTTTTTTATTCACTTTTCTAAAGGACGCTTTGCTAGTGTGCTCTCTGCAAGGCAATTTGCTGAAAGAATCAATTTAATTTATTTTCATTTATGTTTCTTCAGTGATGACTTAGCCCCACTTGAAGGACTTAAAGAGATCCAAGGAGAATGTCAGTCATAGACTGATTAGCATGAACTTCTTCAAGTGATGCATAATCTCTGACAACCACGGTAGGAACTTATTCTTCCAAGAGTGTCCAGAGGACAGGTACCTATAGATGTTGTCTGCCACCTCTAATTTATTAACTGACTTATAACCTGCTTTCATAAGCATTTGTTATATTCCTTAAACTTGACCTTCGCTTTTACAGCTTGATACTATTATTACAATAAAATGCCCTTCCTTACTTTTTGCTCCAAGTAAAGGAATCAATAAAAGCATTTTTGTGTGTGTGTTAAACAGAAAACTGAAGGAGTGCTGAAAGCAGGAGCACTTCAGAGAATATAGGTCAAAAATGGTCCATTGGTATAAATATTTTCAATACTATTGCTCATGTTCATTAATTACTCCCTGATATTTGAAAGTCACATGCTCTTTTAGCAAAATAAATGGCATTTTTATAGTGTTTAGATATGCCTGGATTGTCTTGTAAATCTGACTGTAACACCATAGCATAGTATAAATATTTGAATTGGACATTCAGTAAAATTATAGAAATATTTTAGGGCATTTAGCAAACTTTTTCGTAGAGGGCTAAAAAAATAACTATCTTGTGGTGGGGGAAGAAATACAATACAGAATAGAATATTGGTACTTGTATGATCTTTTATAAGGTAACTATTTATAAATATAAAAAGGATTCTTAGCTAGAGTATAGGTGATGGGCCAAATTTGGTATATTCATGAGCATATATGTTCTCTGGTGACACATTAGTAAGACTGCTTACTGTATAGTCTCAGGAAGACCAACTGAACAGTAGTGTGCAGGGGGAATGTGTAGCTCTTCCTTCTTCTCCAGTCCATCCTGGGGTCCCAAGGTTACATGATAGAACCTCAGTGCTTCTGCTTACCCCAGTGCTTTCAGTTCAGTCTTCTTATGTGCATCCTGGCTTTTTTCTCATCTTCAGGCAAAACCCACAAAAGTAGTATGGAAGTGACTCATATTATGGAAACATGGAATTAAATAACATGTGACTAAATGTAATACGGAAATCTTAAAAATGCAGAATGGTGAAATTGAAGTGATTAGTTATGTTCATCTGGGTGACAAACTGAATGGCTGGTTCTGAAGAATGTCTATTAGTGCTGTCCTCACATTGCTGAATTATTACAATATGCTCTGAAGGTATTATATTGCCTCTGAGAAATTTAAAATATATGATAAGAATCAGACTGTTATTTCTATTTCATAGATAAGCGAAATTGTTTACTGATTTCAAGTTAAAAATTAAAATAGATTTCATAAGAATACATTTCCTTTGGTACACTCACAAATCTTGAAGGTTGCCACATAAGTTTTTAGAAAATGATATAATAGATTTTGTTTTAGCTAAATATATGATTTCTCTATTCCTACAAAACATGCCTTTTAGTCATTTGTTATTCTTTGGTTAATTAGAGCAGTATTTAAGGGCCCCAAGCTATTAAATGTGAAAAGAAGTTACATATTTCTCATTTATATTTATATATACAAATATAAATTCTCTCATTTAATTAAATATAAATTTAGATATAGTATTGAAATGATCAGTATATAGAAAATGCTCAAGATCATTAACAGAAGAGAAAATACAAATTGAAACAACATTGAGGTACCGTTTTCTCCTCAGAATATTGACAAAAATTGAAATGATTAATAGCATTTTGGGTTGGCAAAATGAACACTACTTAATTTGTGGATCTATAAATTACTAAATTAATCTCTTTTTATTTAAAAAAAATATTTGTACTCATTTTAGCACACAGGATTCCTTTGACAGTGAGTAAGATTAATTCAAATTGGGTGAACTCCCAAAGGAAATTTATTCGTCCACCAGATGAAAAGTCAAGGGTTTCAGTTTGAGCTTGATTCAGGACTCATCAATGCCCAAAGTGGTCTCTCTCTTTCCCTCTTTTTCACTTCTATCTCTATCTTCTGTGTTGATTCAATTCCCAGAATGGTGTAGCATCTCTGGAACTCATATGTGGGAAGCTTCATAATGTAGGAGAAAGAGTGAGTGCCAGTATCTGGTCCCAGAAGTCTCAGCAAAAGTGTCATAAGATCTCATTACTTTGATGTTTGCATGGCCATATTTTAACTACCTTCTGTGACTAGGATGACAATAACATCTGATCAGAGATTTCTGAATATATGGTTATATTTGAATCTGAGTATATAAAACTCAACTAGGATTATACAACCTCTGTAACAAATGACTCCTCAGAAAGAAACTAAGGTACAGTTATCAAGAGAATGCATGATAATTTTCTTGAAAAAGCTATATATCTCCATACACTTTTTTTGTATATACAACTACACAATCAGACTATCTGCCAGTGCTTAAATATCAATGGTTAAAAATAGAAAAACAAAGACACTTATTGCAATTGTGTTCCAAATACAAGGACAAAGAAACAAATTAAAAAAAAAAAAAAAAGAAAAAGAAAAAAACCCAGACCATTCAGAAAAATATGGTTGATTAAGTTTTGGTACATAAATACTAGGTAATATGATACAACTATTTAATAAAATGTGGAAGTCTTCCCTAGAAATATTGTTAAATGAGGAAAGTAAAATACAGATCACGTGAAGAATTTGATCTATTTTTCCCAACAGAAATAAAAATATAGAAAGCCTTTGTGTATGTATTAATCTTTATATTAAACAAAAGAAAAACTCTTGATTGATGCATATCATGAGGAAGGAATGAGAAAAAAAATATATTATAGATCCATCTTTTTATTTACTTAAGTTTTATTTGATAGCAAGTGACAGACAAAATATTTCAAGCTGGCTAAATCCCAAAAAGAAACTTATGAATCCAGGATATAGATGGTTTTATGGACAGCCTGATCCAGATAAAAATGTTAGTAGGAGTGTGTGTGTGTGTGTGTGATCTCTTTTGTTATTTGTTGTTACTTCTGCCTTCATATGCTGCACATTTGAATATATCTGTATCTACGTACAGATATATATTGCTTTCTATGTATTGTTCTATTTAGGTCTCAACAGATTGAACAGTGCCCAGTCACACTGGTAAGAGTGATCTTCTTTGCTCAGTCTACTGATTCAAATTCTAATCGCTTCTGGAAACACCTTCAAAGGTGTACCCAGAAATAATATTTTGCCAGCTGTCTGGGCATCCCTTAGCCCAGTCAGGATGACACATAAAATTAACCACCATACTCCCTTTCTTTGATGTACCATTATCTATATTGACTGCATTTTAAGCCAGATGTAGCAACTCCAGTATTTACATCATAGATATTTTACATCTTGTAAATAAAATGGATGGAGTCTACTATTCCTAATTTAGATTTTCCTATATATTTAAAATGACCACATGGAGCAAATATTATTTTAGATAACAAGCATAGTTCTTAAAACTATTAGATTAGAATATATCAAAATAAACTAAAAAGCTAGGTGAGAATAGATACTAAATTTAGTGTCTAACAGAACAGAGGTAAAGCAGAGACTTAATTTTAAGTCCAAGTAGAATTAAGTGGAGAAAATCTGAATAATTGATGTTTGGAAGTTCTGGTCACCAATAGTAGAATTTCATCCATGGGGTGTTTATGATCAGTGGCAGAAATCATAGTCCATAAGGCTAGAGAAGGACACCTGCTAATGGTTTTAGGTAGCTTGCAGATTCCATAGAAAGGGTATCTCTTTTGCTGTCCATGGTTACTTCTGCCATTGTTTGGTTGCACATGTGAATCCCTTCTGCAAATAACTTCAAAGTTGTTATCAAGTAAAAGTTAAGAAACACAGCTACAATTCTAATGGAAGAAAATTGTCTCCAATTTGCAGAAACTGGAAATATTCAGGATTTTACAAAGAGTAGGAATCTCATGGCTGGGTGGCTGGTTACTGAAGTAACACAGTGATTAGGGTTAAGAGGAGTGTTTTATTTAGAATGGGTTTGACTCTTGCCTTTGCAGGTACAAATCATGGTAAAATCTACCCTACTCTGCTCAGTTTCCTGATTCTGGAGTTGGCCCCTGTAAACATGTCTTTTCCAGTTGGAGCCGTGCGAAACTGTACCACGAGAAGATATGGGAAGGACACTGCAAGACATGGCTGACAAGGGGTTTCCCGGTTCCCAGGTGTTTCTTGTTCCTATGTCAGGATGCCCATGCTGTGTGGGAGACCCAATAGGACTCTTTCTTATGTAGTTGCCAGCAGTGCAGGAAACAGCTTTCCGTCTACCGGTTCTGGCTCCCAGAAATCTAGTGGTCAGCTTCCTGCTTGTTGCCGTCCAACTCTGATGCTCTGCACTGCCGGGAAGCCCTCTGCTGTGCCGGGGCAGAAGCCACAGCTTCTTCGGTGAGGTCTGAATCTCAGCTTCAGCCCTTCCCACGTGGGCTCTTTCACGCTGCTCCCGTAGCGAGGGCTAGTCCTGTGTTCTTTACAGTTTTATGTTACCTCTTATAGTAATTAACCATGTCTTTTTAATTTATAATTCTTTATATTCAAAATTTCCTCTTTAAATTACTAATAAGCTTTTGGTGTTCTGATTGGATCCTGGCCAATATAGCGGGATGATAAAAGTACACCCTTTGAGGGGTTGTTGAGAGGTTTAGATTACAATCTGTGAGGTGCTCAGTCAATACCAGCCACAATTGTTATCGAATGTCATGATAGTAATCTTTAGTGAATGGAAGTTTTGCTCAGATACTAGACAGTTTATTTTATTTATAGTTATTTTATTTTCTTTCTTAATTGTTTAGGTTTCATAATATGGCAAGGTAGTATGTTTGAAGTGTAAGCTATCTAACCATCTCTATGTTGACAGAATGGGGCAAGACATACAGCTTTTTCTTTTTTAAAGATTTTATTCATTTATATGACAGGCAGAGATCACAAGCAGGCAGAGAGGCAAGCAGAGAGAGGAGGAAGCAGGCTCCCCGCTCAGCAGGGATCCCGATGTGGGGCTCCATCCCAGCACCTGAGATCATGACCTGAGCCGAAGGCAGAGGCCCGACCCACTGAGCCACCCAGGCGTCCCAAGGCACACAGCTCTGATGGGAACACAGAAAGCAACAGTGAGATACCACTACATACAGTTAGACTAACCAAAATCCAGAGCACTGATAGCATCAGATGCCAGTGAAGATGTGGTGTAATAGGAACTCTCATTCATTGTTGGAGGGAGTGCAAAATTATGTAGCCACTTTGAAAGATAGTTTGGCTTTTTCTTTTTTTAATGAAATCAAATGTTCTCTGACTCTGTGTTCCAGTAATCATGCACCTTGGTATTTTACACAAAGGAACAGAAAATTTTTGTCTACACAAAACCCTAAATACTCATATTTATAGAAATCTTATTTATAACTTGAAAGCAAATGAGATACCCCTCAGTAGGTGAATGGATAAACTGGTACATCCCGAAAATGGAATGTCATTCAGTGCTAAAACGAAGTGAGCTATCAAGCCAGGACAAGACATAGAGCAGCAAACTTAAATGCAAATTACTAAGCAAAAGAAGCCAATCTGAAAAGACTATATACGATGTGATTCCAACTATATGAGATTCTGGAAAAAGCAAACACTAGGGAGAGAGGAAAAAAGATCAGTGGTCGCCAGGGGCTCAGCAAGAGGGAGGGGAGAATAGGTAGAGTGTAAAGGATTTTTAGTGCAGTGAGATTATGCTGTATGATACTATTTTAGTAGATACATGTCATTATACATATGCCCAAAGCCTACAGAATGACAATATCAAGAGTGAACCGTAATGTAAACTATACATACTGGATGATAATAATGTGTCAGTGTTGGTTTATCACTTATAACAAACGTACCCCTCTGGTAGGGATGTTGATAATGGGGTAGGCCACGTATGTGTGGGGACCAACGTATATGGAAATCTCTCTACCATTTGCATATTGCCGCAAATCTAAAACTGCTCTAAAAAGAATGTTTATTCAAAACCAATCACAGACATATCACCTCTGATTTCTTCATTTCCCTCTACTAGATTGTTATCTAATATATTATTATATTATATATATTATATTAGATATAATATATCTATATTATATCTAATATAAGCCTAATATAAGAAAGATTTTTTTGTTTTGTTCTTGAAACACCTTCAAAGTGTCTAACATTCTACAACAGTAAAATGTTCTTATAAAAATGACCTTTATTTTTTGAGACAAATTGAAGGAAAGTAAGAAAATGGATAGTGTTAAGGAATTTAGATATTTTATTCTAGGTTTTTTTGTAAATAGCCAAATGGAATTATCCCACTGTATTATAATTAATTTTTCCACTTATTGTTTTGTATAAACCCAATAGAAATTCATTTATTCTAAACATGAAATGTTAACTGTGATTTCATTTCATTATATTCATTTATTTGGAGGAGAATATAATATTCAGAATGTTATTTCAGGGATACATTGTTGTTTTTCCCCACAGAGGTAATATATTTCATTTAATTTTCATGTTGTATGCTTATATAATTAGAAGAAATTTAATCAGCTACAAATACCACCACAAAGAAGACTTCCAACTTGGCTACTTGGAATTGGAATTGTTTTTTAACTGCAAATTGCTCACTTTGTGAAGGTTTCATTCACAGACCTTTTCTTAATACAGTTCAAAACAACACTTGAAGTTCAATTTATTTTACTGATGCATAAAAAAAAGTTTTTTTGGACAGAAAAAAAGGAAATTGGTGGAAAAGGATGGAAGTTATGGAAAGTGGGAGTTGCAAAGCATATCTCAAAACAAAAGGAAACACACACATGAGTAATCTAAATTTATTAGGAAGAATTGAGGCTGGGAGAGGGGTGGGTAATCTATAATCAAGAGAGCCATCGTAAAAACCTATTTGCATAAGTCAGGTTCCTAGCAGAAAACAAATGGCACACACAAAATGGTATACTTTTTTTTTGGGGGGGGAGGCTTATAAAGAAATTATTTACAAAGATGTGGGCAGGATGCAGGGAAACCACAAAGGGTAAGGCCATACTCAGTGGGCTGTTAACAGCAGATCAGTTATCACTTCTAAGCCAGGAAAGGAGGGTGTGGGGAGCTACTTGCTACAGGAACCTAGAAAGAGAATAATGTAGAAAGGTCTTCCTTCAAGAAGGTTGAGGGGCAGCCCCAGGAGAGGGTGACCCTGCAGAGAGGCAACTGGGGGTGTCAACTCCAGGCCCTCATCCTTCTTGCTCCCTTTGATCACCTGTGGAATCTCCCACTGGTCTAAATCAAGAGGAAGCCAGCAGGACTTAAGGGAGCTCATTGATGTGCTCTAACAAAGTCAACCTCCTGGGATGAAGAACTGGGTGGGGAATGATTTGAGAATGGATTTTAAGGAGAAAAACAATATAACCAGCAAACTTTTTAACAAAATAAAACTTTAAACCACCTGTGTGGCCAGATAAGAATCAGGAAATCAGAATAGCATGGAATAAAAGGTAGATGAAAATAAGGAAAAGCTGGTATTTTCTAGCATTTCTTACTATTTGAAACTCAACAGCCTACTTTAAAACCAAACATTATAATTAAAATAAAAGGATGGAGAAGATAGGTTAGGGAATAAACTGATTGAGTACAATAAAATCTATTGCAAACATTTTTCTACCTTGAAACTTAGGAGCTACTATAGACATACACATGTATGTCTAACTTAATATATATTCTTAAAAAGTTTAATGTGTATCATTTTTTTTTGTTAATCTCCAAAAAACATTTCATATATAAAAGACATGTGGTTCAGGGAAAAGAGCCTACTTGAAACTGAGAGAAAGCTTTTTTTTTTAAAGAGATTTAAAATATATTAATTCATATACTTAGAAACGTGTATATTTTATGGATTTGGTAATATGGAGTGCACTTTTCATTCCATTCTTAATGCCTACTTGAAGATAAAAAATTAGTCATGTCATACAGATGGCATCAGTGTTCATCATCTTCCTTGTTTTATTTTATTTTAGTTAAATAAATTCTGCCGTTATCAGCCACACACTCTCTGAAAGGACATACAATTTAAAACCAGTGCTGCTTTATTTCGGAATATTTTGTGTTTTGGATTTCTTATCACAATTTAGAATGCAGCTGGCTTTCCCTTCAAATAAACAATGCTTAGATTGTACCAATGTTAACATATCTAAGTGAGAGGCAGACAGAATGTCACTAAGGATTAAAAAACCTTTCTGCAAAAAATCCTAGAGTGTAAAATGGGTTTCCAGATAACTGAGAGTTAATGGCCTTTCTCTTTACTCCATGTAGGCAGGGCCAGGACAAATCAAAGGAAAGCCTCTAGAGGCACTGTTGGGTTTCATAAAGCCATTGAAAGGTGCAGACTTACACAAGGGATTCAGCTGGGTGAGTGTTTAGAAAGTAGATTTCTCAGCATGTTCTGGCATGATAAGGGTTTTAAGGAGGATGGATATAATGTGAATATAATTAAACTCTTTTCAGATAATGGCATAACAATACTACGTTCTCTGAGGATAGGCACAACTGCAGCTCCAAGTCCATTTCATCCATTTATACCTATGTGCTCTATTCTATTCCAGGGTTTCATTAGGAATAATTTTCATGCGTATCGTTTTCAAGACCTCACTTTATTGTTCTAGCATTAGCAGTGCCTTCAATAAAGATCCACAGTGTTGAGTAGGAAAGGATAAGAGAGTCAAGGGAATGGAAGGGCCTGGAGCAAAATAAATGAGAGGAATTTTCAGATAATACTTTTACTTACACATTTTTATTAGTTTTTTTTTCCAGTAAATATTTAAAGGATTAGTGCCTTTGAATGAACATTAAATATTGATAGGACAAAAAAAAAAAAACCCAAAACAAAAACAAAAACAAAAAAACAAAACACAACACTTTGATTTGGCTCAGAACAATTTTTACCCTACTGCCACTCATGTTTATTAATTTTTCTCTCACTTGTCTTACTTGATTTTCCCCCCTTTTCCTCTTTTTGGGGTCAGAAAGGGAGATTTTGACAACTTCCTTTCTTTGTTTTGAATTACATAAACATTGACTAGTTGTCCTTATTTTACAAAAGAGAAAATCCATATATCTATAAAACTAATTTGTGTATATTCTCACCATCCCTAATTGAAAACACAAGTAATAGAGCAAAAAGTATTTTGAATTGATATAAAATTGAGAGAAATTTGTTCTTATTTGAAGTAAGGCTCTTCTACTGGGTCAAAAGAAATCTTGTTAGTTCTTTCACTGATTATGAACAGAAATCAAGAATAAAGAGAGAAACCTCTTTGGCAAGAGAGAAATATTTAATTATTTATATTATAAAATAATAAACATCATGTTATATTTGTTTGTAGTTCATGCTTGGGATATATACATCTAGATAAAAATACAAGCACACTTGAGAAATGACTACGGCAATTTCATCTTTGTATCCCTCCTGTACTCATTTCATTCCTAAATTCCTATCAGAGCACTTGGCATATAACAAGAGGTCAAAATATATTTGGTAAATAAGCACATACATAAATAAATAAATGCAAAACAAAATAGACAATTGACTTAAAAATTCTGTAGGGAGAGAAAGAGAGAGAAAAGAGCCTAATCTAGGAATTGTAGTTTGAGAAATAAGCAGAAACAGTGGTAAGTCCATAGATCATTTCATCACTCAACTACAAGTCTTGGGTTCTTTTATTCATACAAAGAAGTGCCAATTATCAGGGATGGGCATGGTATAAAAAAGAAGAAACCATCTGAAGAAATAGGAAATCTTGGGTCTGCCTCACCCATTTGACCATACGTAAACCACATATTGTAGCTGAAAGTCATTTTCCTCATTAGAAATTTAAGTATTTACTATATAATTACTAAGATTTCCTTCTGGAGCTAACATTCAGTAAGTCTCAATGTTAACAAAAACCTGATATATTCATCTACAGAGATGTATGGCAGCAGAAAGAGCAATAGAAGGCTCAGCACCACTTGTAGTGACAGATTTTTAGATGCAAAGAGTAATTAAACAGGCCTTCTAGTCCACACATTAGAAGAGTGAGAGCCAAGCACAGTCAGCCCTTGTGGGGTGCGTGCGCATGTACACACACGCACACGCACACACACACACACGCACACACACACAATCTCTTTGGCTTCTTGCCCTTAAAATCTTCCAGCTTCCTTCCTTCCTCTCTCCCTCCCTCCCTCTCCCCTCTCTTTCCCTCCCTTCCTTTCTCTATATTTCTTTTCCTTTCTTCCTTCCTTCCTCCCTCCCTCTCTTCCTTCCTTCTTTCTTTCTCTCTATCTGTCTTTCTTTCTGATTTTATTTATTTGAGAGAGATAGAGAGATTCTAAAGAGTGAGCAGGGGAGGGACAGAGGGGGAGAGAATCTGAAGCACAGCCACACTCAGTGCCCCACCCTAACCTGGGGCTAGATTCCCAAAAGCTCCCAATCTTCCGGCTTTCTAAGTAACAGGCATTGAATAACCACATGTAAATAATCTATTTTTATATAAGTCGGCATCTAAATAAGATTAGATCAAAGGACAACAGACAGGTGCCTATCTATCTTTTCTAAAAGTATTTTAAAATACTTTTAGAAATACTTTAAAAGTACTCTAAATATTTTTAAAGTATTTAGAAATACTTTTAGAATACTTATTGTATGATAGAAAAAAGCTAATGCTTAAAAAATATTGGAAAAGCAGGAAGACATCAATCAATGAACCAGAAATTTTGAGACATGTTAAAAAAAAAAATGAAAGCAGATGTAATTGAATTGAAGTAGGAAAAGATAATCTAAAATACATAATAAACACTTCTTTTAAGAAAAGGGAGCACCAGTTTGCATTCCCACCAACAGTGCGTGAATGTTCCTTTTTCTTCACATCCTCACCAGTATCTGTTGTTTCTTATTTTGTTGATTTTAGCCATTCTAACGAGTGAAAGGTGATATTTCATTAGAGCTTTATTTGCATTTCTCTGTGATGAGTAATGTTGAGCATCTTTTCATGTGTTTGTTGACCAGTTGTATGTTTTTGGAGAAATGTCTGTTCATGTCTTCTACCCATTTTTCAATTGGATTATTTGTTTTTCCAATATTGAGTTGTAACAGCTCTTTATATATTTTGGATACTAATCAAAATGGCATTTGCAAATATACTCTCCCCTTCTGTAGATTGCCTTTTGTTTTGTTGATTGTTTCCTTTGTTGTGCAGAAGCTTATTTTGATGTAAACCAATTATTTACTTTTACATTTATTTCTCTTGCCTCAGGAAACAGCTAGAAAAATGTTGCTTTGGTGGATAGCAGAGAGAATACTGCCAGTGTTCTCTTCAAGGATTTTTATGGTTTCAGTTCTCACATTTAGGTCTTTAATCCATTTTGAATTTATTTTTGTATATAATGAAAGAAAGCGACCCAGTTTCATTCTTTTGCATATGACTGTCCAGTTTTCCTAACATCATTTTTTGAAGAGACTGCCTTTTCCTATCATGTATTCTTTCCTCCTTTGTCTAAGATTAATTGATCATATAATTGTGGGCTTATTTCTGGGTTTTCTGTTCTACTCTATTGATCTAAATGTCTATTTTTATGTCAACACTGTAGTGTTTTAATTACTACTGCTTTGCAGTATAACTTGAAATCTGGAATTCTGATGCCTCCAGTTTTTTTTTTTTTTTTTTTTTTTTTTTCTTTTTCAAGATTGCTTTGGTTATTCAGAGTCTTTTATGGTTCCATGCAAATTTTAGGATTATTTGTTCTAGTTCTGTGAAAAATGCTGTTGATATTTTGATAAGGATTGCATTAAATGTATAGATTGCGTTGGGTACTGTGGACATTTATTTATATTTTATTTTATTTTTTTAAGATTTTATTTGTTTATTTGCCTGAGAGAGAGGGAGAGTTCCGGGGTGGGGGGGTGAGAATCAGGCTCTTTGCTAAGCAAGGAGCCCAATGTGAGACTCTATCCCAGGTCCCTGGGATCATGATCAGAGCTGAAGGAAGATGCTTAACCAACTGAGCCACCCAGGCATTCCTGTGTGTAGACATTTTAACAATATGTTCTTCTAGCTTTCAGAGCGTGGAATATCTTTCCATTTCTTTGTGTCATTTTAAATTTCTTTCATCAGTTTTGTAATTTTCAGAATATGACTCTTTTATTTCTTTGGTTAAGTTCTTCCTAGATACTTTATTGTTTTTGGTACAATTGTAAATAGGATAGTTTTCTTAATTTCACTTTTTGTTGTTTTATTATTAGTTCATGGGAATGCAAAAAATTTCTGTATATTGATTTTGCATTCTAGTAGTTTTTTAGTGGAGTCTTCATGGTTTTCTATTTACAGTATCATGTCATCTGCAAATAGTGAGTTTTACTTCTTCCTTACCAGTTTGGATGCCTTTTATTTTTTTTATGCCATCTAATTGCTGTGGCTAGGAGTTCCAGTACTATGTTGAATAAAACAGGTGAGTAGACATCCTTGTCTTGTTCCTGACCTTAGGGGGAAAGCTCTCAGTTTTTCACCATTGAGTATAATGTTGGCTGTGGGTTTTTCATACAGAATATTTATTATATTTAGGTATATTCCCTCTAATCCTTTTTTGCAGAGAACTTTTATCATGAATGAGTATTGTACTGTGTCAAATGCTTTTTGCATATCTATTAAATGATCATATGGTTTTTATCTTTCTCTTATTGATTTGATGTTTCACAATGATTGATTTGCAAATATTGCACCACCCTTGTATCCCAGGAATAAATCCCACTTGATCATGATTTATAATTTTTTAAAGTATATTGTTGGATTCAGCTTGCTAATATTTTGCTAGGGATTTTTGCATCTATAGTCGTGGAAGATATTGGCTTGTAGTTTCTCTCTCTCTCTTTTTTTTGTGGTATCTTTATCTGGTTTTGCTATCAGGGTGATACTGGCCTCATCAAATGAGTTTGGAAGATTTCCTTCCTTCTCAATATTTTGGAATTGTTTGAGAAGAATAGATACTAACTCTTTTTTATTTTTCATTATTTTAAGATTTATTTATTTATTTGAGAAAGAGTTTGTGTGGGGAAGGGTAGAGAGAGTAGGGAGAGAAACACTCAAGCAGACTCCCCGCTGAATGTGGACCCCACCATGGGGCTCAGTCTTACAACCTGAGATTATGACCTGAGCTGAAATTGAGTCAGACACTTAACTGACTAAGTCACCCAGGTGCCCCGTGGTATTAACCTTTTTTTTTTTTTTTTTTAATGTTTGGCAGAATTTGCATGTGAAGCCATCTGGTCCTGGATTTTTCTTTTTGGGAGAGTATTTTTATTAACTGATTCAATTTCATTGCTGGTGATTGGTCTGTTCAAATTTTCTATTCCTTCCTGCTTTAGTTTTGGGAGTTGTTATGTTTCTAGGAATTTGTCTGTTTTTTATAAGTTGTCCAATTTTTGGTGCCTATGTTTTTATAATATTCTGTTATAATTGTTTGTATTTCTGTGGTGTTGGTTGTTACATCTCCTTCATTCATGATTTATTTGGATATAATTTCAAACATTTGGAGAAAACAAATACAATGAATGAGAGGTATAAAAAATAAAAATTAAAATATTAAACATTCAAAGTTTCAGCTACCATAACACAAAAAGGAGATTTTGAAAGAAATATAATACATATATACAAAGAGATAAAAAGATAAAGCATTCATGAAATAAGCAGCTGGAGACAAATACAAAGATAAAAAATTCTTAATGTTAATTTTAAATTTCTCTATTTAAAAATACTTTTTCTGATTATACAAAAAAAATTGCTATGTACTGATAGTCTACCTAAACAAAATGATGAAATAAGGTTGAAAATAAAGAGTCAAAATGATATATGGAGAGAGGGATATTCTAGTAAAATTTATATAGTTATAGCAATGTTATCAAATATTAGAGGATTCAGGCCAGAAGACATTTGTTAATATGAAACAAGGTAGATTTCATTTTGCTAAGAATAAAAATTCACAGAAATACCCATCCTTCATGAATCTATATGGGTCTATCATAGTAAATTTAAATATATGCAGAAAAAAATTGATAGAACTTTAAGAAGTAATGAGATACTTCATAATCACAGGTTGAGAGCTAAGTACTTTTTTAAATTAAATCTATAATTAAAATAGATAAAACATAACAGATTTAAATATCACAATTGATATTTGTGAGCTTTATAGCCAACAGCTAGAAATGTACTTTAGTTTTAAAAACACATGAAACATTTGAAATCTTGTGCAGCAACTTTGGCCAAAAGGAAAAGTCAATAAATTAGAAAATGTCCATAATTTTCAGGCTATATTCTCTGATGACAATGTAATATATTTAGGAAAATTAACAACAGAAGAAGAGGCATTGGATTTCTCAATGTTGGAACTT
Source organism: Taxidea taxus jeffersonii (assembly GCA_003697995.1). Lineage (NCBI taxonomy): Eukaryota > Metazoa > Chordata > Mammalia > Carnivora > Mustelidae > Taxidea > Taxidea taxus. The sequence goes on along the minus strand of ML106343.1, from coordinate 699,931 downwards.
CATGGAGGAAGATAATGGAGTAATATTTTAAAAATTGTGAGGGGGAAAGCCTTCACACCTCAGTATTTATATTCTTCATTAAAATGTGAAGGTAAAGTAAGTAAAATTCTCAATCTTTCAAGGTCTCAGAACTTTTAGCATATAAATATCCTTCTGTACATCACTATTACAGGAAGTATATTACTTACAAGGAAAAACAGAAAAATACTAAAACATAAAGAAAGTAAAGATGATTAAAGAACTTTAAAACTTGTATCTACCTACATGCATCTGCTCAGATATATATTTTATATCTTTCCTCCTTCATAACAATTAAAATTCTAACAGAATGTCACAAAGAAGGTAAAGTGAAAAGGCAGATAATGGAGATAAGACAGGTCATTGAGAAGTTAAGAAATTTATATGGAAGCAAACACAAATATGGGTTTTAATAAGTTCAACCATAAGTTTGACTGCTGTTATTTGTGTGTACCTATGATATACTATATCCAGCTGGATATTAAACTGTGAACAAAATAATCTCTGACCCGTAAAGCTAAGAGGCAGGTAAAAAATAACTAAATGAATGAATAGATAATAATGGTCAAGTGGTTATAAATACTATAAAACAATTAAGGATAGGGGGGGTCCTCTGGTAGGATGACGTTAGTACAGTGAACTGAGGAAAATAAATGAGTGAGTTGGTCATGTGAGTAGTGAGAAAAGAGAATTTCAAGGAGAAGGGAAGTGAACCAGATACAGACAGGAGGGAATGAGTTAAAGGGGAAATCAGATAATAATATGAGACTAATAGGCCATTGTAACTATATTGCTTTTTTCTCTAAATGATATGGAAAACCATTGAAAGCTTTTAAACAAGAGAATAACAGCCAATATTAGGTTTTAAACAGAATCTCTTGATTCATGGTTTCTGAACTGGACAAGATGATGTAGACCAATTTTCCCCTGCTTCTACCCTGAAGCACAACTATAAACACAGGAAATGGTATAAGAGACAACCAAATTAAAAACTCTGAAACAGTATAAGAAGAAGGTTAGCTGGTTTGGGACCACAAGACTGGAGGAACAACACAGCAGCCTGTGTCTTGCTTCCCTTTACTGAACAGGAGAAGGTGAGCCAGACCGTTTCCTGACTCCTGACCTAGCACAAGAAAGCAGCCCAGGTAGACTTATCCCTTCAAGCATAGAACAGGAACCTCTCTAACATCAGGTAGGCCCAACCCCATTGCAGGGAGAATCCATGGGGAGAACTTTCTCCTTCTGCACCAAGACTAAAACTTTCCTTTTCCGTGGAGAGAGTACCTTGATGAAAGGCAGAACTTAATGAGAGCCAGCTGCAGTATGCAGTCTGATCTGGGGCCTCTTTGTTCGGAGGGATCCGATGCTCTCTTCATCTGCCCAGAAACAGCAGGCAGGCAGGCAGAGCAAGAAGAAGAACTCAGAGTGTCCTGATTCAGAAAGGTTTATAGGCCTGAGACACTTCATTACTGCCTAGGGATAAGGGAGTGGGCAGGCAAACAATTAAAAGTAACCCAGTCCCAGCAAGCGATCTAGTTCAAGAATCCTCTTTGTCCCTGAGACTCTTTTCCCTGAACAAGGCCTGTGTGTAAAACCAGAGAAAGGAAATGGGTCACAGCACGTTGGCCAGTCCAGAAACTTCATTGCCCCTTTTGGTCTGGAAATCTCAAGAAATACCGGGACAGCCGGACAGCATGGGTAGGGGGAGCCCACTGCTTTAAAGACAGCTGGCATCCTGCCCTGGGGAAATGCTTCCACCACACAAGCAGCACCAGCAGGGACCAATGGGAGTCCCAGATGGCACCAGATAAACTAAGCAGACTAGAATAGCACTGCAAATTACTGACAGTGAAGCACGTGGAAGCACAGCTCACAAAAAATAGGCCAGGATCAAGCTGCTCACCTTAAACAAGGTGCCTGGCTCCCAAAATAAAATATTTAAATTAGAACCTAGAGTCTCCTAAGGTAACAAAACAACAAAATGTCCAGGATACAATAAAAAAAAAAGTCACCCATGTAACCATGTGACCTGGCAATTATAATCTTGTGAATTTGTTCCAAAGAAATAAAAGCTTAGGGGAAGATGATTATTGAGGTGGGGAAGGCTACAGAAGTACAGGCTTTGGTGGATGGAGTATCAGAGATTTGGTTAAAGTTAAATTTGAATGAACTATTTTATAGCCCAATAGAAATGTTGTATCAGCAGTTGGATAGATGAGTGTAGAATTCGGGGTATTGGTCCAGATTGGAGATACATATTTGGAAGTCCTGGATTATAAATGATATTTTTTCATTTTGTTTTATTTTGGTTGTTTTTTTTAAAGGCCCTATGTCCAGTGTCTATTTTTTATCTTATGTTGGTGAACTGAAACATTTATTTCTAAAATTAATTACCCTATTATATAGCATTTATATGGCTTATGAGGAAGACATCAATTAGGTAGATTAAGATCCAACTCTTAGTGTTTTTTTTTAAGAGTAAATAACATAATTTTTTTTTAAATTGGAGTATGGTTGACATGTGATATTACATTGATTCAGATGTGGAACATAGTGATTCTACAAGTTTATCATATAAGTCAAGCAAAGAAAGACAAATATGTTATGATTTCACTTATATGGGCAATCTAAAAAAAAAAAAAAGAACAAACAAGAAAGTATAAACAGACACATAGATACAGAGAACAAACTGATGGCTACCAGAAGGGAAGGAAATAGAGAGATGGGTAAAATGGGTGAAGAGGAAAGGGAGATGCAGGCTTCCAGTTATGGAATGAATAAGAAACAGGGATAAAAGTTACAGTACAAGGAACATGGTCAATTGTTTTGTATTTGCATTATATGATGACAGATGGTAGCTACACTTACGGTGAGCATAGCCTAAAGTATAGATGACATTTTAAACTATGACACTCAATACCATTATTAAAGTATTGACTGTAGTTAGCAAAGTATTCCAGGTATTGAACCCCAGGACACTTCAATGTTATACAGTTGGAGAGAAAACAATAAGTTTGGAAACAATAAGTTGGAGAGAAACAATAAGGTAGACGGAGGCAAAGAGACCAGTGAGGGAGGGGGAAAAGAAAATCCTATGTATGCTGTCTTCCATTTTTGAGATTATGCTTTATGCTTGTACTTAAATTTTTCATCTAGTGAATTACAGTAGTTTATTTCATGAGAAAGCAACCTTGCATTTCTAAAATGGACAACTTGGTCATGAAATATTCTATTCTTTTACACATTGCTGAATTTTTAGAATTATAAAAGCATTCGTTGACCTTTCTATCCTTAAATTTTAGCATCCAATAAAAATTCTATAAAATTCTTTGCAGTATTATCAACAGATTATAGTGATTACAAGAACACTGAAAAGCCAAAGTAATTAAAACTTGAGTATTGGTGAAGGAACAAAAAATAAACTATAGAAGAGAATCGTGAATTCAGAAATAGATCCATGTACGAATGGCAAGCTGGTATACAAGAGGTGCACCACACATATATGAATAAAAATGAATCATTCATTTCATGATATGGGGAAAACCAATTTACTGGGTGAAAAAAAGAAATAGGCCTCGCTCTTCATATCTTACTTAAATAAAATGGTTAAAAATGCAAATCTGAAAGTCTCTATGTTGAATAATACAAAAGGAAGGCAGACAGAAGAATATTTTTGTCATTTTTTTCAAGGAAGTGGGGGAATGATTCATAAACAAAAACAAAAATCTAGAACATATAACTTTAAAAAGTGACAAATTTGACAAAATTAAAATTGAGGTATTTCTTCTTTAAAGGTTCATTGAAGGATACAAAAAAAAAAAAAAAAACCAGCAAGTGACATAAAGGAAATATATTTACAATGTTTAAGATTTATAAAAGAATATTAGGTAGGCTACATAAGAAATTGCTTCTTACCAACAAGTAAATAATTATAAACCTAATCTTCAAAAATTATAAAGACATTATATAGTTCTACAGGAGAAATTCAAACAGCTCACATTCACTGGTAATTACAGAATATCAAATTAAAACAATGAGATGTATCTTTTACCTACCAGATAAGCAAAAATTTAAAATGCCAGATTAAAAGTAGCATTCACAAGAATGTGGGAAACTGAGAATCTTTGAGAATTGCTACTGGAGAGTGAACTATTATAGCTTTCTGGAGAGCAATTTGGCAGTTATCAAAATTAGTTATGTGTATATACTGTGATACAGCAATTCTGTGCCTGTGGATATATCCCTGAGAAGCTCATATACAGGTCCACAAGGGGATATGCACAAGGCTATATTCATCACTGTGCTTGTGAACACAACGGCTGGAGTCAGCCAAGGTGGCTAATGCGTAAGTAAGATGCGATAGTTGCTTAACCTTACTCATTATGCAGCAGTTAGAAGCAGTCAACTAGGTGAACATATAACAATAGATCTTAAAACGATGCATAATGAAATAGGAAACAGATGTGTTCTGTAATATACTATTTATATATAAATTAAAGTACTTATATATGAAAGCAATAACATGCTCTTAATAGGTATTTACAAACTGAAAGACACATATTAAAATACATTTTTAAAAAAATATTGGTGGGGAGACTGTAGGTAAAAGCAAAATGAGAATGATGATGGAGAATAGCAGACAAATAGTAGTAAAATTAAGGGAACAAAGAAAAGGGCCTTACAAGGATGTGTGATGTACCATGGACCAAACAACTTGACTAACTCAATTCTTTGAAACTGAGCTCCTCTAAAATAAATTGATAATAAATATTATTACTGAATGATATATAACTATTCATTTATCAAAACAACAAAAGCTGAGAAAAAGGGTGATAATATCTAGGACTCAAGGGGGTAAGAGGAGATTATTACTTTCAAGCAATGATGGCTGGAATGGATATTGATACAGCCTTTTTCAAAGCCTTCATTATCTTGAAATATTGAAAATATATGTTTTGGAGAATTGTTTTTTACCATGTCAAAGGCTAAGTAATGAACCCTGGGATCATGACCTGACCCAATGCAGATGCATAACCAACTGAGCCACCTGGGTGCCTCAGTTTTTTAGCTAGAGAGAGAAAGGACAAGCATGAGTGTGTGTGAGTGGAGTGGGGCAGAGGGAGAGGGAGAGAGAGAATCCCAAGCACTCTTCTTGCCCAGTTTGGAGCCAAAGGCAGGGCTCCATCTCATGACCCTGAGATCAGGACCTGTGCTGAAATCAAGAGTTAGGCTCCCAACTGACTGAGTCACCCAGGTACCCTTAACACTCATACTATTAAATATTAACATTGTTACATTCTTTCTATGGGCTAGACACTGGATTCATACCTTTATGCTCATCTTCACTTCACTCTGAACAAGGTGCTATTTTTACTTTCCCTTTGAGTGAAGAAAAGTAATACATAGATTGGGTAGTCATAGAAATGATGAATGAATGTTGGCAAACTGATCTGAGAGCTCACACACTTACCTCTGCACTTGTAATTATATCAGTCATTTCAAATAATAATAATAACACAATACCACAACAGTATGATGCCATTACCAGAAATAGCATTCTCAAAGTCAACATTGGACAAAACAACATTGCAAACAACAATCGTTTGCAACCAATGAGGTTATATATGTGATGGGACACTGAGTGTTGGGAGGAAGCATAGGAATGGAAGAGGTCTCTGCAATTGGTGCAGTCTTGACATTACCCCAATATTGGTTGGCCCTTTGGGGTTCTGTAGCTCAAGTCTCTCCTGCCATTGAAGAAATGAAGCCTTGTTCTTTTTCTCTCTACCTGGAACCTGCTTTACTTTTTCTCCTCATTGTTCCAAAGATAGTAATATATCCTGTAAAGTCATGCCCAATTTAAGCTCTAATTTTAGACTTTGGAGGTCCCAAGTGTCTCAAATGTGGTATTCACTATGTTTTCTGTAACTGGTAATTTTCCCATAGACTCCTGGGGATTGACTCTATCCTGTCATCTGGCACTGCCCTAGGAAATGATAAACTATTTTTCCCTTTAACCACTAAGGCAACAGGAAAATATTTGTTGGCTCCTTTCTTTGAAAGTAACTAAAGAAATGCAAATGAGAATTAAAAACAACACCACCACCAACAAAACTACCTTAGGCTATAAGAATGCAAACTTTTATTTATATTGTGTGTTTTTTTTTTCTCTTTTTCTGGTGAACAGTTGTTAACCACAAAAACTACATATATCTTAAGTGTTTTATTTTCAAATATCCATCTGGTTCCGTTGTTTTATGTAGTTATTCCCCGCCTTGTGGCATTTGCTCTGTAACAATGCATGGATAATTGTATCCATGAAGACTCCTGCAGTGCTGTAATAACTGTACAAACTAAAAGATGGTTTTTCAATAGAATAAAGAAATCCTAAGGATCACATAAGAGCTCTATAATCAATATTGTACAATTTTTGAATGGGGCACAGAAGTGAGAGAAAAACTCGTGTCGAAAACAAGAAACATGAAAGGCCCTTTTGTTCTCCCTATGGTGGAAATACTTTCTACAATTAGATGTAGGTAAAAATATTGTCCAAATTCTGTGGGCTATGTTATGATCACTTGATATCTTATATGCAGGATGATGGGTGGCAAATAGAAAGCCTAATCCATGTCATTACAACGAATTGCATCTTTACTCAATAAGAATATAACTCTATGACTAGAAGCAAACAAAATAAAATGTATGTTTTATTTTCGCTTATTATTTATTATTCTCTCAAATATTTTTTAGGTTTCCTACCCTAAGAATATTATTTTTCTTTTAGAAGCAAAAGTAATTTTTAAAAACAAAATGAAGAGGCGCCTGGGTGGCTCAGTGGGTTAAAGCCTCTGCCTTCGGCTCGGGTCATGATCCCAGGGTCCTGGGATTGAGCCCCACATTGGGCTCTCTGCTGGGCAGGGAGCCTGCTTCCTCCTTTCTCTCTGTCTGCCTCTCTGCCTACTTGTGATCTCTGTCTGTCGAATAAATAAACAAAATATTTTAAAAAATGAATAAAATAAAGCTCCTTCCCATCATTTTCTCCTTCTGAGCTCTTTCTCCTCTTTAGATTCTGTTCTAGTGTTGCTATCTCTATGAAGTATTTATCCTCTGCCTCCTCACCCTCTTTTTTTCACTAAGTTGGGTGTTTCTTTTTCTGTAGTTTCATAGATTCTTAACACGTTAGTACAATAAATAAACTTAACACACTTCATTCTAGTTGTTGGTTTATATACCTGCCCCTCTGTCCTGCAAATCGCATTAATTCATGGAATGTGTTTTATTCATGATTTTTTTCTCTACCCTTCCTTGTATGGCACTCTGCAGGTAATAAGTGTTGAAACAAGGCTGTTACTAGAATAGAGCAAATAATCTGCTGAATAATGATGACAGCCTTAATGACACTGTTCAAGTCTGTGTCGCCCAAATATTGAAATAATTTGGATTACTTTTTATTATGTTAAAAATCATCAGTGGCAAGGCAAATAATTAGGATTATACTTTATATGATCATGTAATTTCCACATAGAGATTTCCCTGTGTTGTAAGTCAATCCTATACGTGGACACACCAAAGCTTAAGTTTCTTAAAATGACAGAAGCTTTATTAAATGTTTAGAAAACTCTAAATTTTAGATGTCATTTCTTCGAATATTTCCCATAATCAGCTTTTCTCCAATCCTACCCAATGCAAATCAACTTTAATAATAGATTTCCCTGATAAAGCATTGCTGTGACTATGCTACATCCTCACTTTCTAGGCAATTTGACAATATTTTATCTCTATTGGACCACTAAATGACTCCCCCCCCCAAATGATTATTTATAGCAAGGTTATATAAAACTAGTATCTGTTAGTTCAAAACAGTGTGCAATTGGATGCAGCAACATTTTCTCAAGAGGCCAAATAGAAATTTCTTTTTAAAACTTTTATTCAAGTTATCGCATGGGTAATATATCATTATGCATGGAAATACGGTCTCAAGAGAGTCTTGGATTACAGAACCTCTCAGTCAACTCTATGTTAATGTTGCAAAGTGGTTGTAACTTAATGTGTGTGGTGACAATAAATATTGTTTGGCTAATCATGAGCAGAAACAGGAAAAAATAAAATATTCTGTATCTGAGTAAAGTTTTGCAATGACATTGACCCATGTCACAACCACCTTCCCTTTTACTTTAGACTTGAATGCAGGAATGCAGGTATGCAGAGTTCACAATGTGAAAATTGAAATTACTGAGGAACTTTTATTATCAAAGTACATTCAAATGTGTATATTGTAAGGCTATGATAATGAAAACCTTATATTATTGGTATAGATAAGGATAAATATAAATAGACCAATGTAACAGAGTAGTTCAGAAATAGATCCTAGTATAAATTTGAGGTTGGGATGTGATGGTGGTAAGATAAATCTGTGGACAAAGGATTTTTTTTTAGGTAGCTTTGGGGAAAAAATGCACTTACATCTCTAACATATGTTATATACTAGAATAAGTAAGTTAAATGATGAAATGCCAAAGATGAAATGATAAGGCAAATAGATAAAATCATAAAATATCTTTTTGAATTTGGAGTAGTGAAAATTTCTTAACTGCACTCCAAAACCATAAGGAAAAAATAAAGATATTTGACTAGATAACATGTAAGATGTCTCTGTACTAAAGGGTGTTAACAAACAGTTAGCCAAATGGAAGATGTATTCCATTCTGAAATCTATAAAAGATTAATATTGATATGTAGAATAAATTTCTGTGGACCAGTAAGAAATAGATAAGAAAGCTCAATTAATTCACTTAATAAACCAATATGTTTTACTTTGTTCTGAAATCTTTGGAAGTGCTTAACAAATAATCTTTGAAGGAATCTTTGAAAGTGCTTAAAATATTAATTTATTTAAACATAACAAATTTATGAAGTAGAAGACATTATTTGGTCTCTTCTAAATTAATAGAAATTAATACACAAAGAATTTAAGTAACTTGCCCCAAGTCCCACTGTTTGTTAACTGGTAGATCTGGGATTTGAACTGAGACAATCGGTTCTACAGTTGGTACACTACTCATCAACAGGAAAACCAAGAAGAAAATGAACAGAGGATGTAAATAAGAACTTAGAGAAGAGGGCACCTTAATAACTGAGGAGAGACAGACCTATTTATAAACTAGGATCACCATGACTCTTCCATGTAACCTTGCAATGAGCTAGATCCACTGAAAGGCCTGCACATTTTCCCAGTGATAAAGTCTCTGATATCCAAAATCCACAGGTTTCTTGACTTCTGAGGTCAGGAAGTTTCTCTCAATGACAAAAATATCCCTCCAGCTGGAAGCAAGTTCTGCTAAATCCCACTCTCTGGAGCTCTTGTTCCAATTTGCTTTTTAAAAGAGGTATGCTTAAAACAAAACAGGCAAATATCACATGCATCTGGACCAGCTTGTAGTTGGAAAGTACACTTGACCTCATAAGGGGGACAAAAATTGAACCTGATTACCATAGACACATTTGTAAAGTATGGAGCTGTTCCATTTAAATATCTCCCTGGACCAGATAGAACACATATTAGCAAGCATCTGATTGACAATATTTGCCAGGGACTGAAATTTCCCTACATAATATAATTTATCAGTGGGTCCTTATTTATGCCTGTCACTGCATTAGGTCTCCAAGCATGGCATTTAGTAGTTGTTGCCACTATCAAGGGTGGGCAGCAAATACCATTGAGCAAAAGATGACTCTCTCAAAGACGACATACAACAGCCTCTCCTGCAATGACTTCTGCTGCCAATGAATGGTTGAGTTAATCAATTGAACACGGCCATTCACTATGAAGATTTTCTACCAGTTTGAAGCTCCTAGGCTTCTAGCTGTCAGACATGGAATGGAGAAGGAAAGTCCATCTGATAAAAAAGTATCTTTGTATTACTGTACAACATTATGAGGAGTTTCATATGTTTTTATATAGCTAACATAAGTAGAGCATACTTTTGCATCTTTGTCTTTTAACTTCACACATCTTGGAGATCATTCCATTTCAGTCCATGAAGACATTCCATTTTTTTCCTCTTTTCTTTACCTTTTAATGCTACAGAATACCACACTTCTGCTTGGCTTATAAGAACTTTAATGATTTTGTATCTCAACACTCATTCTTTCTTCCCCTTTATTCAAATACACCTTGACCCTAGGTGAATAGATGGGGATTTGTGTTGCATGGATTGAGGATGATTGGGTGAACATGCTATAACTGATTTTTGGATCCTCTTGCTCCCAGGATAGTACCATGTCATCCCCCGGGATATCTGTGATTCCATCTCTCTGGAGGTGACAGACACTGCGATAGTTTTCATGGTTTCCCTACATACCCTCTTCCCACTGTGGTCCTCATTTTTCTTCACAGCTCATCATTAGAGCCAGAATGGTGACTATCAGCTTTCTGTAGAGTTTATCCCTTCAGAGGAAGGACAAACATTCTAGGCATTTCCCAAACAACCATTAATGCATGAGCAAATCTGACCTTGGGATGTTGGGGAAGGGTGGTCAGAGAGGGGATAAATGATCTTTCTCCTTTCTTGTTACAATCTGACCACCCTTGACAGTCACATATGACTGTCTGTGTCTGTGGCTCATAGTGATGTAGTTGGATGCATCTAATGCAAGCCAAAATATGGGGGACCATCATGTCAGATACCATTCCCTTTCCTCCACAATTCCTAGTGATTCCCAGATAATCACTCATTCTTGGGGGCTGTCACAGCCTCTTCACCTTGGTCTTTCATATTGATGGTTCATCAACCACACAACTTAGATCAGCCTTTCTTCATTAGAAGAATGATATGCTTCTTCTAATATCTTGGATCTTGACAAACTGCAATGACTCCACATAGCAGAGCTTACTGCAAAAGTCATGGGTACAATTTTCTCTACCTCCTTAATGCAACTAAACCTTACCACCATCTTAAATAGAAGCAAAATGCCCACAGTAGGAGATAATCAATACTAGTTAAATACATGATTTCATCTCAAGACAAGCAAACTATCAGGACAACACTTTGTGTCCCCAGGACTTATTTTCTCTGAAGTAGGCAGACTATCTCTTGCCTTTCACTTAGATATAATAGTATTTGCTCTCTGGAAGGAGCCATAAGATCCATGATGACTCAAGAATAAGAGGAGAGAAGGGGCATATGACAATTCCTACAGAGTTTTCTTGCATTGTCAACAGCCTTCCTAGGCGAAGAAACAATATATGGACTTTCATTTAAAGAAAATTTAAAAAAAGAAATAGCACAAAGCCATTATTAATTTAATTCTAGGAGTTTTCCTTTGTTTTTCCAGCTTGGGCTTCATAGCCAAGTGGTCTAGATAATCTCTGGAAGTCCTTTTAATGAGAATTTTACTAATTTTATTGTCTCCATAATTATAAAATATCATCTCCACAATTTTCAATGGAAGACAAAAGCTTCACTGGAAGTTCAGTTAATTTCCCAATAAGAAAATTTTTGTTTAATCAGTTCTCCTCCTAGGGACCAGTAGGTGACTAAGAAGACACAGAGCCATTAGTTGGCTAGATGGATAGATGGATGGATGGATGACCCAGGCAGCATCCATTCAGGTAGCCTAGTAATCATCTAGCTCAGTACAAGGATCCCCAAGGTCTCTATCTGAAACACGCACTGGGAATTAAATTTCTGTAGATAACTTAGGAAGTCAAGCTATTCCTTTCATCAGTAAGGACATGTCCACGAATGGGAAGGCCAAGGTCTTCTGATTCCCAGCATTATGTAATTAATCAAGTGCTTTCTGTCTCTTGCCAATTTCCCAGTAAACAAATGAAAAGGAAGGTTAATGGAATACATTTCTTTGAGTACAAACTACAATGTGCCAGCTACATTATGCCTAGCTGTGCTAGGCTAGTGGGATAGTGAGGACTCAGGAGACTGCATATAATCAACTTCTACATGAGAACTTCAATAAACCTGTTATATACTTATATGTACATTATACCTGTTGTGAGACTGATCTATTGATACATATAGGGAGAGATGCTAAAGTTTACCAATAATGAGGGCAAAAAAGTGACGAGAAAATTAAAAGCAAACAATAGAAAATTGAAGCAACAATAAGAAAATGGAAAAATAACAAGATCTGGCCAGGATATTGGACAAGATGAGCAGGTAGGTCCTTAATGGGGAATATGAAATTGTTACTCTCAGTTTTGCAGTGTATTTTGAGTGTGAGCATTTAGCTCACAATACAGGCATTCATATTCTTGGGATGTAATCCAAAGGAACCCTCATATAGGTCGAAAGAAACCATGAATAAGGGTGGTTTTCATAGCATTCTCATGAGAGAGAGAGAGAGAAAATGAAACTAAATTTGGGCCCATTTCTAGGCATAACACTGAATGGATAAAATGAATAAATTATATCTATATATAATAATAAATTATTATATATAGAACATTGATAGATTTAAAGAATGTAAAAAATATGATGAATGAAAAAAGAAGAAACTAAATCAAAATTATAGTACAATGTTTAATTTAAGATATGTATTTGAGCAGGACTTTACAACAGAGGGTATGACATTTTCACATGTGAAAATACACAATTTCATTAATAATGAAGAAAAAGCAAATTAGAACCATACAGCTGCAATAACACATGCCACAAAATGGCTAAAATGAGAAGACACAGAAAATATCTATTGTTACCAACAACACGAAACAACTGCAATTTTCCTAAATGGTCCTGACAGTGTGAACTGGTGTAACACTTGTAGAGAAATGTTTGACAGTATCTAATATGCTGAACATATGTGTACTCCACGACCAGTAATTCCTGTTCTAGATATACACCCAATATAAACACGTACATGAGTTCACCAAAAGGCATGTACAAGGATGCTCCCAGCAACATTCGTCAGAAGAGCCAACCTAGAAGCTACCCGATGTTCATCCAAAGGAGAATGATATGTGTGGTGCTGTCAGTGCCCTGACCATACACCTTGGGCCTCAGTCACAGTGTACACCAGATTGACTTCCAGCTGCTAGCATCTGTAACTCATTGCCTGGGACCTTTCTCTAGTGGCTAGATTTCATTGTACTTCAGCCATATCAGGAAATAATTGCCAGAGAATTAATGTCTCAGGGAGTAGCTTGCAACCAGTGGCTGTTGAGAGTATATGTATAAATACCTCAGCCTGTTGTTCTGCTGGGTTAACTCGGAGGGGTGAGTTCTACATTAGCTTCCAGAGGTTCCCAGTGGGATTAAGCTCTAGCTAACCAAGGGGATAAAATGCTTGATGATAACTCTTTCTCTGCTTCGCTTCCTCACTTTCCATTTAGTATCTCCTGCAATTACCCTGATCTTTATAATTATTATTGATCCTAAATAATACTAAATGCTATTTTGCAAGAGAAGTAGTAATGATAGGGATGTGGAGATATTGGTCTCAAGTGCCTTTGATTCATGGGAGGAAGGACCTAGTAGGGCCAAATCAGCCAGCTATCAATTCAGGCCTCTACTGCTGGTGTATAAAAAACCCTCATCTCCTGTAGCCAGAGAGAAAGCTGTGCTAAAAATGAGGCCCAGGATCAAATTTTGAGAATAACAGAGTTTCAGAGTCAGATGAATTTATAATCCTAGCAAGTCTTTCATCTTATATTCAGGAACATAATGCTAGAGAAAGAGAGTGGCACTAGGAGCCAGGTTGGGAACATCTTGTTTGATGTGCTTGGGAAGCCAGAACCTCCAAATTTCTCTGAATTCTCCGAACAGCAAAAGTGACCTATTCCCTTTCACTAGAGGACAGTCACTTCTCTTGCCTGTGCACTGCATCAAGATAGCACTTGAGGTGATGCAAGGTGCCTCTCACCCTTCTCAAAATATGCCTCCACCTTTTCTTGTTGCTTTGGAGCTAAAGAAGGGGGTCAAATGTCAGTATGATCCAAGTAGTTGTCCCCAACTCGCCCATTACAACAAACTCTGGCCAAAAACATCATTATCAATCAGCAAGTTTATTGCAAAAACTTCCAAACTTGTTTCTTGCTACCCTTCCCTCTGTAACATTTCTGCATAACATACCAGCCCAAACTAAGAGCTCATGGCTCTGCTCTCCTCTCAAAATACTTCAGGGGTATCCTACTTCCCTTGGGATAAAACTCAAAATGCTTGCAATGGGCGTAGAGAGGTTATTCCTTTGATAACTCCACCCCCACCCAGAATTCTCTGACTTAAGTCATTTCTGTCCCCTTTCCTTAGTCCACTCCATCCACAGTGGCTTTCTTGCCTTCCCTCCTCCAAGAGCTTACCCCAGGACTCTTATTCCTGCTCTACCCTCTGCCCAAAATGCTGTTCTTTAGGATATTCATATGGTTTCTTTTTCTTATCTCTTTCTTTGAAATGTCCCCTCTTTAATGTGGTCTGTTCTTACCACCTTATTAAAATTAATACTCCCTTTCCTCTGGGACACCCTATGCAACATTGCCTGCTTTATATTTTTCCCATAGCCCATATCATCTTCTAACATATAATTTCCTTCACATATTTATTTATTTATTTACTTACTTACTTATTTTAAAGATTTTATTTATTTATTTGACAGAGAGAGTGAGCACAGGCAGAGAGAGTGGCAGGCAGAGGCAGAGGGAGAAGCAGGCTCCCTGCTGAGCAAGGAGCCCGATGTGGGACTCGATCCCAGGACGCTGGGATCATGACCTGAGCCGAAGGCTGCTGCTTAACCAACTGAGCAACCCAGGCGTCTCTCCTTCACATATTTAATCTGTGTGTTATTACCATGGGGGGCAGGTGCAAAGGGAGAAGGAAAGAGAGACTTAAGCAGACTCCCCATTGAGTGCAGAGCCCTGCACAGGGCATATTCCCACAAACCATGAGATCATGACCTGAGCCAAAGCCAAGAGTCAGGGCCTTAACCTACTGGCCGCCCCTTAGTGGTCTTTCTGTATCTCAACATAGCCTTCATCTACTACACTCTTTTTTAGTCATTTGGTATTTTCATTGAGAAACATAGAGAAACATTGAGAAACATTGCTTATATATTATAAGCAATATATAAATCAACTTGATTGCAACAGTAGGAATTGGTTAAGAGCACAGATTGTGGTTTTAGACTACGTGGGCTCACATCCTTGCTCCAGCAAGTACTGGTTACATTGTACTGGGTGTTTTTGTTCATCTCTCTGTGGCTCAGTTTTCACATCCATGGAAAGGGGATACCAATAATACATCCCTTATCAGTTTTTTATAAGAATGAAGTGAAAAAACAAATAAGGGAATAATTATTTTATAACCATGTGTTATTCTCATTTATATTACATAGCTTTTTAAAGTTTTACAGTGTTTTCACAATGTTTCCATTTAATATTTCTAGTAATTCCATGAGGTAGATAAGGAGAATATTTTATCCCTGTGTTTTTCTTTGACTGGATAGTTATTTGTCATTTAATGTCTGATACATCCTGGTGCAGGCTTTAGGTGTACATAGATAAATAAAACACATTTCCTGTCTTTAAGAACACCCAGCTAAGAAAGAAAATAAATACAGTGGAATAAATACACTGATAAAGGTAGCACAAGGATGCTGATAAAAACTGAAACTTACAGAGGTTAAAATAAAAAAATTCAAGATTGCTCAAATAATAAGCCTTCTCATTTTATATCCAGTGATTTCCCTTCGAACACCAGAAGGAATGATAGATAAATCAGTTTTGTAAGGTGGCAAGTGTGGGTTCTAAGACTTTTTCTTGCTTCTAGGAAAATTCCCAACTTCTTGCATTTCAGTGAAGGACTGATCTTATTCCTCTTTCCCTCACCTGGCCTCCAGGCTTGTGAACAAGATCCCATTATCCTGAAGGCATACATAATAATTCTAATCAAAGCCCCAAAGTGTTGTACGGGGATCTCGTGGTTATGAACTCTTATCTGAGTTCACAGATTAGAACTCTTCTCTTTTCACAGATTAGGGTAAAGCCAATGTTCCACTGAACCGGGGATTGAGAAACCAGCATATGACCTTGAGCCAATGATTTAACCTTCTTGCTCTTTGGTAAAAGGTAGCAATCATTATCACCTTTATGGATTCTAGAATGACTTAGATGGGAGCCATATAATGAAAAAGAAAACCTAAACAAGGCATTGCATGACCTAGAGAGCGAGTTCATTTCTGTGTTGATTCTCCACCATCTTTTCCTTCATGTCAAATTTTGTTTGCTTTTTAAGCTAAAGGAAGTAACTAGCACACTGCTTTATACAGAGCACAAATTCAAAAATATTTGCTCAATGAATGAACTGTCATCCAGACAAAAAAGCATATTAGTAACTCAGTGTTTAGAAAGACATGTCTATGCATCTTTAGCTCTTTTTAATCAGACACAGTCTCATCTTTGAGACTCAATTTGTAACACCTGCAAGTCCTTTAGCATGTTCCATTTCTTTGCAAAGCAGCTTTCCCTGCAGAAAGACTGTGTTCTGCCACAGCTGCACCAATTAGTCTCCCTGCCTGAGAAGAGTGACAATAGTGATATTTTTCTGGATGAATGATAGACCTACTGGAGAGTCCACAAATCAAAATGTCAATTTTCTTTTCTCGTTCGGTTTCTTTTGTGTTCTGTGTTTGTATGTAATTTCTTCTACAAAAATGCCTTTGGATAGAGATAAAATATCTTTTATTTTCAAGTTTAACTAAATAATAAAGCAGATCCATGACAGATTTTGACACATTTTGGAATTACAGTTGTTGCCTACAAAGTGTGGCAATTGCATGAGTTCCTTGAAAAGAATGATTTAAAAACACCAGTGGTTCCTAGAAAACAGGCAGCTTTGTAAAGGAGTACAGCTAATGCATGCTCTAGTAATTATATAAAACAGAAAATATGGACTTTAAACTCAAGCACAAAGGCCTAAGAGATGCCCAGCTCAAAACAGGTTTTGTTCTAATTATATCTTTTTTTACAGTTTTGTCATAGCCTAAAGACTTTATGATATTTGAAATTTCTTTACAACTTTAAAAAAATACATGCTAAACTCATATAGAATATGTTTAAAATCCTTATTAAGGCCAGGATAATCACATTCATGCCTCTGTTTTCTATTAAAAGAATCTCCAGTAACTTGTTAAGTTTTCAGAAATAGTTTTTTGTTTATTTGTTTATATTTTCATTCATTTGCTTACGTTTAATTCAGCTGTTCAAGGACAGTTTTAGATTAATGTACAAATTTAAGGTGAGATAATGTTGAAAAGTACATTTCCCCACAGATATCTAAAGAAGTACATGACAAAAAAAGAAAGCATGACTATGAAGGGAAATCAAAGCATGAATTGACAGCAATAAATCATGAAATCCAGACATATTCCAGATCAAATGACTGAACTATGCTTGAGGGTAGAGTGGCTTGATTTTAGAACATGGTAATACTTTGGCTTTTAGGGATCATCCAACATTACCTCCTTTCCACATAGAAGCTTCAGAGTCAGAATTTCTAGGTCAAGTTCTTACACAGGCCACTTAAGCTATCTGCATTTTCTCCTCAAAGTTTAGCTATTCTTTCTGTATAAATATATGGAATTTCTACAATGTGTTTTATGCTAGATGCTTCTTGGTGAAAAAAAAGAAAAAGGAACAGAATGCTATCCTCTATAAGCCTACCATGTAAAGGAAAGATAATACATATGTTTAATTAATTCTAAATAAGAGAGAAGGAAACATGCTATAGGAGATAATATGCTCCAGGAATCTAGAAGAGGGAATAATTCACAAGCGAGTGGAAGAAATCAGCAAATTCTTTTGGAAGTGGAAACAACTGAACTGGGTCATAAGTGACAGGAGATATTTGGTTATATGAAGGTAAAGAAAGTAGGCACAGGTGATGGCATATGCAACGGCAAGTTAGTAGCGCCATAGAAAGAGGGTTCTGTTGGCCAATCAAATGGAGTGAGAATGGAGGGAGGCCGGTTTGTGGATATAATGAGGACACGAATGTGGAGCCTGAAAGTCATAGCTCCTCTATCTAGAAGTGTGTGACTAGGTTGTGAAAAAGATGCGTGAAGTGTAAAATGCCATAAAACTTTATGTTACTAGCTACTACGAGGGCCTTTTAAATGTAGGGAAGAGATGGAATGTGGCGGTATGGATAATTTTCATCTATCAGGTCAAACAGTTAATAATGAAAAACAGGTCACAATATGAATGCATCTTGGAAAAGATCAATAAAATCGTGTTAATGAAATACGAGAACCTTAAGAATCTCTGAGTCCTGGACGGTAAGTCTCTGATGGCCTTTTAATTATTCTTTTGAAGAGGGGCAAATAATATGAAAGAACGCAATCTAAATATTCCAGATAATTAATTTTTTTTCTATAGAAAAACAACAATTATTTTAATGAGGTATTTGTGATAAACAGTATTCTTTATTCATTTGCACAGCATGACTAAGCTTTTAAGAAGTATGATAAGCAACAAAGAATAACTGTATAATAAGCAATCACTTTTATTTTGCATGTGGGATGAATAAAAGTAGCATTAATAAAGCACTACAGGGAGTATATATCAGAGGGTTTTAGCAGTGTATTATTGATTTTATGTTTTAAACAATAAGCATTGAGGAATGCATTCCTCTGAGTACAAGAAGGAAAGATATTAACAAGTTTACATAATCTACTATTGGTAATCCTGTTGCAAACTATTGGAGCCTGGCTCTGTGAAAATGGGACATATTCTAAAAATTCACTATAATTCAGCAGTTTTCACTGAGTCAAATACAACTTCCAAGGATTGAAAATCTGTGCATGTGACATTGTCCTGAAGGATGGTATTTCATTCAGGAATTCCATGCAGGACCATTTAATCAGCTTGGTGTTCTATACAGGGACCAGAGTATCTTAACTGCAGTTAACTTTATGGACCAAAGTCTAGATAAACAGTCCCTGTGAAAACTAAAGACTTATTTTACTTGCAACTTATATATAAATATTTTAAACAAGTGAAAAGAATGTACCCATCCTATGGATTTAATTTTGTAGTATTTACTGAGAAAAAAATTGATGTTTAGATTTAGGTAAATACAATATAACATACTGGGAAAAAGCATAGATTCAAAGATCAGATTGCCTCAGCTTGGAGCCCATTGCTGGTACCTGAGAATTGTATGATCTTAGATACTGCTTTTAGATACTTCTGTGCCTTAATTTAAATGTTTGAAACCCTAAAACTAGAGTTATTGACAGAATTAACTGAAATTGTTAAGGATGCAGTACCTGTGAGAAAGGGAGTGCTTAGTATTTGTTAGCAGTTGTTTTTACTGCACAATAGTTGTTATTGTTATTATTATTATTATTAAGTTTATGTCTTTTCCCCTGGAGCATTGGTAAAAATCTAGCATCAAGTGTAACTAAAGAATGTTCTTTCTCTCTGAATCCTCTTCCTTCTTTCCTGCATTCTGCACTCTCCTTGGAGCTCTGGAACCTCTGGCATTGATCCATTTATTTTTCTCAGGGAGCTCCCACCATATATATATACATATGTACATGTATATGTATATACATATGTGTATATACATGTATACATATGTATATACATATGTATATATGTGTGTGTGTGTCTTTGTGTGTGTGTATCTCCAAACTCTTCCGTTTGCTTTAGTATGAAAATAGTTTGTATGTCTGAAGATTTATAAGTGAATGGAATTTAAGGAGCTAATATTGCCACAGTGATTTGTTATATTCTATGTTTAAAACACTAAAGGGTAATATGCAATTTTCCGTACAACAGGAGAAACTGGAGAGTGTAAAGTATAAGAATTCTTATTTTACCAGCCAGGTTATTAGAAAGAATAAGCAAACCTTATCTTTGGTACATTAAAGAAAAGGTCACTGAACAGCTTTTCATTTTCTTCATTGCATTTTCCTTTTGGTACAAGTGTCAGTTCCAGGCAAGAGCCTATCATTTGTTCTTTCTTTTTTTCCTCTCTTTCAAGATACTTAGGAATCTAAAAATATCGTTTTTTTTTTCACTTGGTTATTTCTCAAAAAAGCCACCCTTCTACCCTTTTACCCTCTACCTTTCTTTATATCCTGTGGACATATTTTTGCTATGTGACTTTTTAGCTGTAGTTGTTCATTTGGAAAAGGGTTAATATCAATTCTTGACCCTGTGAAATAGGGGTGAGATAAAAAGCTATGTGCTTTGATATGAGACACAGTAAAGTCAACTGAGGGAAGCCAAGGAAATCCAATTTGGGCTACGTGTAAACTTCTCAGCTTGCAAACAACTAATCACATTATAAATTATGTATATGCTTAGATTTCCATGGTGATTTGTTTATATGAAAAATTGTTATAAGCTGAGTAGAATCTTGTTCAATCTGCAGCAAAATTCGTAATGTACACAATACGTAATGAAACACAATAAAAAATTCATTAGTTTTTAAAAAAATAAAAAGCAAAATACTTTAAAGAAAACCACCAAGGCCCGATGAGGAAGATGAAACTTTTAATGTCTACTTATTTCTTGACGTTTATTAACCACACCATGAATCGAAAAAATGAGATGAAAATGATCAGAAACGCGTTTTTCCAGCATTTCTGAGTTTAAGTTAAAATGATATTGCCAAAATGGTATAGCCACAGAAAAACCATGAGAGACTCTGAACTATAGGAGACAAACTGAGGGTTGCTGGAGGGGGTGGTGAGTTGTGGGAATGGGATAATTGGGTGATGAACATTAAGTAGGGCAGGTGATGTGATAAGCACTGGGGGTTATACACAACTGGTATGTTATTAAACACTACATCTGAAACTAATGATGTACTATATGTGGTTTAATTGAATTTAAGTAAACAATTTAAAACACTCATGTGTGTATGCACTCTCTCTCTCTCTCAAATGAATAAATAAAATCTTTAAAAAATTCTGCTTATTTATTTATTCCTAATTGTGGTAAGAACATTAACTTGAGATCTACCCTCTTAATAAATTTTAAGTGAATAATAGAGTATTGTTAACTATAGGCACAATGTTGGACAGCAAGTCTTTAGAACTTACTCATCTTACATAACTGAAACTTCATACGTGTCAAACATGAACTCCTCAGTTTCCTCTTCCCCCAGGCCTGGGCAACCACCATTCTACTGTTTTGATGACCTTGATTATTTTAGATACTTCATAAGCAGAATCACGTACTATATGTCCTACGACTAGCTTATTTCACTTAGCATATGATCCTTTAGGTTAACCCATACTGTTCCATACCACAGGATTTTCTTCTGTGATATGACTGAATAACACTCCTTTGTATGTTTATATCACATTTTGAGGTCCTTTTATACATTGATGGACATTTAGGTTGTTTCTCTAGTTTGATTATTGTGAATGATACCGCAATGAACATTGGAGTACAGATACCTCTTTGAGATCCTAATTTCAATTCTTTTAGATATATATATCTAGAAATAGAATTGCTGGATCATGTGGTAATTCTATTTTTAATTCTTTAAACAGTACAATACTGGCAAAAAACCAGATTGAGATGAAAAGGTGCTCAAAATTACTAATCACCAGGAAAATGCAAATCAAAAGACAAACGATACCACCTCAGACCTGTTAAGAATCCTATTATTTAAAAAATAAAATAAAATAAATAAAATAAAATAAAATAAAAAATAAAATAAATAAATAACAAATTTGGTGAGGGTGTAAAGAAAAAGGAACTTTAGTAGGCTCTTAGAGGGGATGTAAAATGGTGTAGCTGCAACGGAAAACAGTATGGAAGTTCATCAAAAACACTACAAATAGATATGTGCTTGTTTATTCTTGATAGCACCAAATATCAATTTTTCAATTCCCAGTATTGCTCTGATAAATTACTTATGCTTATAAACTGAATTCTATTATTAATAACATTTATAGACATAAAAGCAAATACAAATAAGCTTCCATTTCTAAAATGCAGTATGCTTGAAAGCAAAAATTACTATAAATCTGTAAAAAAGGTAAAATCAGCATTTTGGAAGGGTGTGTTAGGGGAAATTATCACAGCACTTTTAGTTAGGGAAGTTTCTTGTTTTTAACAGAAAGAATTAAGAAGGTGTTTGTTAGAAGGAAATAAAGTATCATTATTTTGGAAAATACAACAAGACTGTTGTTAATGCTAGAACATATATCAAAACTTAAGCCTTATGTGGTGAAACCAGAAGAAATGGATTTTAAAAAGTTGAACTGGTAGCAGGCAATATAAAGTTGTGTATGAAAAAGGTATTCAGCTTTGACCTACTATTTTAGTTTTACTTGGGTGGGGTGTAGAGAAGAAAAGAATGGGTTGGAAAATCAGCTTCCTACTTGGTTTGCCAACCACCGCCAGCAGGAGAATCAGAGCAGTACCTCCTTCCAGCTGGGGGGGAGGGGTAGAAGATTAGTTCCCTATTAGCACACCACTGGCCTGGCCAGTCAGAGGTCCCTAGTGTTGACTGGCACAAACACAGAACTAATCTTCTGTTTTGGTGGATGGTGTGGGATAGGAAGATCGGCAACCTGTTCATCCTCACTGAAACCCTGAGGGAAAAATGTTCGACTGGTATTTGGTAGAGGGTATTTCCAAAATGGGTTTTTTGTTCTGTGAAGTTCCCTCAGGAAACAATCCTGCTTGGAGGTTGTTTGCTTGTTTGTTTTTGTCTTTGCCTATCTGAGGTTCTGCATTGGATTTCTCTCCAGCACTCTGGATACAAGGAGGAAACCCAAGGGACCCACTACCGTGTTATTCTTCAAATCCCAAGGTCCCTAGACAATCTCTGTTCTTGTTTCCACCTTTCATAGTCTTATACTTGTTCATTGTGTTATGTCTAGGGGTTTTTAATTGCAGCAGGTATAACTCTGGAAAAAGGGAGCTACTCCATTGGGGCTGTAAGTGGAAGTGCACATTGTTCTTTTTTGTTACATTCATCTCATTGTAGGTATTTTGTATTCTTCTCACAAGCTCCTTTAGAAATGCAGATTTCTAAACTATTTTTCCTTTTTTGTAACAGTGTCTTCTGAGCATGCACCTACGAATTGTGGATAATGGACAAACCACTACCTATAGCTAAAGATCCTTACTCCCTTTTGTCTATAGAGAGCAATTTTAAAGATTCTACTGTAATTCAGAGAGAAAAAGGAACTTGACCAATTTCATGCACCTTTAAAGTGACCGAGCCTCAGTTTTTAACCAGATCTGTGAAATTCTGGAAGTTTTTTTTTTTTTTTCCTCCTCCACCATATGGTCTTCCTTGAATGAAATGATTACTTTATATTTCACTGTTGATATATCATGAGTTCTTTTCATTTTTTAAATATTTTATTTATTTATATGAGAGACAGAGAGAGTGAGCACACAAGAGGGGGTAGGGAAGGGCAAAGGGAGAAGCAGACTCCCCGTTGAGCAGGGAAAACAACCCAGGGATGGGGTTGGGGTTGATCCCAGGACCCTGAAATCATGACCTGAGCCAAAGGCAGATGCTTAACTGACTGGGCACCCCTAATCATAAGTTCTTTACATAAGGATCTGTTTCAATCATATTTTTATGCTTAGTGCTTAGCATATACTAAACATTTAATAGAGTTGTTTCTTAAATAGATGCTAGTTGGAGCCCCCTTTAAAATTGTTTTAAAAAAAGAAAGCAAAAGCTCTTAAAGAGATTGAACACTACACTGAAAAATAAAAATAAAGAGGAGATAATTATTTGTATAAAGGACCTCTCTTCATATGAAAAAGAGGGAAAACTTAGAGGCTCTTATATAGAAAAGAAAAAGATTTGAAATCAATGTAAAGTAAGGGCAACTTAACCTGAGATGAGAACATGAAGGGAATTATTAAATCATCTTCTTTCAGCTTTATCTGCAGAGTCATCAGTGAAATATGCCAGATGAAGAGTCTGTGATGGAGAACACTTGCTGGATGAAAACCAAGAATGAAAGGTAAGCTTACAATTTATGACAAATGTTTATCATGTGTTTTTCCAACTTAAAGGAAAAGGAAAAAAACCTAAATATGTCCAGATTGCCAAAAGTTTTGTTTTTTACATAAACAAATATATCAGAAACAAAGAAATGTTTGATATCCATGAAAGTTTTTTCTTTCTTTGGTTTAATGAGTAGAATATAAGTGTGCCTGAAACTCTCGAAACTTCTGTTAGCAGCAAAGGAAGACACAGCATGAGCTTAATTTTCTTTGACTTTCCCACAAACAGTGTATAAAACAAAATACTAAAACATCCTTCAAATGCAGTTTCATCTAAAAATTATTTCCTGAAAGAGAAAGGGGGACAAAAGATGATATAAACATTAGTTCTTAAAAGAATAATGAATATTTTATAGATCTAGACAGTTACTTTCTTCTAGAAAATTCAGTCATGATCAGCAGAGCAAGAAAACTGCATAAATAACCAAAGCCTAATAGTTAATGTCTCTGGGTCTTCAGAATATTTAATTTGGTGAAAATGAAATTGCCCTGGAGTTATTTTTATAAATTTTACATATATTTATAAAATAAATATATTCACATTTATTTTAATTTATAATATGTATATTCCATTTATTTCCAAATGCATGTATCTGAATATTAAAAGTAGGTATAATTCTAGTAAGGATCCTAGCTAGGCAAGACATAATGTCTGTTTAGGCTGATGTGGAAATTGGTAACACCACTTCTCCCAAGTAATTAGTAGAAACCATTAATTTCTGTGGGGCCTGAGACACTCAGGAGGGGAATGTCTTAAACCACTGTCACAATAAAGATCCTTTCAGAAAGAGGCATACGGAAGGGCTGAGAGAAGGCAGAAATCAAGGGAGGGCAGTTTGCTGAAAAGGAACTGGTAATCACAGCCTGGTTAAAGTAAAGAGGTACAGTTTTTACCATAAAGAGAAGAAGGAGAAATGATTGGAGCCTGGAGTCCCTCTTGGTCACAGAGCTGAAAGTCAGAATGAACTAGGCATTCACTCCAGTATGACAACAAGACCTTGAAATTAACAAACCTCAGCTCCTCTGGTACTATGTTTTTCACATAAAAGGAGTTACATTTGCCTTGGTTTACTTGTTTTTACATAACTTTGTGCCTTTTTTCCTGTCCTTTTAAGGCAAGAGGTTGGGAGGGGGTGGAGGAGTAGTGGTAGGGATGGTATGAAACAGAGTTCATAGTATGCTCACAATGCACTAATATATTAATTTCACTGGAATAGAGAACCCTAGTTATTTCATATTTGAGTATTATCCTTTTAAAGAGAGTCATAAGTACTAAATCATGGGAATTTTTTAGAGTTGGAAATAAATAGAGAGGCATATTGTCTTGCTTTGCTTGCCATTTCTCAAGTTTGACTTCTGTCAAGTAAGTGAACTATAGGAACAAAGTTTCCTGGCAATGCAGTTATAGTTGTCATTACTCGTGATATGCCATAATAAGAACACATCAAATATTCTATTAAGTTTTTAAATGTTGTGTGTTATAAAACAGCATTTCCTGTAACAGCAAACATTTTTAACTATTACATTTATAATTAGACAACAAATTTGTCAATTTTACAGCTAAAGTTTATCTTGCTAAAAAGGACAACGGCAGAAGCACTTTAGATTTGTACTAGTTGCTATTTTCTTGAAAGTATTATACCAATGTAATACATTTTAAATTTGCAGTGTTTTTCAGATTTTGGAAACATTTTAAAGTACATTTCCACTGGTCGTTCAGAATAAAAAAAGTACATGTCTCATTCTGCCCAAGTTGGTAGTTGTGAATCTGAACTTTTAAAATCTTTTTTTTTAAATTTTATTTATTTATTTGACAGAGAAAGATTACAAGTAGGCGGAGAGGTAGGCAGAGAGAGAGAGAGAGAGAGAAGCAGCCCTGCTGAGCAAAGAGCCCGATGCAGCACTCGATCCCAGGACCCTGAGATCATGACCTGAGCCAAAGGCAGTGGCTTACCCCACTGAGCCACCCAGGTGCCCCAAATCTGAACTTTTAAAACACAGGTTATTAAGGAGGGCATGTGTGGTGATGAGCACGGAATGTTATACATAACTAATAAATTGTTGACATGCTACATCAAAAACTTATGATGTAGTGTATGCTAGCTAACTGAACATAATTTAGAAAAAAAGACATTCTGATGGGGAAATTAAAAATAAATAAAAAGATAAAATAATAAATAAATACAGCTGTACTTTTGGTACCTTGCAGTGAAGGTCGCTAGACTTAGAACAGCTAGTTCAATCAGGCAAAATGTTTTGGTAAAGCAAAGACTGTGTGATTCCATGATAGTTGCCTCTGAAGTTGAGGAAGAAACACCCTACAGAGTATTTTTCATTAAAATTATGTGGAACCCAGCAACACTTAAGTTGTTAATTTGTGCATGCTAATTAATTGTGCTCAAAAAGTCTATTAATCACATATCAGTATTCTTCCCAACATGCATGTTTATTAATTAAATGAAAGAAAGCAAAGGAATAAAAATAGTGATATTAGGGGGCACCTGGGTGGCTCAGTGGGTTAGGCCTCTGCCTTTGGCTTAGGTCATGATCCCAGGGTCCTGGGATCAAGCCCCGCATCAGGCTCTCTGCCCTGCTTCCTCCTCTCTCTCTGCCTGCTTCTCTGCCTGCTTGTGATCTCTGTCTATCAAGTGAATAAAAAAAAAATAAAATTTAAAAAAATTTAAAAAACATAGTGATATTAGTGGAGTGAAAATCTACCCAATCAAAAAAAAAAAGCCAAAAGAGGAACAAGTGAGCAATCTATTACTCTAGTCACTCAGGACTAGAAGAATGTGCTGTAAACTGACTTGTTTGAAGGATGGACAGCTGACATTTTGGCCTTGTATTTAAACCTAAACTGAGAGGTTTTCCCTTAAATTTCCAATTTAATTGGAATGTTTAGCACTAATATGAATTTTGAGGTTATGTTAAGTGACAAAGGGTCTTATTTCCTAAAAAGTCTTGTACTCCCACAGGAGCATAGGATATTCTGGGAACAGAGTCGAATCAGAGGCATTTGGCATTTATATCTATAGAATATATGGTCTCCTAGAGGCATTTCAGTCATCCTCTTGGAGTGATAGGGAACAATTGTTCACCTTAAAGAAATGACAGCTAAGAAATGTCTTATACTTGACATTGTCTATATAAGAGATGTACTTCAATTGATTGGTGGGCTAAAATAAGTGTAGGAAAAATGTTAAAGGTGAACATTTTTATTGTCTCTAATGTTCTTTGAAGCACAAACATTCCACAGTTCTATGATAATCCACCTGTGCTATGTAAATACAGGTTTCGGACATCGTAGTTATGCTTGTCAGTACTCATGTCCTGCCACAGTTTCAAAGCTCAGATAATCCGATATATAACAGTGTTGGCAAAAAAAAAAAGATAGAGTGCATCTTTTCCTTCCTTTATCCACTGAGGTCATTCCAGAATATATAATTATTCAGCAATGCGAGTGATAAAAACCAGACATGTTGAAAGATCTATTGGTATAGATAAATCTTATCTTGTTTTCCTCCCTAAACTTGGCAGCTACTTTTGAGATCTCTCAAGTTAATCCGTCAAAGCTAGAGAACAAATCATGGCATATTCAAACATGAAATTTTAATTGATGAGGAATAAGATTGGTTTTCATGTCTTTTAGGAATAAGCCACAACATATAGAGAGAGGTTTCTGTGGTGGTGTTTTGTTTTATTTCATTCAGCAGTTTGGGAAAACTGTTTATCTGTTCCAAATTAGAAATCAGATAACCCATTTTTTTTCTTTCTTTTTAATCATAGAAAGATTTAGCATTTCCAAAGATAAGTAAATGAATAAGGAATTAAGTTTGATCCAACAAAATGAAGTAATCTAATGATAGAATTAAGTGAGCCAGTAATATATAGCTAGACAGGAATAAAGGGATTTACTACGGGGGTGTGGTTTAATGGTTGTAGGAGCACTTATGGAAGTTCCTCTTCAAAAGCTGAAAATGTAAAGAAACAGGAAGAGAGACAATATAGCAACTACCAGCAAAATTAAGTTTCTCTCATTCTTGGTATAAAATTGAGGGTTTGGTAATGTGTCTGAAAAACAAGAAGAGATCTGATGGTGGCAGGAAGACATGGCAGTTTTACCAAGTCAGATGTGGTTGGAAATTCTCAGTAATCTCAACAGTCAGGGCAGGTAGGCAATCTGATATGCAGATTTGTTAGATATGCAACCAAGACCTCACAGGTCCAAAAAGGGAATAAAATCCAACTTAAAACTGCCTACAATTTAACAGTATCTATAATTTAGTTACAATCTTGGGGTATGTGACATAAAGTACTTTCTTTCTAAATTAAACTTACCAGTGTAACTTTGCGGTAAGTATGCCTGCTGTATTTCGGAAATTCCCAAGACTGCTTGGAAATGCACATTCTTCAATGATACCTTATGTGGATGACTGAAATTTTCCATAAACAGGTATGCCACAAAAATGGCTCTGAGATTCAGAGGCTGACGGGGACAAAAACAGTCATTCTCTCTCTTTTCATGCAGCTTAGTTTTGTTCAGTGTGATATATCCTGGGTGGCTTAAAGAGCAAACATTTATTTCTCACAGTGTGGAGGTGAAGAAGTCTGAGATCAAGGCTCTGGCAATTCCATGTCTGGGGAGATGGTTTCCTGGCTCCTAAATGCTTCTTCTTGCTGTGTCCTCACGTGGTGGAAGGAGCAAGGGAGCTCTCTGGGTTTTCTTTTCTAAAGAGAACTCATTCATGAGGACTCCACCCTCATGACCTAATCCAGTCCCAGAGGCCCCACCTCCTAATAGCATCCCACTGGGGATTTGGATTTAACATATATATCTGGGGGTACACAACTACCCCTGAAAATTGAGAAGTTGTAATTAAACCAACTTTTCAACACTACATATCAACAAAACCGTTCTTAAAACCATTACATTATTTATATATATGTATATATAACATTTATTTTCCATAATTTTATTATGTCCCAGCTATCCTGATCTCTGGAAGTCAGGACAAGAGTTTTAAAGCCACTAACACAAATTTACCACATTCTAAAGTCCAAACCTTAACCATTGAATCATGAGACTTGGACAGGTCTTTCTTTGTTTTCCAATGCGTTCTATATTCACATAAGATTCTCCCCCAAAGGTTAACAAACCTGGGAGTGAACTCTGACAAGCTTTGGTTGAACTCATCCTGAGGATTCAGCGATTTCTTTACAATAATAAGTTGGAACTTGGAAATGTAAGTTATGCGGTTACCTCTGTTAAAATTCCATTTACTGATTGATTTAAAACCTGGAAGACTTTAGGAGAAGATTTTCTCTCTGTGTTTGGACAAATCTCCTCTAGGAAAGATATAATTTAAATCAAATCATTTCAAATCATGATTGAAACCACTAGTCAGTAAGACTCATAATCAGTGCTTATGTGAAAAAAATGAGTATGTGTAGCTCCGCACAATTGCAGTGTATTTTTCTCATAGCTCAGACATAAATGTTTTGTATTAGGAGGAGCACACATTGCAAAGCAGTGTATTGTTTTGCATACATTAGAAAACCATTGAATAGGTTTTATCATGCCTATGACACACTCATTCATCTCTTAGTGCTTATGTAGTACCAACATACCGCCTTAACTGATGATTATATTTTTTACAATTTATTTCCTCTCTCATATTCTGAGGTAATGAAAAGCAAGTACCTTGCACTATCACTATTCTTTTTTTTTTCTTTTAAGATTTATTTATTTATTTGAGAGAGAGAGAGAGCATGAGGAGGGGGAGGGCAGAGGGAGAGAGAGAGGGGAAGAAGACTGCGGTTGGGCAGGGAGCCCAGCCAGGGGCTCAGTTTCCCCACCCCAAGATCATGACCTGAGCTGAAACCAAGAGTCAGGGACTCACCGACTAAGTCTCTCAGGCACCACTTGCTATTCTTTTTTTGCAGCTATTAGGTAATAAATATTTGTGATTGAGACTAATCCTTTTCTCTGTAATAACAAGTACCTAACATTGAACTATTATCACATTGGTAATTCTTTAAATTTATTTACGCTTTAAAAGAAAAAAAAAAGATTTTATTTAGTTACCCAAGAGAGAGAGTGAGCATGAGCAAGGGGACGACATAAGGAGTGGGAGAAACAGACTCCCTACTGAGTAAGGAGCCTGGTTTGGGGCTTGATCCCTGGACTCTGGGATCATGACCTGAGCTGAAGGCAGATGCTTAATTGGATAAGCGACCCAGACACCACTATTTGTGTTAAAAAAAAAAAAAAAAAAGATTTTATTTATTTATTTGTCAGAGAGAGAGAGAAAAAGAAAGAAAGCATGCACACGCATGAGTGGAGGAGGGGCAGAGGGATAAGCAGGCTTCTTGCTGAGCAGGGAGCCCAACCCAGGGCTGGATCATGACTTGAACCAAACGCAGACACTTAACCCACTGAGCCACCCAGGCATCCCCCTATTTGTGCTTTTTGATGAGCAACTACTTCTTTAAAAATAATGCATATGAGATTAGAATGTAGTGTTTTTGCTCAGTGCTGTGGTTCTCATCACCCAATTGTTGAAAAATATCTATTGAATAAATGAATTCTTTGAATGAATATGTTCCCATATCTCCTTTTTACATAATTATTTGTCTAAAAAGAATATATCTATATTCTAGAGAACCATTTAGTGGTTCTGGTGTTAGTTAAATTATACACTAAGCTTCTGTGAAAAAGAGATCTGAAAACAGGGACTTTTTAAGACAAATGTTTGTTTCTCTTTTAGCTGTCAATCTGGGTATGAGTGTTCTGGGGTGACAAGATTTGCTCTGCTCTGTGGTATAATCTGGGGACTGGATATTATTAATATTTCCAATTGACAACCTTTCAAAAATATGAAACATGAGACATTCCATTAATTTTTTTAAAAATATGCTATTGGCTGATATGAATAAGTGCTTTATAGGTGTTGGCCTCTGAAAATTTTTACTTTTGTTTCAAATTTTTTTATCAAGTGTTAAAAGCTGCATTAATTATGTGGAGACAATCTTTCTTTAGTCTACAAAGGTGGATGAATTATGAATAGTATGATTACACTTAAGCTGTTTATATATGTGTGTATATATATACACATACACATACATATACATATATATACATACACACATCCATATATGACTTGGTATACAAAAGACATTTTTGAGCAAAATGTTGACAGTGATTATCTCTGGAGGTTGAATTTATAGGAGACATTGCCTCTGAACATTGTAGATTTCTGTGAACTTGAATTTTAAGAACTTTGACTTTTGTAATCAGAAAGGAACATATTGTAAAGAGGATAAAATGTTAAGGTAATAGTTCTTTATGAGGGTGTGTATTTTAACCACTTGTGACACAGTAAAGAAATTGTGCCAAAGTACAAAAACCCCCAAAGTTTTTGACATTAAAATTTTACCTTTGAAAAATCATTTAAAACATATGAAACTAACAGTTAAGCGCTTATCTTTCAGGAGGCTGGGATGTAATTAATATTTCCAAAGATAGTAAGGTAAAACATGTTAACTTTAAACATTTGAATCTCAAAGAGCAATTGCCATAAATATGAAACCTATTTTGGAACTACTATTTGAAAAGCATGAACCATTTAATGAAATGATAGCCAAACACGTGGCAATTTTTTACAAACTTGATATAAAAATGATCCCCAAATTTAATCTGAAAAGAACTATGCAAAATTTAATTTCATCTAGAAGAGAGTGAGTTTAATCAAGCTTGGCCCTTTGTTTATTCAGCATGGCCTTCACAGTAATGTTCCATGAAATTCCAAAATATTGCATAGTTATTTGACCCAACTAATCATAACAGTCAGCACAAAAGCTTGCCTTTCCTAAAAAGTTTCTTAAAATCTTTTCAAATAAGTGTCATATGGAGAGAGGGACAGAGAGAGACAGAGATAAAAAGAGAGAATGAGAGAGAGATTAAATAAACACCTAACAATAAAGATATTGAACAAAGATTAGTAACGAAGCTGACAGAGCCTAAAAGACTCCATAGTATATGAGAAGTATTTGCCACTTCACCTAAAAAGACATATCATGCTTTATGAATTTATTTCAATCAGTGAATATTTGCATTTCAGTTGAATTCTTACATTTTACATTTCAAATATCAACTCATAAAGCTTAAATCTTACTTCTGGGGTTTTACTTAGATTAAATATTGAGAGTGGGGGAATGACAATAAAAATATGTACATTGATTTCTGAATAATATTGCAAATATTCTACGACTATTTCATTCACAAAATGTAAAACTAAAATTCTTTACAACATTTAGTTTAATTGTCATGACAAACCTGTGAGGGAGACTATCTCCACTTTACAGATAAATTTATCCACAGTTCTCCTGCCAGACTATAGATGGGATTTGAACCTAGGCAATACTCTGACCCCACAGTCCAATCGCTAAATTACCACATAGTAAGGCTGCGGTAGACTTGAGTTACTTGTAATATACTAGAACCTCTTTTCTTAGAGGTCCTTCCAAATTTTGGTAGTGGTATGTCTGTAACGTAAGTATTTGCTTAGTATAATCCTAAAGATTCATCCATGTACAACTTCTAATCATAACTACCTTTTCCTCTTCCAAATTATCCAGTCTTTTGAAGTTCCTGTTAATCATTTCTTATGTTTCTTCATAGTTTACTACATCCCTGGACAGTAGTCTTTAATCCACCCTTTTTGATGATTCTTTTTGAGTTTCCATTATTCTATAAATCCTCTTCAATTCCTTTCTTTTCCTTACCATTAGTTTGTTGAAGAACCCAGGCTTTTTGACTTGTAGAGTTTTCCAAAGTCCAGATTTTGGTGATTGCATATTTTTCTCTCCTCTGTATTTCCTGACAATGAGAAGATGGATTCAGAATCAAAGTCCCTTTGATTCTGGCAGTCTAGATGGTGTTGTGTTCTTTTTTCAGGGGACACATCATATCTGGTTGTCTCATTCTTTATGATGTTAACACCTGTTGCTGTTTAATATCTAGATTTGTGTATTTAGAGTGAGCTGGAAAAATGGCAATACTTTATCATTGATTTTCAATTATTAGATGGAATAGTTCTAGAAAGGAATATGTTTCTTCTTCCAGTATTTTGTTACCCAGTGGTACAGTTCATCTAGTAAAGACAATAAAAATATTTTCCCTGTACTTGTGAATTCTCAAAATAATAAATTGTTCACCTCAAAAATGAAAAATTATACTCTTTCCCTTATAGTATCATTATAAAGTAATTAATTTTTAAACATAGCTTTGTGTTCCTATCTTTATGGTATGCTTATATTTTCTTTAGGTATCCTATTTTGCTACTTATTCTCTTTTTCCTTATAATAGCATTTTATGGGTTTTGAACCATAACCCTTTCCCATTGCTCATTGTTATGTGAAATTGATTTTTCTGGATGTTTAAAAGGAAGACAGTTCAGGATAGCTTTTCTAACTTAATAGAGCTTTGCTTTCTGTTGTTTTTATGTAGTTTATAAAAATTTTTTATTTGATTTTATTTCGAGATTCCCTAGCTTTGGTATGCTCCTTCACTTTTCTCTCTTTTCTTTCCTTCTATATTATCTGTTCTACTTATTTATAAAATTTTATTCTCATTAATTTCTTCTCAATGTGGAGCCATGTCCTAGAAAGAAATTTTTGCTGGTCTGTTTTAAAAGTTTATGCTAATAGACTCTTCCAGTCTCTTTAAACCTACCTAGAACCCTTGCACATACCTGCTAATGAATTGCTCAGAATTCCTTTCATTTTCAACTATTGTTCTAGAATTGGCACATAATCTCTTCCCATTGGTTCTTGGGTACTAATATTAATCCTTATTTCCTTGAAAATATATATTATGTGTATTATGTATTATTGTTCTGTGCCTCACATTCACTTTCTAAGATATATGGTTTAGTTTCTTTTCTTAAGATTTTATTTATTTATTTGACAGAGAGACAGATCACAAGTAGGCAGAGAGAGAGGGGGAAGCAGGCTCCCCGCTGAGCAGAGAGCCCGATGCGGGACTCGATTCCGGGACCCTGGGATCATGACCTGAGCCGAAGGCAGAGGCTTTAACCCACTAAGCCACCCAGACGCCCTTATTTTCCTTTTGTAAATGATACTCTATTCAAGTGTTTTGATTGTTTTTCTTCGCAGTATGTCAGAAATATCAGCAAATATATTCTATATTTTGAATACACAACTTAAAAAGAATTGCTGGTTATCAGGAGAAGGGGTTTAAACCATCTTTATCACATCAAAACCCTAACTTTCAATTGTAGGCTTGAATAATTATTTGTTGAATAAACATTTGAAATAGGGACGCCTGGGTGGCTCAGTTGGTTAAGTGGCTGCCTTCGGCTCAGGTCATGATCCCAGCATACTGGGATCGAGTCCGCATCGGGCTCCTTGCTCGGCAGGGAGCCTGCTTCTCCCTCTGCCTCTGCCTCTGCCTGCCTCTCTGTCTGCCTGTGCTTGCTCTCTCTCTCTCTATAACAAATAAATAAAAATTAAAAAAAAATTTGAAATAGATTTGCTCTCTATATGTTTATACCATGCTGACAATTCACTTCAATAACATCTATCAATTGAATGACTTATTCAAATTATAGAACACAGATAAGTAAATGACAAAACTATACGACAACAGTTTAAAATAAAATATTCCATGAAATATAATTATAACTTAACTAACAAACTAACTCATTTCCTCTACAATGTATCCACTAAGGTACTAAGTAATAAACTCAAAATTAATGCTTTCTTTGTGGGCAGCATCTGTTTTTAAAATTTCAGTTGTAGGTAGTTTGCTTCGACATAGGATGTAGAAAAAGCAAAAAGAGCATTGCTGCTAATATAACAAGAAAAAAAAGGAGAAACTATAAAGCCTTAACTTTTCATAAACCCATCATAGATAGGATGCAGAGTAAATAAGCAGTCTGAAATCTAAAGAAAGAAAAACCCCAAGAGGGTTTGGGGAATGAGCTTTGACTCACGTTTGGTAGAGTTTAGAAAGAGATTCTGAGTGTCATACAGGTAGATAAGAATTCAGGTATAATTTTCAGTGAAGTGTTCAAGGATGAGTAGAAGTGGTTGTGAGAGTATAGAAAACAGACACAGGGAATTTTAAATAACTTTAAAAATAATCAAATGTCTAAAGCAAAAATGGTAATATAGGCTTATAGAATATATAAAAGTAAACTGCATGACATTACTTATTATTACTTATTAGCATAAGAGAGAGGAATTAGAAGTATACCATTGTAAGTATGCTTCTTCATATTATGCTTGATATGATATAACATCATTTGAAGTGAAACTAATTAATTAAAGATAAATACTGCAAACACAAGAGCAATTGAAAATAAAAATTAATAGTTATAAAAATTGTCACTATTAGAGCTAGCATGATATCATAAAACAAACTAAATTAATCCCAAAGCATGTATATAAGTAGACACAAGGAATAAAGAAGAAAATAAACTGAATAGAAAACAAATATGTTTATGTCATTTATATTTAATGCAACTTTTTTTAATGCAACTCTTGATATGACTAGATTTAAATCTGCAATCCTAATAACAGTTAAAAGATGGAGATTGCCAGATTGGATTAAAGAGGCAAGACTCAGCTGTATACTCCCCACTCCAATACACAAAAGCAACTTTAAATACAAAGCTGTAAATACGCATAAAGTAAGATGTTGGAAAGAGGTGTACCTTCTAAGCACTAATTAAAATAAAATTGTAGTAGCTATATTAATATAAGTCAAACTAGACTTCAGAAGAGGAAATATTAGCAGGAATTAAAAAAAGAGATATTATATAGAATAAGAAGGTCACTTTTCCAAGAAGACACAAAATGTATATGTCCCTAACAATAGAGTTTCAGTATTCCTTAAGCAAAAACTGGTAGAGCTGAAAGAAGAAATAGACAAATCCACAATTTTAGTTGGAGGTTGGAAGTTACAAAGAACGTTCTTTTTTTGTAACGATAGAACAAGAAGACAGAAAATGTATAAGAAGGTCTATAAAAACAATGCAAGCTATTAAATTGACCTAAAGCAACTTATAAAACAATACAATCATTAACAGAATACAGTTTCCTTTTAAGTACACATGGGACATTCATTCACCAAGAGATCAAAACTTAACATAGTTGAAAGAATTGAAATCATAGAGTATGTGTTATGACCACATATAAATTTAACTAGACATCAATAACAGAGAGATACCCAGAAAACACACAGTATTTCAAAATTATGTATGGCACTTATAAATAACACACAGGTCAAAGCAAAAGTCAAATCAGAAATTAGAAAACATTTAGAATTATAAGAAGACAAACATATGAAAACTTATAGCATAAATCAACATTTAATATACTTTTTTTAAGATTTTATTTATTTATTAGTTAGAGAGAGAGAGCGAGCACAGGCAGACAGAGAGGCAGGCAGAGGCAGAGGGAAAAGCAGGCTCCCCGCCGAGCAAGGAGCCCGATGTGGGACTCAATCCCAGGATGCTGGGATCATGACCTGAGCCAAAGGCAGCTGCTTAACCAACTGAGACACCCAGGCGTCCCAACATTTAATATACTTTTACAGCATTAAATGCTTACATGAGAAAAGAAGCCATATCAAGTTAATCTATAATTTTAAGAAATAAAAATAGAAAAGGAAGTGAAGCCCAAATAAAGCATAAGTAAGGTAATAATAATGATAAGAACTAAGAGCAGAGATCAATGAAAGTGAGTTCTGAAGAATAGAGAAAAAAAAAGAAATTTGATTCTTTAAAAATATAAAACAATATTTCATTCAGTAATTCATCCAGTTGTATATACACCCAGTGCTCATTACATCACATGCCCTCATTAATGCCCATCACCCAGTTACCCCACCCCCCATCCCTTTACCCTCCAGCAGTGCTCAGTTTGTTTCCTATGGTTAAGAGTCTCTTGATTTGTCTCACTCTCTGATTTTGACTTGTTTGATTTTTCCCTCCCTTCCTCTATGCTCCTCTTTTTTGTTTCTTAAATTCCACATAGAATGAAATCATAATTGTCTTTCTCTTATTGACTTATTTTGCTTAGCATAATGCCCTCTAGTTCTATCCATGTCATTGCAAATGGCAAGATTTCATTCTTTTGATGGCTGTGTAATATTCTATCATATATATATATGATATATATCATATATATATCACCTTTTCTTTATCCATTCACTTGTAGATGGATGTCTGTGTTCTTTCCATAGTTTGGCTACTGTGAACATTGCTGCTATAAACACTGGGGTGCAGGTGGTCCTTCAGATCACTACATTTGTACCTTTGGGGTAAGTATCTAGTAGTACAATTGCTCTATTTTTAATTCTTTGAGAAATCTCCATACTGTTTTCCTGAGGGGCTATACCAGCTTACATCCCCACCAACAGTGTAAAAGGGTTCCTTTTTTTCTACATCCTTGCCAACATCTGTGGTTTCCTGAGTTGTTCACTTCAGTCATTCTGACTGATGCAAGGTGGTATCTCATTGTGGTTTTGATTTGTATTTCTCTGATGGCGAATGATGTTGAGCATTTTTTCATGTGTCTGTTGGCCATTTGTATGTCTTCTTTGGAGAAATGTCAGTTAATTTCTTCTGCCCGTTTCTTGACTGGATTTTTTTTTTTAATTTTTTGGGTGTTGAGTTTGATAAGTTCTTTATAGATTTTGGATACTTACCCTTTATCTGATATGTCATTTACAAATATCTTTGCTGTGCAAAAGCTTTTTATTTTGATGAAGTCCCTATAGGTCATTTTTGCCTTGTTTTACTTGCCTTTGGAGATGTGTCCAGACAGAAGTTGCTGCAGCTGGGGTCAAAGAGGTTGCTGCCTGAGTTCTTTTCTATTTTGATGGATTCCTCTCTCACATTTAAGTCTTTTCATCCATTTTGAGTCTATTTTTATGTATGATGTGAGAAAACGGTCCAGTTTCATTATTCTGCATGTGGCTGTCAAATTTTCCCAAAACCATTTGTTGAAGATACTACCTTTTTTCCATCGGATATTCTTTCCTGCGTTGTTGAAGAGTAGTTGACCATAAAGTTGAGGGTTCATTTCTGGATTCTGGATTCTGGATTCTGTTCAATTGATCTATGTGTGTGTTTTTGTGCCAGTACCATACTGTCATTTTGATTACACCTGTGTAATATAGTTTGAAGTCTGGGATTGTGATGCCACCGACTTTAGTTTTCTTTTTCAACTTTCCTTTGGGTTTTCAGGGTCTTTTCTGGTTCCGTAGAAATTTTAGGATTATTTGTTCCAGCTCTGTGAAAGATGTTGATGGTATTTTTGATAGGGATTGCATTGAATGTTTAGATTGATCTAGGAAGCATATGTATTTTTTATTTTTATTTTTTTATTTACTTGACAGACAGAGATCACAAGTAGTCAGAGAAGCAGGCAGAGAGAGAGAGGGGGAAGCACGCTCCCTGCTGAGCAGAGAGCCCAATGCAGGGCTGGATTCCAGGACCCCGAGATTATGACCTGAGCCAAAGGCAGAGACGTTAACCCACTGAGCCATCTAGGCACCCCAGAATAGTTGTGTTTTCATTTTCATTTGTTTCCATGAATTTTTTAAATTCTTTAATTTCCTGGTTGACCCATTTATTCTTTAATAGAATGCTCTTTAACCTCCATGCATTTGTTTTCCTTCCAAATTTCCTCTTCTGATTGAGCTCAAGTTTTAAAGCACCATAGTCTGAAAATATGCAGGAAATAATTCCAATCTTTTGGTACCAGTTGAGACCTGATTTGTGACCCAGTATGTGATCTATTCTGGAGAATGTTCCATGTATACTCGAAAAGATTGTGTATTCTGTTGTTTTAGGAAGGAATGATCTGAATATATCTGTGAAGTCCATCTGGTCCATTGTGTCATTCAAAGCCCTTGTTTCCTTGTTGGATCTTCTGCTTAGGTGTATTATTATTGTATTATTTTCAATGTATTCCTTTAATTTTGTTATTAATTGCTTTATATACTTGGATGCTCCCATGTTAAGGGCATAAATATTTACAACTGTTAGATCTCATTGGTTAGACCCTTTAATTATAATACAGTGAACTTATTCATATCTCATTACAATCTTTGGTTTAAAATCTATTTTGTCTGGTATAAGGATTGCTACTCCAGCTTTCTTTTGATGTCTATTAGCATGATGGGTTGTTCTCTACCCCTTCACTTTCAATCTGGAAGTGTTTTGGGGTCTCAAAAGAGTCTCTTGTAGATAGCATATTGATGGTCTTGCTTTTTTAGGCAATCTGATACCCTGTGTCTTTTTATTGGAGCATGTAACCCACTTACATTCAGAATGTCTGTTGGAAGATATGAATTTGTATTACCTGTAAAGTTACTGTTTCCTTATATTGTCTCTATTCTTTCTGGCCTATGTTACTTTCGGACTCTCTCTTCACTTAAAGGATCCCCTTTAATATTTCTTGCAGGGTTGGTTTAGTGATCAGAAATTCTTTCAGTTTCTGTTTGTCCTGGAAGCTTTTTATCTTTTCTATTCTGGATGACAACCATGCTGAATAAAGTATTCTTTGTTGTGTATTTTTCTCATTGGCTTGCCAGGTCTCTGTGGATAGATCTGCTGCCAACCTTATGTTTCTACCCTTGTAGGTTAAGGACCTCTTGTCCTGAGCTCCTTTCAGAATTTTCTCTTTGTCTCTGAAATCTGAAGCTTCACAATTATATGTTGGGGTGTTGATGGATTTTTTTGATTTTGAGAGGGGTTCTCTGATTTGAGAGAGGGCCTCCCAGATTTGAATGTCTGTTTTCTTCTCCAGATTAGGGAAGTTCTCAGGTATAACTTGATCAAATATACCTTCTGGCCCTCTCTCTCTTTCTTCTTCCTTTGGGGCCTCAATTATTCTAATATTGTTTCACTTCGTATTATCATTGATATCTCAAACCCTCCCCCTGTGATCCAGTAGTTGTTTATCTCTCTTTTTTCTCATTTTCTTTATTCTCCATGACTTTATCTTCAATAGCACTTATTCTCTCTTCTGTCTGATTTATACCAGGAGTTAGAGCCTCCATTTTTCTTTTTTATTGCATCTGAGTAATATCCTTTTTGATTTTGACCTGATTAGATTTTAGTTACTTTATTTCTCCAGAAAGCAATTATCTAGTGTTTCTATGCTTTTTTCAAGCCCGGCAAGTATCTTTATAATCTTAATTCTGAATTCTAGCTCCAACATCTTACTTATATTCATATTTATTAGGTCTCTGGCAGTGAGCATGGCCACTTTTCTTTTCTTCCTGGGGTATTTTTCCATGTTGTCATTTCATCCAGAAATGAATAGATGAATAAGAGAACAAAATACACAAATATCAACCATGACCCCAGAAAAATATACATTAAAAAAATCAGAAAAGGTCAGAGTCCAAAAAGAAAATAAAAAAGAAAAAAGAAGAGAATATAATTAAATAGGTGGACAGAACAGAATAATACACTAAGTCCTGTGTGTATTTTGGTTTGTTTGTTAGAAGACCTAGATCTCAAAATTGTAAAGAAAGAAAACCTTACATATATACAAAAATAAAATTGAGCACAATGAAAGAAAGCCAAAAATGAGGAATATATATATATA
This sequence comes from Taxidea taxus jeffersonii, assembly GCA_003697995.1. NCBI lineage: Eukaryota > Metazoa > Chordata > Mammalia > Carnivora > Mustelidae > Taxidea > Taxidea taxus. The sequence continues at coordinate 659,259 of ML106343.1, read as the reverse complement.
TATGGTAAATGTTAAAATAAAAAATCGAAAAAAGCTTTAAAAAGAGTTGATAAAATACCAAACTAGTTGAAAAGGAAAAAAGAAAAAAAAAGAAATTTTAAATTGAAAGATTGAAGAATCATGAGGAAAAATCTTCAAATTCTATATACTATTTTCTTCTAGTGCCGAGTTTTGCAGTTCTGTGAGATGAGTAAACTTAGTATTAACTGAATGTTCCTGCTGGTCTTCTGGGAGAGGAGCCTTTTGTGCTGATTTTCAGATGTCTTTGCCCTGGGCAGAACTGCACAGCCTCTTTCCAGGGGGTTGTGCTCACTGGAAGCAGGTCTGGATTGCTCTATGTGGCTTTTGTCCCCTGAAGTGTCTCCATACCACTTTAGAGGATGAAAATGGCTGTGCCCTGATCTCCAGCATTGGAGCTGAAAATTTGCACCCCCAGTCTCTAGTGAACCCTCACAGAAAAGCAATCATTTTTGTCTCCTTGGTTTCTGGCTATACTCTGTATTCACCCAGCATGTGACCAAGGATTTCTATCTCAGTATGTGACCACATTTAGAGTCTCCAAATTCTGCAGACTCCTGTGGCATGCACTCGTGCCACTCCTCATTACTTTCCAGAGCTGTCTGATGGAGGCTCCCTCCCCCCATGGTTTATCTTCTGATATATTGCCTCAGATTCACTTCTCTGTATCTCTTACCTTGAAAAAGTGGTCACCTATCTTAGAATTGCAGCAATTCTTTTCTTCAATCTCCACTTGACTTCACAGGTGTTCAGAATGATTTGATAGTTGTCTAGCTGAATTTCAGAGACCAGACAAAGCTAGGGTCCCCTACTCCTCTGCTATCTTCCTAAAAAAAAAAAAACAAACAAACAAACCCAAAACAAAATAAAAAACCTAAGCCAGACTTACAAAGAAACAGAGATATATATTTCCAACATACAGGATAAAAGGCCATACATCACTATCAACCCTTAAAATCTTAAAAAATAAATTTGGCAATATTTTAAACAATTCCATGTCAAAAAATTTGACATCTTAGACATAATTGATAAATTCATTGAAAAAGTTATCAAAATTCATCTAGAATAGATAATCTATATCTACTGAATAATTGAATTTGGTGTTAAAAGCCTTACTAAAAAAAGATCACAAAAAACCAAAAAAACAAAAAACTTAAAATCAAAACCCAACAAAATCAGGCCAGATAAGGAAAAAATTATACTGGTTCTATAATTTTCCAGTTTAAGGAAAAAATTATACTGGTTCTATATAAGTGTTTGAGAAAACATCATAAGTTGAAACACTTCCTAACTTACTGTATCTGGTCATTATTGTTCTGATACCAAAATCATACAAAGACATAATAAGAAAATAAACCTACAGAAAAATATCCCTTATGAGCACAGATGCAAGTTATCTCAAGATATTAGCAATTTTAAAGCAGCAATAAATGAAAAGGATAATACATCAGCTTAAGTGATATTTTGGGAATGCAAGCTTGATTTAGCATTCAGAAGCCAAAGAGATAGAAACATAAGTAATATAATTCACCATTTCAACAAACTGAATAAGAAAAAAAAATAGAGGATATGTTTAATAGATATAAACAAAAATTGGCAAAATTCAATATCCATTCATTGTAAAAATTCTTGTCAAACTAAAAAGAGAGGACAGTTTCTCTAACCTGATAAAGGCATCTTCTAAAACAAAACAGTAAAAACAAAAGACTACAGTTAACCTCATATGCCACTAGGGTAGGTAAGAAAAAAAAGATTTACACTGGTCTCATGTTCCTTATTCAATATCATGATAGGGATCCTATGTAATAGGATATATATATTACCATATATTATGAAAAGGAAAGAAAAAGGCACAGACTGGAAAAAAGAAATAACACTGTCTGCTCACTGATGTCATAATTGTCTACAAAGAAAATCCCAAAATTTCTATTAAAAACTCAATTTAAAAATTAATTTTGGACTTTTTTAGAATGAGGAATTAGAAACTAAATTTTAAAAAAAGTACTATTAGAAATAGCACTAAAAAAGAGGTAGATACTAAAGTATAATCTGAAAACATATGTGCCCAATCTATAGGCTGAAAACTAGAAAATTTGGATGAAAGGAATTAAGGAAGATCTAAATAAATGGAGAAATAATGGCATATTTGTGGATTGAAGGATTCAATTATTAATATGTCAATTATTCTGATATGATCCTAGCAAGATACATGTATACATATACATGTGTATGTTTATATATGTGTACGTATATGTATATATGTGTATTATGTAATTATGTACATGCACATTTATAATTCGTTGAGTTGACAACTGATTCTAAAATGTTCTTGAAAAGAAAACGAAGTAGAATAGTCACAAGTTTTAAAAAAGAAGATTCTCAATACCTATTTTCAAGAATTTCTATAAATCTGCAATAGTGAAGTCAGTGTAGTTAGACACAGTGGATATATTCTACAGTATAACTTGCTGATAAAATTGCTTACCAGATATACCAACTAAAATAAATTTCAACCAACAGTTAAGGGTTATACTAACTTATTTGTCTTTTTTCTCTTTTCTTTCTTTCTTTCCTTCCATCCTCTTCCCTTCCTCTTTCCATTCCACCTTCCTTCTCTCTCTTGACTCGTTTTTAAAATTTAAGTTTAAACAAAGTTGAGTTTTCAAATTATTCCAGTACATAGTTTGGAATTAGATAACATGGTAGTGATGGCTGATTTCTTAATTCTGGCTATTTTTCTTTGAAAATTACTTAAACCTTTCAAACTTCTTTTTTTTTTTTTTCAGTTCTGAGCTGTAGGTATCAACATCTGCTTATGAGTTTTGTGTATGCATATGGAGAAATAATTAGAATTTTTTTGTTTTTATTAAAATTTAAATTATTTTGATTGTTATAAAATATGTTTATACACTTCAGTTTATGATAAAAAGCTAATGAAACAACATACATGCAAATAAGGCTAAGGCTACTTACATAGTAAATAAAAAATAAAAAATACTTGAATCTCCAATTCATGGTCAGAAATAACTTCCTCTATCCTGCCAGTAATTTTTTCCCTGATCAGTAGAGGTTTTCAATGAAGCTGTAATTCCTTACCAGAGCATAGTGTACTCCTGAGTGTAGAGACATTTTTTTGTGTTGGCTGGGCTCTAACTGAGACTTCACCATTATACCTCTTCTTTTCTCTTCTCTTCTCTTCTCTTCTCTTCTCTTTTTCTCTAATAAGTAAACTGAGGAAAATAATGTGACTGCTGCATATTTACATATTACGTGTTGTTCCTCAAAGATTCCTTGGTTAGGGGTTCTAAAATTATTCACTGATTGCATTCTTGTGAGCCATACTTTTCTCTCATACAATTTCCTTAGTCTTAAAGTAGTATGTCAGCTTTAGTATGATTACTATGATATTTTAGTCTGATATTAAAGTCCACATATCACCAGTTAACACTGATTCCTCAGTTACTCATTCCCCACATCATCCAGACTATTTCAGTAATACTCACTTTCTTCCATTTTCCAAAGCATATTTTCCATCACATGTCGTTTCATTTCCTTCTTCAGTAATCTGTTGAATTCTTAATCTGATTTGGACATTACGCTATGGGTGGTATCACTTTGTTTCTCTTCTCACTTAATAGAAAGCTCTCATTGATTTCATATTCTAGTTTGAAATCTACCCCTTTTATGTTCTCAGTAGATATTTTAAATTTTTTTCTTTTTTTTTTAGAGAGAGACAGATAGGAAGACAGAGGGAGAAGGAGGCAAAGAATCTTAAACTGGCTTCACACCCCGTGGAGCCTGATATAGGACTCAATCCCACAACCCTGAGACCATGATCTGAGCTGAAATCAAGAGTTGATGCTTGACCAACTGAGCCACCCAGGTGCCCTGGTTCTCAGTAATTTTTAAAATTTTCCATTTGAAATGCTTATTTGTAAATATTTTGAAGTTGTCAAATGTGGTTGTTTGCCTCTTTATGTGTGTTTTTTCTTTGATATTTCAGTTATTTATTAAACATATTACAGATCTTTCATTTAATGATAAATATACAAATAAATATGTTTTATTATACATTTTACAGATCTTTCTCTTTTTTAGTTAATGTATAATGTATTATTTGTTTCAGGGGTACAGGTCTGTGATTCATCAGTCTTAAACAATTCATAGCGCTCTGTAAACACTCTGATGGATTAAATTGGCTTTCCTAGTTTTTTGTTTTTGTTTTTTTACTTTTCCAAAGTTTTAAATGTTTAACACAATTGGTGTTCAGTGAATCTTAAAAGAGTCACAGATAAATTAATGTAAGTTTTTAGTCACTAAAAAAATCAATGACTACATTTTAGAAAACATTTCTGTGGAACATCTATTCATCCATCATGCTTATTTTGATTATTTTTCTCTTGGTAGTGCAAATTGTAAATGTTTTTCTACTATTAGCATACATACCTGCACAGTATTCCTCGTGAGTTTTCTTTGCTACAGTCTTTTCCCCAAATCTGTCATTACACTTGCATTATGCATTTTAATGCATAATGGGAAACATGCATGCATTGTGAATAGTGGCATAATATATTCTGCAGGGTGATAACTTATGTTTCATGTAATGTCAGTTCCTCTCTCTGAATTTACTCTGTTCTCAGTAGATGTGTTTCAAATTAATAGAGCATTAGTCCCTAATCAAGGCAGTATTTAGGAATACATTTTTAATTAAAATGAACTATGGGGAGGAATAGACTTTTTGTGTTAATTTGACATAATATATTACTCATGTATCTTTGTGCATTATTAAAGATTAGTGTTGCTGGTGTGGCTGTAAACCTAATATAAAAATTAAGGCAAATGGAAGGAAGCAGAATTAATAGGACATGTTTTTTCTTAAAAAAGTTCAAAATCACAGAGGCTGTGATGTAAACCAAATCATAGCATATATACTTGAAAGGATCTAAAGCAATTACATAATCAAGCCATCGACTTGCTTACAAGTAAAGAACAGTACAAGGCAGATAGAGTGCCTGTTTTTAATTAGAGACTATGTGATCCTCCTTTGTAGCATCATCATCTTCTCCATCAGGAAGTTCTTTTACAAGGCAGCTTTGATGAACAATAATGTCAGTCTTTTTGTTTGTTTGTTAAAATACAGTCTTTTATAGAACTCCAAAAAATATACTTTGCATTTTAAGCATGGAATATAAAAGCACCTCCTCCAAGTTCTAGCCCCAAGGATTTCACGGTTAACTTTTAGACATTAGCATAATTCAGAATATGTGAAAAACAAACAAAAGACTCAAATCTGCCAGATACTGTGAAAAGACACCATTTTATATTCTTGCAAGGTATGTGAATTAATAGTAAAGATATTACACGTTTCTGTAATCAATTCTGTAGTCTTTTTATCTTAATATTATAGAAAGAAAATACTTGCCCAATGTGAAGATATTATTGGAATTGAGATTGTTCACTTGATGCTGATTTTTTTAGAAGACAAAGCTATATGAAATTTGCAATCCACATATGCTAGGGCCTGAGTGATAACTTCTTTAACAACTATTCCTGGGGTATACAGAGGGTTACTTATGGCCTGACTGGTGGTCAACAATTGGAAATTTACTTTTAAAAGGAAAGAGTCTCCTTTCCCCCAAATGTGTAAAATTTCTCTCCTCGGTGTAGCAGCCCATAGACAGTCTTTGATGAGGCTCAGATCCAGAAGTCAAAAAAGGGTAAAGAACTACTGCTGAAGAAGGATAATGTAATCAACATGATCCACTTACAAGTTCAGAAAATCAAAGCCCAGATTAAATTAGCAAAGATTAAGACCTACTGGTTATATGTTCTATAGGCCTTGAAGCAAAAATGGGCTAGCCCTGAACAGTCCAATCAGAAAAGGATACAACTGGAAGTAAATTATTTTCTGATTCACATTAAGTAAGGCTTACCATCAAGGCTTTGTGTGCAGCATCCAGATAGATGATAAAATCTATTATACAATTCATTTTACATAAATAAATCTAATATGTCATTTAGATTCTCATTACAGAACTTGGTTATTCAGAGGTTTTACAAAGTTTTTTGTTGTATTCCTATTAAAAAAAATCCTATCTGTATTTTTTTTTTCTAAGTACATGACCCTGAGATCAAAACCTGAGATGAAGTCAAGAGTAGGAAGCTTAACTGAGCAACCCAGATGCTCCTTACCTGTATTGTTCTATATAGCTATGTGGATGGGGCAGATACACAAAATAATTCAGTTATATGAGAATAAAGCTAGAGAAACAACACTTCATCCCCAATTTGACTTTAAGCACATTTTAAAGGAAATATTTTCTGTATTTTTTTAGGAGAGAGGAAGAGAGAGAGAGCAAGCATGAGCAGGGGGAGGAGCAGAGGGAGAGGGAAAAGCATACTCCCCACTAGGCAGGGAGACTGACATGGGGGTTTATCCTAGGAACCTGGGATCATGACCTGAGCTGAACACTTAACCAACTGAGTCTCCCAGGTGCCCCAAATACTATGTTTTTCTATCTCATATGTTAGCTTTCCTCATATGACCTCAAATAAGATTATGGTTCAGATTAAAGAAGCTGAAAAGAATGTTCAACAATGTCAATTAATAATTGTGTGAACTTAAATTATTTTCTCCAAGTTTCACACGGCTCAGCCATAAAATGGAAACAACTGTTACTCAAAGGAATTTTGTGAGATAAAAAGACACAATAGAAATTATTACATCTAGATCAATGCCTAGCACATATCAGCCATTCAGATAGCTGAATGTGAAAATTTGTACATAATAGATGGTCCTCTGTTTCCAATATAATCTTTTACAACTTTCTTCCTAGCACTCATTGCTATAATTTTTTTTTTTTTTTTGAGTGAAAGATAACTCTGCCATCTTGTACTGAAGGCATGATCAACAGACACAATTTGCTTGAATATCAACCCAGGAAAGCCATTTGTGATTTTATTATAAGAAACAAACACCTCAAGGTATCTGTGTTCAAAAGTTACTACATTAATTTTGAAAGCCAAAACAAACCACTGTGTACTATTATATGCATAAACAGACAGAGTTTTAAGTGTAAAAATGCCTCTACTTATCAAATTTGGAGAGAAGTTGCTGTTATTTGTGTAGAACTTGGAGTTAATTATGTCTGTGATTCAATTTCACTGTTAAAAAGGTTCAGAATGTCACCTTGGGCTTTAGTATTTACATCTGTGCTCTGCAAAAAAAAGCACATAATGAGTGTTGATTAATTATTCCTTGAAAATCTGAAAGCTCAAAGGGGAAAAAAAAAGAAGTGATATTTGGAAACCATTTGAAAATAAGTAACTTCATGGAGTGTATGAACTCATCTTGAAAGTGACCATTTCTTGGATTTATTTGTACTCTGATATTGCTCTGGATACTGACAACCAGCAAAACTGCACCAGAAACTCCTCTCCTCAACCCCATCAAAGATTTCTGCTGTGAAATCTCTGCTGGAATATGATTTGGGGTCACTATAAATGGATTCAAATAAATGAAAGTGTCCTCAGCACTGTAGTCTTTAGGTAAGAAACAAAAGATGCAAGAATTACACAGAGCATATACCAATATGTAGGTTTCCCCCACTATTCGGAAGTAGAACATTCCTACCAAAGTTTTTGTAAGCCAAAATGGTAGGCATAAAGCAAAGAAGCAGTTACTAGTATTTTATATGGAAATTTTTTTGACCCAAAAAATAACCTCTTAACTTTTCTGATACAGCTTGCTAACAGATGCACAAAATAAATTGAGATAAACCACTGATGCTCACAGCTGTTGCAGCTTGATGCTGAACTGCTGAGTGTAGTTCCTGGGGAAGGAGCTTGGTGATGCCCCTCTTGCTATTGGGGGAGCATGCTGCCTCTATAAGGACCTGCCTGTAAACCAAACACTGAATGCTACTTTCACTTTTTGCCTTTTTTCCATCGAAGCAAAAATCCTACCTGAACTTCTTTTGGCTAGCAAAAACACACTAATGTAGGCATTTTAATTTTATTTATTTATTTTTTAAAAAGATTTTATTTATTTACTTGACAGATAGAGAACACAAGCAGGCAGAGAGAGAGGGGAACCAGGCTCCCCGCCAAGCAGAAAGCCTGATTCGGGCCTCGATCCCAGGACCCTGAGATTATTATACATTTATATTTGAGTATATTTATTTATTTAAAAAAAAGATTTTATTTATTTATTTAATTTTTTTAGAGAAAGAGGGAGAAGGCCTGGAGCGGGGAGAGGAAGGGATGGGAAGGGAGGAGGAATGTTAAGCAGACACCGTGCTGGACACAGAGCCCCATGTAGGGTGAATCTCACAATCCTGAGATCATGACCTGAGTTGAGACCAAGAGTCAGATGCTCAACCCACTGAGCTGCCCAATTGCCTTTATTTGTATATTTCTTGCATAAATACTTAAAATATTTTAATTATTTATTGAGTTAAAATTTTTAATAAATATACTTAATTATATTTGATAACTATGTTAAAATTAATATATTTTACCATATCAAATATATGATATTTATATATTACATATGTATTGTATATATCCATATTTTTGTATATTTAGCATTTTTTCTCAGTTTGCCTTTCTTCTTTCAGTTCCTCAGCTATAATAAAAGGCAGGCAATTCCAATGCATTTTATTTATGCTCAGGTAATGAGAAAGGTAGAAAAGAAATAAGTGAGAATCATATTGCTCTTATAGTCAAAAATTTAAGTATCGGTCTCACTATTGCCAGGAAATTAGATGAAATCTATTTAGAACTTAAAAATATTAAGCAACTGGCTGTCCATATTTTTCTTTACAGATAATGTTCCCAAAGTCTACTAAAATTAACGACAAAATATTTCAAAATGTATATACACGTGAGCTAGGTTGGTTCAATGTTGAGGATGACTGTAAAGTGATGATTTATTAAGGTAGCTATCACCTTCGTTTACCATCAAACCCACAACAAGCTGTGCAGAGGACAAACCAAAGGTCAAGAAAATGGTGAACAGCATCACTCATGCCTCCCTTGTTCATCCTGGGGATGCATCAGTAATTCTGGAGGCTCAGAGCTGTGCTGGTTGTGCGGAATCCATCAGGACCGAGAAATCCCAAACCGGAAGCTCACGTTACTACAACAGAGGGAAATTCTTGCTGTGCCGTGGTTTGTACAGTAGTACAGCCACCTTCTGTTTCTCTCCTTGAAACTTGCCCTACTAGAGGCCTCAGTGCACCTGGCCTGACCATCGCCTACCAAAAAAAGCAAGCAGGATGCTATTTCCTCACTGAACACCACAGTTTTCTTTGATTACTCTCTCCTATAAACTTGTCCCCTCCCTCTGTTTCAATATATTGAAAAAGTCTATGTAGATTTTTTTGCAAGACTTTATTTTTTACCATAATATAAATTTTATATGAGTCATTATTAGGATGAGTTGCTGCTAAAATATTTTTTTTTCTAATAGAAAGATACTATAGGTAGTAAAATAAATTCTAAAATATATTCCTTAGTTGACTAGTATCTCAAAATTATTTCAATGGTAGAAATACCATATTCCACCAAATGCTATATATCTTAGTTTTTAAAGTCAATCAAGACTTCTGGCTTCTTCAGAGGAATTATAAAGCTAAAAAGAACATTGCTCCCATTCTTCTAACAAAGAGCTGAGAATGCAGAACAACCAAATGATCCCAGGTCCATGAAAATACAGTTATTGCAAGGAGAAAAGGAGCACAGGACTGCTTACCTGAGGCAGATTCTGCCAAGCACCATACAAGCTGGTAAGAAGAATTCAGCTAAAATATTAACAAATTGCTAAAGGGTGTGTGTGGACTAAATGAAAATTTAGAACTCCTAGGATTAAGAAGTATAAACTTTCAGTTATAAAATAAATAAGTCGCAGGGATGAAACAGACAGCATAGGGAATAGAGTCAATAATATTTTAATCATTTTGTATGATGACAGATGATAACTGCCCTCATCATGATAAGCATTTCATAATGTAGAGTGTTATTGAATCACCATATTGTACAACTGAAACTAATATGTGTCAACTGTACTTAAATTTTAAAAAAGCAAAATGAATGAATGAATGCAATTTGCCTTCATCCCACCAAAAAAAAAAAAAAAAATGGAAACCATAGTAGCTAAAACACAAAGCCTATCAACTGTCGCTCAAGGGTTCTTGTCCATGTACCTTGCCAGGTGCTCATTAGAAATATTTGAGCAGGCTAGGAGTCCTGAGAAGGCATAGAGCTGGGGGAATAGGAGTAGGGTCTGTTGCTGGCACAAAGCCCACCAGAATACATCTACCCCTTGGGAAAGAAAGCCCTACTATGCAGAAGGAAAGGCAGTAAACATTGCCATCTGTGTGGCCTGGGTAAAAGATGACTGCAGCTGGGAGAAGGGAATAGAAAAACATCCTCTGCGGGGGGTGGTGGCTAGGGGTATGAATACATCCTGACCAATTAAGGGTTGGAAGAGGGAAAATGACTGAGAATTCTTCACCTCTAAAATCCAGACACAGTGCCTGCTTCAGATTGAGGTTAAATCAGATGAACAGAGAATTTCCTCTCCCCCTGAACCCCACCATGTGGCCAATAAATGCTGAATAATAACTAACAATAATCTAGTTTGGGGAGAGGGACAAGAGAAAGGAGGCACCCTGCCAAGTAAGAATCTGACACCAAGTCTGAAGCAACACTGACAAAAATTCTTTGGTAACACAGTTTCCACCCAAAACACAAGCTAAACTAGAGAAATTTGAGAACTGTAGTACACTGAAGGCAAACAGTAATATCACCCCAACTGACTAGATTAACACAAGCCCCATGCTAAAGGCCAGGCAGAAGAATATGCATGCTATTTCCAGGCATAAAGCTCTTCACTTCAGTGGCTATTGTCTTACACAACAATACGGATGAATCTCAAATGGTTTATGCTGAGTGAAAGAAGCTAGATCTAACAGGCTAGATATTGTATGTTTCCATTTGCATCGTGTCTGGAAACGGCAAAACTATAAAGACAGACAATGAATCAATAGTTGCCAGGACCTGGAGTTTGGGAAGGAGACGTGGGTTAATTTGTTCTACATCTTGATTGTATTGTTGTTTTCACAGCTCTATATATTTGTCAAAACTTGTAAGCTTATACACTAAAAAGTGCAAAATTATACCCTAAAAAATAAATGGAGGGGCACCTGGGTGGCTCAGTGGGTTAAGTCTCTGCCTTCGGCTTGGGTCATGATCTCAGGGTCCTGGGATCGAGCCCTACATCGGGCTCTCTGCTCAGAAGGGAGCCTACTTCCCCTCTCTCTCTGCCTGTCTCTCTGCCTACTTGTGGTCTCTCTCTCTGTGTCAAATAAATAAATAAAATCTTTAAAAAAACTGATTTAGAAATAAATGGAAATAATCATGATACATTACAGACTTAAGAACAGACTTCTGATTTTGAAAAATAGAAATGTTATAGTAAATGTACATGTAATTTTGAGATTGATTTTTATTTCAAAATGTCAGTATGTGGAGAATAAATGGTATTTCTTTGAAAAGAGAGTATATCCTTTTAGGAGAATCGTGAAGTACATTAGCATGTTAATGACTGACTGTACAAAGAAAAACTAGAACATCTTTCTGTAGGTATACACTTTTAAAGGCAATACCTTTTCATGGAAACAGATTTGGAACTTTGAAGAATTTATTGCTGTATGTTGGCTAAGATTTTCAAGTAAGCCATTTTAGAGAAATGTAATTTATTTATACAAATTGTCATTAAAGAAAAATGATATAGGCTCCATTCCCCCTCAACTCCGCTACTTGCTGAATGGGTAGTTGAGTTGGGAGAATTGACCAGGGGAAATTTCTTCTTTCATTGTTAACACTGTGATAGCTATGTGAAAATTAGCCCTAGTTCACCAAACCTGTAGCTGTATCTCAGAAAGTTGTGCTAATGAAAGACCCAGTTGGAAAAATAAATAAATAAATAAATAAAAAAGATCAATGCCAGGCAGGGCTAGTTACATAAATTGCAGGGTCCACTGTGAAAAATGAAAACATAGGGGTGTTGTTTGACAAGCAGGAAAGAAAAACTGTCCTCAAAAGTGCAGAAATATAAAACTTCCCCTGTTTTCCATGGTCTCTCTGTTTTGCTTTGTTAGTGTTTTTAAATTTGCTATTTAATGTCCTTTCCTTCTGGACAAGATACTCTCCTGGTGAATGCCAATCCTCATACGTGTCTCTGGACTCTTGCTCCTGACCCCACACAGGCATATTCACACAAAAAGGGAATCAGTTTCTCCTTCTCATGGTCAGGCACTCCAACCCTCAGAGGTTGGGCAACCTCCAAAGGATTGCAACCTTCGACACAGAGATACCTGCTTAACACTCCATGGTTCTGCTAACTGTGGGTAGAGATAGCCACTGCCATGCCCACCAGGGAGGGATTCTGCCTTACACCATAGCCTCCTGTGTTGTTAAACACACAGATTCCCTGCTTCATTCATGGAGATTCTGGTTCACTAAGTCTTTACCGGATCTCAGAAATCTTCATGTTTGAGAGTCTGTGCAAATGAGGGGCACTTGGGTGGCTTGGTCAATTGAGCCTCCAGGTCTTGATCTTAGCTTGGGTCTTGAGTTAGGGTCGTGAGTTCAAGCCCCATGTCCACACCCAGTATGGAGCCTCCTTAAAAAAAAAAAAAAAAGAAGCAGAGCAAATGATTTGGATGGGCAGCCACATTTGGGAGTAAGATATTACACTTGTGAATTTGAGAACTAGGGGCTGGTACAAGGGTGTGTTTGGAGAAGGTCTGATTATATCAAATTGACATCTAAGATGAGGGTATATTCTGAATCTTTATTTGGGAACAGAATTCAGCTGAGACCAGCCACTTTAAAAATGTAAAAAACTTCACACTTTACTGCCTGTAAGAGATTAAGAATTGGAAAGGAAGTAAGAGAATATTTAGAATTTGTTGTCAGAGAAGTACCTTAAAGATGAAGTCACATAAATGTTCCTTAAAAGCAAAGTAATCTCATAAGAAGAGAGAAATATTAACAAACTTTCTAATATGGAAGAAGCAGATGGGTCTATTCACTTGAACTGTTCAAAAAAATAAATGTAAGTTTTAGTTTCTGTATGAAACCAGATTATTTCTGAAGTAACCAAACAAGAAAAACACTGACAATTTTCACCCACTTTTGTTCTAATTATTTCAGCATCATTATCTGTAGATAATCAAACAGTTTTATAATTAAACAAGGAATAGTTGTTTAAAATGGTCAGAGTTTTTGAGAAAGAAAATAATTTCTTAAACTTTTAAACTTATTTGAAGAAAATAAAGTTGTGATAACCTGTTAATACCAAGTAACTTGTACACACATGTAAGTGGCATCCTTTGTGTTTAATCAACCTCTACTTCAGTTCTTCCTTCATACATCTCTAAGGAGCATCTATCAGAACAATAATATGATCTTGCTGCTACCTTACCATAAACACTTCAGTGGCTTTCTAGTGCATCCAACAAAATTGTCAGTTGTTTAGCATGGCATAGAAGGACTTTAGAATTTGGCTCTTTCATTTTCCAGGAAGTTCTGTACCATCAGTTCTTTATAGCTTCCAGGCTCTCTGGACTGCTTGCTTTCCTATAAGTTGCTTTATGCCTCCACCATGAGATTAATATGTCTTTATTCTTTGAGCATGTACTTAAATGCTATTTCTTTGGTAGAGCCTTCTCTGGCTGTTTGTAGGCTTCATTAGATGTTCTTTCAGAAAAAGAGAAGCAGTGGGAGAGTGAGAAGGGATAATTGAAGTGGCGTAGTAAGAAGAACCTAGGACAGGTATCTGGAACACTCCTAATCCTGATGTTGCAATTGTTTTGTCTCTGATCTTAAAAATACCACTTCATCTTCTGTTTTGGTTATATCATTGATAAAATGAGAAGGATGGACCAGATGACCCATAAATTACATTACAATTCTTATGACTTTGCTTCTGTGGAGTTAAGAGTGAGGAGGAAAAAAAAATGAAAGTGAAGACAACATGCAGTAGGGTAGCAAAATAAAGTTTCAGACTTTGGAAGTTTTTGTTGTTGTTTTTTTAAAGTATGGAGTCCAATGTGGGGTTCTCTCCCATGCTGAACTCCCAGCATGGAGTCCAACATAGGGTTCAAACTCACGACCCTGAGATCAAGACCTAAACTGAGATCAAGTGTCAGACCCTTAACCAATCCAGCCCACCCAGGCACCCCACCTTTGGATTTTCTTAAGAGACCAGGGATAAAGAAGAAAAACATGAATGTATGTACAAGTAGTGAGGCTATGTTGAAAGAAGTTGCTGAGAAACTGGAAGCTACCCAATAGGAGTAATCATAACTTGACTCATCACAAAATGTTTGTGAGTGAAATGGTAGCACATATTGAACTGTCTCGAGTGTGAAGGGTGGTGAAGATAGGATATATCAGAGATTATTTGAATGGCTGCAATGTATTCTTGTATCAAATATTTATGAGCACCCACCAAGTAGGACATTCTGTTCTAGTCTATGGGGGCTAAAGCAGTGAAAAGAATAGGCAAGTCAACTTTGAACTCTCCCCTTATGGAGCATCATTAAGATTTTTGACCAGTAATATTGATTATGCAGCATGAATTTCTAGAAGGCCCAATTGATTTAGATTATAATTTGCTCCAACAATGCTCAGCAGCTGGCTATTGGGGAAGAAGAGGCCAGTGGTGTTCCCTAAGGATTCGGTGAAGGAATGGTCAGTTCAGAGATGAGGCATTTTAGGATGGTTGTCAGTTTTATTTAAAATTCAGACCTAGTTACTTGGAAAGACAGAGGAAGCCTAGATATAAGAAGTCAGAGATTGGGGTCAAGATGAGAGTGAAGAGAAAATATTTTCTAGTTATGATATTGAGTTACAAATGATTCAAATTTATGATGTTAAGCAAGCTAAGCATAACAAAAATACATGATACACAAGGCAAGAGGCCAGCATTCAAAAAACAATGATATTACAGCTAAGTGAAAATTATTAACTCCAGTTGTACACTTGATTACCCTTGAGCAATTTCAATTGATTTGGGTAAGACTCTCATATGAGGAAATCTGAGATTTTATCCTGCATTTTTGGCTCAGTTTAGAATCCTCACACAGACACTGAAGTGTGAGTCCAAGGGGTTAGACAACATTGCATGAGATGTTTTTTTGAATTGTTGGTTTCTTTATGTCTATAAAACAATTCTCAATGGCTTGAGGAGAAAAACAAAGAAAAAATAATTTGGAAATATAATAGAAGATGCTAACTTAAAAATAGTAGATGAAAAAGAGATATCTTTATTATTTATTTATTTTTAAAGATTTTATTTACTTATTTGACACAGAGAGAGAGAGAGATCACAAGTAGGCACAGCAGCAGGCAGAGAGAGAGGGGGAAGTAGGCTCCCTGCTAAGCAGAGAGCCCGATGTGATGCTCCATCCCAGGACCCTGAGATCATGACCTGAGCCGAAAGCAGAGTCTTTAACCTACTGAGCCACCCGGGTGCCCCAAGAAATATCTTTAAACATTTAATCTCTTGACTGTAAGTTGTTAAGCCCTTTGAAAGAAAAATCAAATGCAGCAGAGCTTCCAGGATTTATCAGTGCATTTAAAATCATGAAGTGACAATTTATATTAACTCATTGTTGGATTTAATTCTGAGAGATGGATACTGTTAGGTACCCAAAACAATAATGATTTACTAGGAGAAAAAGAAAACAAAATGGATGTAACTAACACTTGATTACTTTTTGCAAAAGGAAATTACTTTTAGTGAAATACAAATTATAATATAGAAAAAAATCATACCAATGGCATACTTTTTCACTTAAAAAATCAATTTGTTGTATATTTGTGATTCTATAAATTTTTACTAAAACTATTTCTCAGTCTTCCTTTTTTCTTTCTTTCTTTTTTTTTTCTTTGTTAAAAGGGTTACTGGACATCAATAAATCATCAATGACTTGATTAAAACTAGACCGGGGGTTATCATAAAAGAAAATAGTTTGATTATTCCTCCTGAAATGATGCCATATTTTAATGAATGCAAGACAGTATTATGGACAGGATATCCTATACATGTATATGAGTATTTGCTTTTGTGGAAACTGGAAAATTGAGGCAATATCTAATTCATCATGACAAGAGTGACTAATACATATGGCTTGGCATCCAAGCCAAGCAGGGGCTTCACTGAACACTTGAATTGGTGCACAGAATCACCAAATGGCAGTGAATCCTGTTGGAACAAAAGCTCTGCTGCTGAAAACTCTGAAATTATTTTGAGTTGCATGCAATAATATTTCTCAAAGATATTTTGTTAGTAAATTCAATTTTGTTCTTGAGGTTATTAAAGGCAAAAATTAAATACACATTAAAAAATTTGTGTCTGTGTTTATATATAACATCTCTTAATTGATACCCATTCTTTGCTCAGTTGTTAAAAATTTATTTTGATGGTGTAGTCTTTAAGGCACTTCCACATACTGACTGTGCTTCATATCAGAGCCCCCAGATGATGGAGTACTGTGTTGCACAGTTACTGATTAATTCCTGGGCAGATTTTTCTGCTTCACTACCTCTTTTTTTAGGTGCCAAAAATAATTTCTGATTTTGCCAAGTTGTGTCTTTATCACCTGTCAAGGATCTCAGTGCACTGTCAGGTGGCATCTAAGGTAAGCATGCATTTATTTTTGTGTTTACTTTTCTCACTGCACCGTGTTCATTATTCCATTGGCCTTTGTCATCGTTGTATGAGATGAGCTTTAAGTTCATGGGATGTTTCTGTTTTGTTTTTATTTTATTTTTGAAATGTGGGGACTTTTTAAAACCATCTAAAAATTTGAAACCAGAAAACGAGTCCATTTTACTGCCACTAAGCCATCTTTTGCTTTTTAAGCACATCAGACTATAACCAAAGCAAAAAAAAAAAAAAAAAAAAAAAAAAAAAGACGAGAGAAAGTGACTTCTGGACCTGATCCAGAGAGTTTTCTGCCCAAAGCTCCAAAAGACAATGTTGGACACTCCTGTGATTCACATCCTGGAAGTATTCTGATTCAATGCAACTGGTAAGTATTAAGTATCTGCTTTTGTGGATTAAATCTTAGCCTCTTGTTCCAACACTACTTAATAGTCATTTGGATTGGCTTGTTTGTGAAAACATCTAAATAAAAACCACAGCATTATATGCAAGGATAAAAACATCAGAATCAGTGGTGCTTGTCTTTTTTAGTGTGAGGTTAAAGGCTTACTTAAATTTGTATTTATAAATGTGAAGTATAAATATATTTTATACTAGCATCTTATAGAAATACATCAGTTTTTTCCACTTATTTTCTGTATCCACACCATTACAAAGCATAATATATGATATAGAATCCCTGGCTTTCCAATATTCTGGGACTTGAACTTGAGAATTTTGAGGTGAAAATCACCTTTTTACATTAAATGATAGTAAAATTTATAAGTCACTTTCAGTATACAAGCCAAAGAGGGATAAAAATAAATAATACATTTAAGCTTTTGATATTTTTTCAGGTCATTAATTTTATTTATTTATTTATTATTTTTAAAGATTTTATTTATTTATTTGACAGACAGAGATCACAAGTAGGCAGAGAGGCAGGCAGGGGGCGGGGGGAGCAGGCTCCCTGCTGAGCAGAAAGCCTGATGTGTGGCTGATCCCAGGGCCCTGGGATCATGACCTGAGCCAAAGGCAGAGGCTTTAACCCACTGAGCCACCCAGGAACCCCTAAAAATATATTTTGTATCTGAGTAATTGGTACTATCAAAAGGGTTCTTCTGCATTAAATTCAGTAGATAAGCTGAGTTATAGTTTCTTTTATAAACTAAGGGCATTTTTCTTATTATGCTGATGAAAGAAAATGTTGAAATTTTTGTTTTTCTTCTTTTACAAACATTAAACTGATACACTTGATTTTTATGAAAAGTAGATCTTAAGTATTGCAGGCTATAATTGAGCAATCACTGCGAAGGTAGTTTTGTATGAAGAATGAAAAAGCAGAGTTGGTGCCAAAGCTTACCTGATTTTGACAGATTCATTTGAGGGTTACTCTACTCACCTCACAGAACACGGACAGAGTAGAGTACTTGCACAATCCTATGGACAAGACTATTAGAGAAGGTGCTTGGGTTGGGGGATTTCGCCTAGGATGTGTCAAAGGCAAGCACACATGCCCGGTGCCTGTGCTGTACTTTTTGAGATTAGATCATGGACTGTGAAACCCAGAAATTATAAATTAATACCAGTTTTAAAATAAAAAAGTCATATGTGTGTGTGTGTGTGTATGTGTGTGTGTGTGTGTGTGTGTGTGTGTGAATACATATACCTGTGTATGTCCACATACACAGACAATTTTGTGAGATATATCACTGTTAGAGGTAGCAATGATTTTTTTTTCTTTGAATTGGAACTATTTGAAAGTTTTCATTTCATGGATTTGTGGTGGCTTCCCATTTGGAAAAAAGGGATCAGAGACAAACCCAATCCTAGATTCTGATTTCTAGGAGGTGTTCTCCAAGCCTTCTAGCTCCACCATCTCATTGTTCTCTTTATTCATCACTATCATCTTTTGGGACAGGAGACCTTTGGGAGCTTCTTCCTATAAGCAGGAAGCTCTTGTGCCCAAAAGTTGTTTTAAGCTTTGGACAATAAAGTAGGTTCTGGTCCAGGTTTGTGGTTTCTTTGGAAATAAACCCTTTCAAAACTAGGACACTTTGAAGTTATCTCCTGCCATCCAGGTTCATGTGCCAGTAAGCACATCCAAGTTTTTCTGCACATAATGCTCAAGCATGATTT
Organism: Taxidea taxus jeffersonii; assembly: GCA_003697995.1. NCBI lineage: Eukaryota > Metazoa > Chordata > Mammalia > Carnivora > Mustelidae > Taxidea > Taxidea taxus. The sequence continues at coordinate 640,382 of ML106343.1, read as the reverse complement.
CTTTCTTTTGTTCTCCTCTTCATTTCTCTCTTTCTCTCCTCCCCTCTCTTCTCCTGTTCTCCTTTCTCCTCCTTTTTAATAGCAGACGATTTAAGGCTATTAAAAGAAAAAAAAAAGTGGTCTTGGGTGAGAAGGTAACACCCTTAATCTGATCATCTCATCTTTGCTGCAACAATCAGTACCTGAACCAACTGAAAAATCTTACTGGGACTTTGGCATTCAAATTATTCTTTTCAGTTTTATCTATTACTTGATCTCTACTGATCTTCATTTCCAAACTGTACAGTCCTTGATCTCATCATGAAAGCCAGCCAATCACTTCTGGGCTCATCTCTGTCTTCTGATACCTTTTTGGAGGCAGCTAAGAATAACCAACTACACATTCTGACCCTTTCCAGCTACTTCCTCTAAAATCACTTGTCTTGTCACATGGTCTTACTCCTAAGGTATCTTGGGCCTCCATTTTATAAACAGTTATCACAAGATCAGGGGTCTCCTGTCATAAGGCCTGCTATATCCATGTCCTCACCACCTGCTAGCAAACCAGTAAGTCAATTTTACACATTTAGATTTTCTTGTACAAATATATGTTGTATGCTAGTTAATGCTATTTGGTAAATGTCAACTCTGTTATTTCAGTGAACTGATAAAATGGAAGTTAATTGGCATACATGTAGAGTTCGGTTGATGGCAGGAAAGGTTCGGGGCTTTTGTTTCATGTAGTCCCTTAGTGACTGGGGCTCCTTCACCTCCTGGAGTCTCAATGATTCACTGGATCCTCTGTATCTGGCTGACAAATTGGGATGTAGTAGGTAAGGATGATACATTGGGGCTTTTTATGATCCAAGACTAGAAATGACACATATTTAGAAGTTTCTGCCCATTTCTGTTGGCCAAAATATAGGCCACATCTCACTGAATGAAAGTCCTGTGTCCAGGGGAAAAAAGGATGAATGGATTATCTCAGAAGTTAGTAAGTCTACACGGCAAGAATCAACCTTCAGTTTTCTTTTCTTTTTTTTTTAAAGATTTTATTTATTTATTTGACAAAGATCACAAGTAGGTAGAGAGGCAGCAGACAGAGAGAGGGGAAAGCAGGCTCCATGCTGAGCAGAGAGCCCGATGCAGGACTCGATCCCAGGACCCTGGGATCATGACCTGAGCTGAAGGCAGAGGCTTTAACCCACTGAGCCACCCAGGCGCCCCTACCTTCAGTTTTCATTAGAGTCTTGATTATCTGAAAAATGCCTAAGTCATATGTTTGTGATAAATTATTTTTCCTTAAAAAAGTGTTGCCTTTTTGTGGCACCTGGGTGGCTCAGTGGGTTAAACCCTCTGCCTTCAGCTGGGGTCATGATCCCAGGGTCCTGGGATCAAGCCCCGCATCGGGCTCTTTGCTCAGCAGGGAGCCTGCTTCCTCCCTCTCTCTCTACTTGTGATATCTCTCTCTGTCAAATAAATAAATAAAATCTTTTAAAAAAGGCAAAGTGTTTTCTTGTGTATACATTCATTTTTCATCACAGCAATTTCTTAATCACTTACAACAAAGAGGTCAGCAAATTACACAACAGGGGTTGGCTGCTTATTTTTGTAAATAAGTTTTCATTAGATCGTAGCCATCCCCACTTGTTTACATTGTCTATGACCATTTTTAAACTACAATTGTAGTGTTGAGTAGTTCCAACATGGAGAGCTTTGGCCTATAAGCCTAAAATATTTACTTTAAGAAATGCTTGTTGATCCCTGATTTAGAAAACCCAAAATTAGCTTTGCATACATCTGCTTAGGACAGTGAATGAAAGATGTTCTTTCCATAGATCATCTTTTTGTTGATCTCAAGCCAATCCCGGTAATATTTTATTTAAGGAAGCAAATGATCATTTATTTTCTTTTTAAACTTGACAACACCATTTTCAATTCTTGAGCATTGGAGAATTAAATGTTTCATGTAGGAAATAATATTTAATTATAAAATCAATGTGATTCTGGCAAACTCTCAGACAGGAACCTCATTTCTATATCTTTCTCCATTTGATCAAGATACAATAAAACAGAAAGATATTATAAATATACACATTCTCAAACCTTAAAAAAGAAATGATAATCAATTTTTGGACAATGGAAACTCTGGATTGCTTAATATATCAGGGATGGTCTGTGAACTAGGAGTTTATTTTGTGGGCAGATTTAAGGGTATTACTGTTTACATTGGACCCTTTTCATGATTATGAGGTATAATCATCATCCTTAGTTTATAATTCTAAAAATTGACAGACCATAGGTAGGCTGTTTTGAATGAGAACTAGACCCATGGCATCTGCCACCAGATCCATTCTGGTTTCCACTCTCATGCAGCTATTTTCAAATTAACTTGTCCATGGGTTTTTTTAAATTCCCAAATAGCCACAACTTTTCAACATGTTGTTTTACTCTTGGATAAAATGAAAACTCCGCCTTCACACTGAGCTAGTGCTTTACTCTGGCTATTATCTAGGTATTATCTCATTTACTCTTTAACAATATTTAACTTGTGCATCAGTATCATTATTATCTGAAGAAAAAGTGGACTTGAAGAAGGTAAGTAACTTGTTTAAGTGTATACATCGAAGGAAAAAAAAAGTCCTTACATCTATCATTTTTATTGGTTATAGTTATTTGCACTGACAAGTGTTTTGAAGGAATCAGAGATGAAAGTATGATGGATAGGGAGGTAAAGTAGGAGGAAACCTTCCAAAATAGGGTGGTTTTAGAGAGTCTCTCTGAAAAGTGATATTGATGTTGAGACCCAAAACTGAGCAGTCAGTCATAAGAAACTCAACAAGTTCTTTCACAAGAGAAGTCATACCAAGTATAATGACCTTAAGAAGAAATAGATTGGGCACGTGGGTGGCTCAGTGGGTTACGCCTCTGCCTTCGGCTCAGGTCATGATCTCAGGGTCCTGGGATCGAGTCCCGCATCGGGTTCTCTGCTCTGCAGGGAGCCCGCTTCCTCCTCTCTCTCTCTGCCTGCCTGTCTGCCTACTTGTGATCTCTGTCTGTCAAATAAATAAATAAAATCTTTAAAAAAAAAGAAATAGATTGTGCTTTCCATTCTACTGAAGAAAAGTCTAGTTTCTATTCCTCTTTTCTTCTGTTAAACTTATCTATTAAACTTTTACTTTTAGAAATTGTACATTTTTTAGTACTACAATATTCATCTGTCTCATTCTAGATGTCATATATCTGGTAAAATTATTCTTCACTTCATTTATTTTGGTTTTGAACATTTTAATTGAAATTTAATAAAGTTTATTTCTGATAACTCCAAAATCTTGATCACTGATGGTTTATTTCTATTGTCTATTTTTTCTCTTTGTTTTTGATAATGTATTTCTGTCTCTTGTCATGTCTGGTGATTTTTAACTGAGTGTCAGCCATTGTAAAAATTGTACAGACTCTGAATGATGATATTTTCCTTCAGAGAAGATTTAATATTCATCTATTAGAGAGGTAGCTTATGTGTGGAATACCTAGATTTAATTTGAAACTAAGATTTTTCTAAACTCTTTTCAGGCTTTCTCAGGGCTGGTCTGCTTCTACTTGGTCCTTCATCCTATAGGGTTGATTTCCCAGTGATCTCAACTTAGAATCTAGGGCCCTTAGGGATCCTCCTTTTTTGGTGGACAGCCTAGCACTGTCATATTGTTAAACATTCTTATAGCTCTTTAGCCTGTATCAACCATTTTTCTTCTAGTTTCTTGTCTTTTTATCCTTTTATGCAAATATTAAGAGTTTAGCCCAGACTTAAGGGAAAACTTATATTAAATGACACATTTCTCCCAATTTAGCCCCTCAAATTCCTGCTGCCACAGTAATCATAACCTCTAATATTTTTCCCTTTCTACCTCAGTGAGTTGGCCATGAAATTTATGAAGCTGTTTTTCATGTAGCCTCTATGTCCTGGTCCTGGAAATTTACAAATGTCCAAAGTGGAAAAAAAAATGGTAAATGGAAGGCTTTTTCCATTGCATTTCCCTTATCTTCAGAATCATGACCCCTCAAATCCTGACATCCTTGTTTGCTCTAAGATTCCTTCAAACTGCTGTTTGTTTGTTTTGACTTTAGCCAGCTTTAATGGTTTCTTGACAGAAGAGTCCAATACGAGCTAATCATAGACAGCAGCTGAAGACTGGAAGGTGACCTTGGGTTTGAACTTCCTGTCTACAGCAATAAATGTGTTTACTTAGACATTTAAAAAAATCTCAATATAGGTTTTCTCTTCTTGAATGAAAATAATGTTAGTTTATATTATGATGATTTAAATACATACACACACACACACACACACACACACACACACATAAACACATACATCAACATAGCAAAGCACTTGGTATATAATAATGAATCAATGTTGGTTCTTTCCTTTCCTTCTCTTGTTTTATTCAAAGGTCACATTTTTGATGTTCATTGATCCATATTTATCAGATCAGTGACATTTCCATTATATATGTAATAAGTTTTGAATGATGACAGAGAAGAAATAAATATGCAGAAAGTAGAACATGCATGGATATATTCCAAGAAAATACATTTTATCTGCTTAACGTGTACCTTCCCAAACATTAATTTTTTCATGAATTTTTACTATGTTGTTTTTATTATGAGATACTTAGAATAATTTAACTCAACATTAAATAAAACCAGAGCAATTACATAAGAGAAGACATAATAAAATGACCTAACTTTATTTTATTAAGATATTCAACACTTGGCAAGGAGAAAGAGATATGCATTGAATTGCATATCCTAAGATCTATACAAATGAAATGATATAAATTTTGTGAAAATACAACTATATTTTAAGTGTATAGTGTCACTGCTTAGTAATTCAAATAATATTGCTAATGTTTTGTTGTTCACATGAGAATTTATTTATTTATACTTAATAAAGTCACCATTTTATTTAATATCTTATAAGTTCATTTCAAAGATAGAATTCTATAATAATTGATAATCATCTCTTCATCTACTATTTTTCATTGTGAGTTTCCAAAATACAGTGCTGTAGATTTATTTTCATTGTAGCTGATTACTTATCACTCCACCTTTCCAAGGCTAGCAGCAGCCTAGCAGATCAATGAGAAACTCATTGCCTTGAAAGAGATTAGGTGATAGGTTTGTAGTCAGAACCATTTGCTCTAGTTAAGAAATGTGTAAAATTAATAGATTGGTCTCAAAATTCCATCTAAGAATTGAACAATTTAGTCATTATATTCTCTATTTTCTTTAGAAAGAAGAGGACCTAAATATAACTCCAAAAAATAATTTAATAACAAGGAATTGAGGGAGCCAGAAGCCACGGAGAAGAAAAGCAACTCAGATACAGGTCAAAAGTTCATCTTTCTTAAGAGACAATGGGTATTAAGTAAAGTGATCATTGAGATCAAATTAGGCCAGTCACCTTAGATGCAACCACACAGTCCCACCCAGCCTCAAATTGCTGAAGATTTAGTGTACAGCCCATGAGACACAGATGGTCTCATATATAGAGAGGCATAGCACATAAGCCCACCAGCAACAATTTTCAGAATTTCATCTTTCTCAAATACCAATAAAGTCATAAAGAGTTTTTGAGACTGATAAATATTTATTTTGTCAAAGAAGGAAGACCTTGTTTTTTGTTTGTTTGTTTGTTTTTAAGATTTTATTTATTTATTTGATGGAGAGAGACACAGCAAGAGATGGAACACAAGCAGGGGGTGTGGGAGAGGAAGAAGCAGGCTTCCTGCTGAGCAGGGAGCCTGATGCAGGGCTCAATCCCAGGACCATAGGATTAAGACCTGAGCCAAAGGCAGACACTTAATGACAGAGCCACCCAGGCGCCCCAAAAGGAAGATCTTTTAAGGCAGTAAAATAGACACTAAAAATATTTGCGACCATAATTTAATTCAGGAAAATAAGGACTTTTTAAATACAAGAAACAAGCAACTTAAAGTCAGACTATTAAGAAAAAATAGTAAACGTGTTGGCAATCTTACACCTGCACGTGCACACACACACGCACACACACACACACACACACACACACAGGTACATCCATATTACATTGCCATTATTTTCATTTTGAGGACCACTGAAACCAGGGCAGAGACCTGCCTAAACCAGGGAGCTAGGTTGACAGATTAGCTATTTTAGGACCATTTTTTTTTTACAGTCTCCTTTGGAGACAAGGGCTGTTCTCATGTTACTTCATTTAACTCTCTTTACCACTGTTAAACTTTTGATACATGACATCTTCCAGCTTCTCCCCTCAATCCTTTTAAGTTATTATTCTAGCACGAGAGTGTGCTTTATTTATTTTGTTTCTGCTTGACATTGAGCATTAATATGTAGTGCTTTTAAAATTTGAAATTCTCTGTGTGTTTAAGAATGGGGAAGAGATGCTAAAGTAAGCCACCCTTTTATCTCTTAAGCCTATAAGCCTGTTTTCCAATCCACTGATCATTTGACTGTGTGGTTGGTCTTTTAAACAGTTTCCATGGTTGTATAACATAAAAAGTGCTGCTGCCTTGTTCACACAGGAAGTTGCTCTTATAAACTCATATTTTATACTTTAAGAAATTATTCCAAAGATTAACACCTAAAAGAAAACATCCGTTAGAAAAAACACTGGATTCTAAATCTGCTTCAATTTGAGATTCACTTACGATCTATAAAATGAGGATATTGATTTTTGTTGGTGGTGGTGTTGCTGTGTTAAAATGTTTGAATTAGTTGCCAACCCTTACAAATTGGGAGCTTTCACATAACATTCCAGATTCCAGGACTTTTTTTTTTTTTTTTAAATTCAGTGTACTTCACCTCCTTGTGCCTCAGTAATCTGGTCTATCAAATGGGAATGGTGAGACAATGGAGAGACAGCTCTCTCACAAAAACCACTCCTTTGGAAATAGATGGAATAGTTTGCATATGGTGCCACGAAGCTTAATGAACTGTTACATATCAAGTAATGAGTACAGTTCTGGCACATAATCAGTGCTCCACTGATGCTGAAGACTGGCCACACTCAGCAAGCCAGGGAATTTGATAGAAGTAGATGGACCAGGGCATCCCTTTTGCTCTGGTTTCTGAGGTTAGACACCCGGCTCTCCATCTCAGGGGTTCAGCGTTTGCTAACATGATTGGCAGTGCTGAACAGGAGCATGAGGTGGTCAGGGACTAACTAGTGAGGACCTTCCTACTGCACATCTACAGACAGAATGGACAGAGTTGGGATTTTGTCCTCCTTTGCCCAGGCGTGGGGCAGAATCTATACAGAATATGAACAAAAACTGAAATGATTAAAAAAATGAACACAACAAAGGTTATATTTTCTGACTGTAATGCAGACTTAGAAATCATTTGCACATGGTATATGTGTATATACAATATTTACATTATATATTTAAACATAGACTATTCTATATATTATGTTGTTATATGCATTACATACATATAAAATCATATGTCTGAAACACAAAACAACCATATTAGTAAACATTTAGGTTAAAGAAGAAATGATAGAAGACTATGTAAGATATTTATGAATATTCCCATATGGTTTTAAAAGAATTTTTGAAAAAATTATATTATAGGGGCACCTGGGTGGCTCAGTATAAGTATAGGAACAAAGATCTGTAAAGAGTTGAAACAATTTCTAAAAATAAGAGAAAGTAGAAAGCCCCAGAGTGATTATCCATCTTATCAGATATTTGTAGAACTCTCTACACATCTACCATTTTAAAACAATGTTAACACTGTCCTGCTTATAGACATGTAGAAAGAGACAGAGAGGTCAGGGTCAGAGTGCTGTGTGAGAAGAGAAACTTGAAGTACAACCAGTACTCATTTGGGACTAGATGGAGTGTTTTGTATATGGGCCAATGCTGGTACAATAATTGGAGCAAAATGAAGTTCATTCTTTAAATAAAACAAATATCACCCATGGTGGACTAAGAGAAAATAAATGTACAAAAGTTAAAAGATGGGCACACCAGAGAATCTTTTTGTCCATTTGTGTTAGAGAAAGTTTTTTTTTAACAAGACTCAAAATCAAAAAAAGAAAAAAAAAAAAAACAAAAAAAAACCAAGACCCATAACCAAATTTTAAAAAATCTGATTTTGCTACATAAAAATATTTTTGCAGGGCGCCTGGGTGGCTCAGTGGGTTAAAGCCACTGCCTTTGGCTCAGGTCATGATCCCAGGGTCCTGAGATCGAGTCCCGCATCGGGCTCTCTGCTCTTCGGGGAGCCTGCCTCTCCCTCTCTCTGTGCCTGCCTCTCTGCCTACTTGTGATTTCTGTCTGTCAAATAAATGAATAAAATCTTTAAAAATATATATATATTTTTGCAATAAATATTATCAAATACTAATTTTTAGTGTATATCACCATAGGAGATTTTTGCATGAATTGAACCAACCAAGTATTGGTAATAGCTAGATATACCATATATATATATATATATATGTATGTATATATATATATATACTGTCTAGAATTCTAAAGGAATTTGTAAAATAAACAGTAACAAAATCAAAATACAGGAAACATATTAGAAAAATAGTTAACATTAATAGTTAATAGTGAAAAAGTTAATTAGGTAAAAAATTAAATGATTAAGCGACATACAGAAGGAAGCTCTGAATGGTTAACAAATATTCAGAGAAATTCTGTTGATAAGTGGGGCTGGTGCAATTAAAACAATGAGGAGCACATGCTCTCCAGCTCAGATTAGCAAAAAACTCCAAGTTGATCAGAGCTAATTATTGGTGAGAAGATGGTAAAAAGTATTCAGTGTTGGTGCTGTCTAAACTGGAATGGTCATTCTGCAGAAATGTATAATTATTAATGAGATTAATATTCATGTAGCCAACACTCAAAATTCTGTTCTTCATAAATTAACTGTCACTAAGTCCACAAGGGGAACACTTTCAGGACATAATGCTGGCAGCACTGATTGTAGTGTTAGGGATCTGAAGACAGTTTAGTTGTTCACCACTAGGAAAATTAATATGTAGATTATTGTGTGGGCATTTTTCAGCAGTAACCATATCTTTTTCATGGTTCTTCTTCTTCATTACATTTCTGTGGCCCTCATTCCTACAGAGCAGCTCCTGACATGGTTCTAGAACCTGCCATATTGCCCTGATTTCTGGATTCTGATGAATACCACCCCCTTCCTAGTCTTATTCCAGCCCCAAGTGGGGTCTAGTGATCTCCAGCTGTCTCTTTTCTAATGCTGTCCTTCTGCCAATCTCCAGTTTGCTTCACCATCCTCATTTGCCTTCTCCATTTTTCTATCATCTGTCTAATTCCTTCTGTTTACTTTCTTACCTGAAATACTAGATTAGACTGGTTTTCTTTTCTTTTTTTCTTTTTTAAGATTTTTTTTTTTTTTAAGATTTTACTTATTTATTTGTCAGAGAGAGAGGGAGAGAGAGCGAACAAGCACGGGCAGACAGAGTGGCAGGCAGAGGCAGAGGGAGAAGCAGGCTCCCTGCCGAGCAAGGAGCCCGATGTGGGACTTGATCCTAGGATGCTGGGATCATGACCTGAGCCGAAGGCCGCTGCTTAACCAACTGAGCCACCCAGGCGTCCCTCTTTTTTAAGATTTATTTATTCATTAGATAGTATGAGTGGTAGGAGCGAAGGGAGAGTGAGAAAGAATCTCAAGCAGACTCCACATTGAGCATGGAGCCCACAGAGGGCTCAATCTCACAACCATGAGATCATGACCTGAGCCAAAACGAAGAGGTTGATCCTTAACCAATTGCACCCCCAGGCGTCCCTACTAGATTGGTTTTCTGATTGGAACCTCACTGCTGTTAAAGTATTGGGATTGATCCCAGGAAACAGACCCTATAACATAATACTGAGACTGAGAGGCTCATTTTCTTCACCTTTAACATGGTAATAGCTTCCTTGCAGGTGGAAAATGAAATTATAGTAATCCATGACAGGCAGAAACATTAGGAGTACAGATGCTTAAGGTGAAACACTGATTAACAATAAGTATTTGGAGGATTCAGTAATGCCTTCGTGTTACCATCAAGGTACCAGTGCAGGTTACAAGGAGTACTGTTGTTTCTAATAGTGATCAATAGTTTATGGAAAGAAAAGAAGCTCAAGGCTGTATCATCTTTCTGGCTCTCTGTCTCACTGTGGTGATTGGAGGCTTTAATTATCAGCACTTTTCAGAGACCATCTCACAGGTCCATTATATGAATGATATTCAGTTTCTTCCTGGGGAACAGCAAGGAGCAAGCACCCAAAAGCTATAATGAGATACTACATGATATCTGAGATTGGGAGCTAGACCCCATGAACACTTAGATCCCTGCCACTTAGATGATGTCTCCGCGGGTCTCCTAGGCTAGGAAATATTGAAAGAGCACTTTAGATTTTGGAGGCACAACACACCATATTTAGTGTGTTGCTTCAAAAGATTTACTGGGTAACGGGAAGACTTTCTTATGTTTCCTAACTCTGTTTGTTTCAGCATCTGTTGGTTGGCTTTCCACCCATAAAGCAATTCTCTTATACAGAATTCCCTCTGAAACACAAGATAGCTTTTAATTTCTTGAGTAGCCATTGCCTCACACAATATATGCTCAAAGACATAATCCTTACAAATTATAGTGAGTTTCTATATGACACATAAGAATAAAAAACAGTCTCAGAGTAGAAGAGGAAACTATAAAACAGTACAAAAGATGGAGTTTGAAGAGAGCATGCTATAAAAGAGAGACTCTGATCATCTTAAATGACAAGTAAAAAAGCTATGTACATGACACTAAGATTGTATGACCCATTAAAGATTAAATATATTCTTAGTGGTAAATTAGGACTAAAACCCTGATCTCTTGACTTGCAGGCTATGTCAAGGGCTCTTGCTACTGTGCCATACTTGCTTTCCTGCTTAATTTTTATTTTGTTCTTGTCAAGAGCCTCCTTCAGGGAAGAAACTGAGTATATGTATGAAAATGCATACTACAAAGAAATGAGTTTTGAGGGTGGAAATTGTACACTTGAAGGAGGCTGGTTATTATGAGAATTTCCATTCAAAACACCATGCTACATTTATCACCCAAAGCTCTGTGGTTTATTTTTCTGTCTTTGGGAATTTCACAAACAACTTGTAAAGTTCTAGCCAAACCTTTGAGGTTTGCCATTCCATAAGTATACGGAACAAGCCAAAGGCTGCAACCATAGCCAAATGAAACAATGGAAACCACAAGACCTGCTGGCCTGGCTCCTCTCTCCTTTCCTTGATTTTAAGCCCCTGGAGAGGAAACCACCTGAGTCGCATTTGTGTACGCTTAGAGCTCTGGAGAACTAAGCCTCCTAACTAATGGCTCTTGCTTAATTTGAAATAAAGGGATCAAAGTATTGAATCCTAAGGAAGTAGAGACAATTTTGTTTTTATCACCCCTGTTGTTCTTTTAAAAAATATTTTTTAGTATTTTTATATTTTAAAAAATATTTTCTTAATGGCAAACATTTAAAAGGAGCCTCTGCATAGATGCATATAACCATGGTGTGCTTCTATTTTCAGTAGTCTGGAGGGCACAGTGATATGCATACTTTCTCAGAAAACCCTTTGAACAAATGGAATCCATTGAGCCCCAGAAGCTGGTATAATACACTGTATACTATCCCAACCTGTAGTACATTAGAGTGTAGATTCAATTCCACTGATACTTCTTATGCAATATAATCCCTGGAGCCTGATTACTGGAGCTACTGAACCTCTTTGTGCCTCAGTTCCATGATCTACTTTATTCTTCATAGCATTGGTGTGAGATGAAATGAGTGGAGACATGACTTACAACTGTGCCTGGTGTGTTGGAAATGCTCAACAGATATTTGCTGCTGGTGGTAGGAACAGTAGCAGCAGCAGCAGCAGTAACAGTAATCATAGTAGTAACATACCAATAGACTGTCAGATAGTAGAAAATGAAGAAAATGGGGAACTCTGAGAAGCCTTAAGAAGTGTGATTAAAACTTTTGACAGCATTTGATAACAGGTTTGTCCTTCTCTTCAGTGTCATTTGTGCTTTTATTGAGATCAAAAACTAAAGATAAATTCTCAGGCTGATGTTTCTTGCATTTAGTTGGAGGGAATTCTTTGACAGCCAGACACTTTTACGCATAAACGTATTCAATTATTCATTCATTTTTTCAGCAATAATATGATATTCCCATGCATGCTAGGCAAGGTAATTTTATTGCTGTAACAAAGTTCAAAATTTAAGTGGCTTAACCAAATGCAAGTTGAATTCTGGTATTACATGTGGATGCTCCTGGTTGGGATGCAACTTTCCTCTAGGTGGTGGTTCAGAGACCCAGGTTCTTCCATCTTATGGATCTACTATCCCCCAGAGCCTCAGAATACTATGTTTCTCGTCATAAGATGGCATAAACGAGGAGAGAGAAGATAACTCTGTTGATTAATTTCTTTGTTCTGGAAATGACAAATACCCCTTCTATTTGACAAGACTCTATTCAGATGCAAGAAGATTTCGGAAATAAGGACTCTGCTTGGGTATCTTTTTTCAAAACAAAACAAAACAAAACAAACCCAACTCTATCATACAGAAGAGCGAGAAGAGTGTTGTTATATGCTTATCCACTTCTCCCATACAAGTGTACAGGGATAAATCTAAGATCTCTTCTTACTATCAAGGGAATAGTGGGGACACAGGCTGAAAACCAAGAAATGCAGACCCTCATTATGCTGGGGAGGTCACACAATGCTTTAGAGAGGAGTTGGACATCCCAATTGCATGGAGCATGAGCAGAGTTCACAGACACAAAAGGAAGTGTGTCAGATTAGCAAAAAAGAGACTATGATTTGCAGAGGTATGAACCCAGTAACCCCAAAAGGCTGGAGCATAGGTGTGGAGACCTGGCTGGGAGATAAGCAGTGTCTTCAACAGAATGATGTTTTGTAGAGAACATAAACTAATTAAAAAAATTACCCCGAAAACAGAGTATAATACATTTGAAGATATTGGATCTTGGAAGTTAGTTGACAGATGAAGAAGCATAATTGGACGGACATGGAGGTGGCAGACTATGCAGGAAATGTAAGAGTTTGGGTATTTCACTTCTTAACATGTTCACCCATCCTTTCTACAAAGTGATTTCTGCCCTTCTTTGCATGTTTTGAAATACAAGCAAAACACAATGAAAATGGATTAAAAGTTTTATGAGCTTCTGGAGAATTACTCTTTGCTCATTTAAACATTATATGGTGAATCAGTAAGAATAATGAGAGACAATGTAAGCACATAGGATACCATAACATAAATGGTAAAATAAGTATGTACCATGTTGGACTCAAAGTAACAGATTTAAGTATACACACATTCTATTACATGGGGGACAAAATCAATTAGGATTTGAATATATTTTAAAAAAAAAGGAACATTTAGCCCTACTTGTCTTTCTTCTGATCACTTACTTCCCTTACACATCCCATAGTTAATGTCCCAGTAATTTTAAGTCCACTAGGAGATTTAGCTTACATAGGAGTAACCACCATCCCCTCAATATTTTCTGGGAACTTGGCTGTCATTTGGGTTCATCAAATATTTGAGCGTTATTTTCAAAGCCTCGAGGCTGTCCAGTGCCAAGCTATCCTTGGCCAAGCAACCTACCCTTGACTCTTAAGTAGTTCTTTTTAGAGAAATTTAATCTTCATGTTTCTAATCCACTTAAAATTAGATAATCAAAATATAGTTTTATAAGAGCTATCCAAAATCCTTGTGGGAGAGTTTCCTCATTTTTTTTTCCAAATGAAGATGTCTCATTTGTTAAACTTCAAGTGTATTGCAAAGCTAGAAACCCCTGAGAAACAGATTTTAAAACTTGGCAGTCTCTATTTTCTTATTCCTAAGGCATGTAGTAGGTGCTTTGGAAGTTTATTTTTGAGTATGCTTTTAGAACATTGCTTGGAGTTCATTCATGTAGGGCTGAGTTCCTTCCTTTCCGCAAGCCACAGTTTTCCCATTTGGAACCTTTCCGGAACTCAAAGGAAGCTACACAGGTGAAATGTCATGATGGCTTCATAAGAAAGAGTCTGGGACAGATATTTGCAATTTTCTATTCAGGATAATCTTATGTACTCGTTCAAGCAAGACTGTGTTCAAAATTACTTCCTGCCACAAGAATTCTGAATTTCATTGTATTTTCTTTGATGTTCTGTTTGCTATCAGAATCAATTCTATTTTAAGACAACCCTTTTGACTCTCCATTTTATATATTTTTCTTACAGAAATCTAGAAAAAATAATCACCAAATATATGCTATATTAATTTTAATTAAATGATTTTATATGATGTTATATAATTTCTTAGTTTACTTGTATTATTCACAAGTAAAAATAAAAGGTTAAATATTTTTAATCAATACTGCAAATGAATTGCATGATCACCTATCACTAATTCCATTTATTCACTGAGATATTTGTTTGCCTTAATCTTCAAGAATAATTTTAGGTTCTATGATGAATGCTAAGATGAATATGGCAAGAGGAATTAACATATAATGCTAAACTTACCATTGTTCAAGTGTATGGTGTGACATGGGTTCCATATCTCTAATGCTTATTTAAGAAAAATCCATATGCATTTCATATGATAATTACTGATATTGTATTTTTTATTATTAATTTAGAAGGGTTGATGTCTCATGAAAAGTTGATATATTTTAATGAAACTTTAGTTAGAGTGGCAAATAAATTTTGGGGTCATATCACATTCTTACTAATCATACCTCCTCCGTATCTTCTCTTCTAACCGCTTAGCCACTCCTCTACTCTGATCTGCATTTTCCCCTTTCTTCCCCATTTCTCTAGCCTCCCCAGCCCACACTGGATCTATTGTTCCTTCTCATTAGCCCTTATTTTACATGATAAAATACATTTTACAGAATAAAATTTACCTAGTGGTACTTTTCATTCATCTTATCCAAAATCCTACCAATACTTTTTGGTTTCTGTAATGTTCAACAACATTCTGGCCCCATCCTGATACACTTGTTTTTTTCTGTAGCAACACTCCATCCAGGTTGCCCTTTATTACTGTTGACCTCTTCTCTGCCTCTTGTGTTGGTTCCTCTTACACCCAAGTTTCATTATATTATTTCTTTATGGCAACCTAATCAAGCAGGTATTATTTCCATTAGTTTAGAAGTGATGAATTTCAAGACACTTTCAGATTACACAAATAGTAAGTTGCAGGGCTAGGGCTGGAATCCAAGTCTATATACCTTCAAAGCCAAAATTTTCCAGTACACACTTTGCCTTCCTGGGGCATGATCAGACTGGCTCCAGGGCCTGTCTTGTTTTTTCCTACTGAAGGCATCAGGGCATCAGCTAGCTTTCTTTTTTTTCTTTAAGACTACTTCCCTCCTTGCATTGTCTGAGTTCCAGTCATTCAGTCTCTTATATTACATCCCCTATATGCCCGGTTTTGAGTAACACAAGTTCAAGTTCAATTTCAAGTTCACCACTTTTTCAATTCTTATTGTTGTTTGAAGAGCTGCAAATCAGTGTAGGAGAGCAAATGACATAACTGTGTGATTGTTACCAATGTCAAATATGGTTCTTTAAAAATCCATTGTGGTGTTGGACTACTATCTTGTGGGCTTCGACCAGCAAAACCCAAGGCAGCAGAAATAATTACTCGAGACTACCGTTGAGTTAAGGGAGGTGAGAGGAAGCCTGAGGATAGACTCTGAGCCACTCCTAGACTCTCCTATTTATTAATGCAAAGACTTCAGGTAACCAAGTAACATATATCATAGGAATTCATGTAGAGCAGAGGCGTCAGTGCAGAGCAGGGAGTTACAAGGTTCTTGAAGCAAACAAGGCAATTAATCTTAAGCAATTCAACGGTAGACTTTACTATTTCTGGATATGAGTTTTCTATAGGTGAGGCAAAAGCAGACAAACCTAAGAATCCCACAAATCTGGTAGCGCCTTTACTGGAGAAGCAAAGCATGTCCTATTCTTTCCAAGACGGAAAGCAGTTTTCTGTTGTGCTATGCGACTCTATAACTTATGAACCCACGATTGTATTGCCCTCATCCGTATGTTCCCTTGTATGAAGGAGAACCTAATGTGCTTAAAAGTTGCATAATATCTCTTATATTTGTTTCCACAAAGTTTTACAACCAAATGTCCCACCAATAGAAGCTATGAAGTTTTAGCCATTTGTAATTAACAAGAAAAAAGTCAAGTATAATTAATCTTTGCCAACTCTCTCAGCTCTCCCGTATACTTTCGTTCTATCACTTTGGAAATCATTGCGATTTAGGTGTGATTGTAACTAATACATTCCCATACGTGTCTAACACCTTTTCTTAGCAGCCCCAGACTTCCTTATGCACAATCATTCTGGAAAGTGTAGATTTATTCCCTTCTGAGCATTTTCTCAAAAAGGTGCAAACTGAAGTGTAAATGACATTCATCTCACCAAATCAATTGGAATGTAACTGCTGTTAAGGGAGCTAAAAAAAAAAAAAAACAAACAACAACAACAACAACAAACCAAAAACCAGTATATATACATACATGTGTGTGTGTGTGTGTGTGTGTGTGTATAATTCCTCTCTAAGTGATAAAGATTTTGAAAACAAAATATCTAGGCACTGACATCAGATGGAGGCTCAGGTCAGGCAGTTTGATTCACAGCTTTAATTGGGGGACACTTATGGTTTTGGTGGGAGTTAAAAGATAAAACCTGGAAATGTGAATAAACAGTGACATAGGTCCTTCCCAATATAGCACATTCCTGCTTCGGGAATGAGTGTCCCTCTGGAAGAGAGGCAAATGGGACTCTGCTCAGGTGACAAATCCACTCTGTTCTCTCATGCATGTAAGCACAATCTAAGACGAGTGGTGAGGGCAATTTCATTTTCAAATAATTTATTCATTAAACAATATCTTCCACATCTTATAAAACCCAATATGCATAAGAAAAAGAAAAAGAAAAACAAGGCTCCTTTTAGTAACTACAATCAATCTCATTGATTTAAAAAGTAAATTGCAACTCCACCCCCTTCTCTCCTGCCAGATTGTGAGTCTCTTAAATGAAAGACCTGGGATTTAAGCATCTTTGTTCCTTTCATGGTTCTCACAGTCCTGGAATACACATACAACAGAAATGCAATAAGTGGTTGTTGTAATAAACTAGAGACATAAATATTGCTGCTGTTCAGAGATATTAGAGGATCACTAAGATGGTAAAAACATGGAACAGCTTAATGGTCTACTATTACATGGTTTGAAGTTGAAATTAATCGTTTTCTTGTTTGTCTGACTTGGATTTTTTAAATATTAAGCTTGGGGTTAATTTTGACAGGTAAGTTTTATAGTTTGGATACACATTAAACATTTGATTTTAATTGAAGTCTTTTTTTTTTTCTTGCTCAGGCCACCCAAAAGCTTCGTTGTAAGAATATGTTTATATCTCTATGTATTTTCCCTGTCACCATTTGCTGATGCAGTATTTAATTTCTTTCATTTATGGCCTGAAGTATAATATTCTGCCAATTGAGAAAGAGTTCACTAAGTATGAAAAAATATATTTTCCAGTTTTCCATTAGGAAATCCAAACCTCCATAGTTCCATTTGGATGCTACAGTTCACTATTTTGTCCCAATTCACTAGTTACAGATGTTTTAAAAGTGCTGGAAGGCATAAGACCAAGATCTAACAGCAATATGGAAATTAACTCAGTAGGTATCCCAAATTTTATTTCCTCTTAACCTTCATGTTAAACTTACATAAAACTAAAATAACTAGTATATTCATTCAACTTAGTTTTTTTAACACATGAAAATAATTGTTTCATTGCCTGATTTTTAAGAAACACACACACACACAGAAAGAAAAGAGATGGATTTCTTAAGAAATTTCTTTTCCAAATCTGGAACTCAGCAAAAGTCCTAAAACTTTGCATTTTGTCTACTGCTGTCTTCATGAGCAGGAGAGCATCTGCAGGCTCCATGAAGCATGTGATCCAGGAATCTGAGGACCAGGTCATAAAATGTCACTCTCTCAGCACAAGAATAAATTCACAGTGAAGAGATTAATAATTTATAGTATTACCCATCCAAAGAGATGGTTTGTAGCTTTGTTGTAAATCAAGAGGTTTATGATTTAATTCATTCTAATTCATTTAAAGGACTCCCTCTCAGGAGCATGGCTTGTTATATGGAATTGTGAGAAAATAAAGTGGAAAAAAAACCAAGATTTTCTTAATATTATTGAAACGAGAGGAAGACATTATTTGAGAGGCATCAGTACTTGAGCCATTAGAAAGTTGTACTCTATAGAAAAGCAAAAATACTTTTCCAAGCTCTACCACAGCCTAAATGAAATATCCCTCAAGACCACACAGATCTCTTTGCCTGGATTGCATGCTCAGCATATATTTTTATAGTAAGAAAAAGATTCCACAGTTTGCAGATATAAGTATCCCAGGAGCCAGAAAATAATGTTAAAAAATGTATTCTATGTGAAAAATTAGCATTCTACTTCATAAACTAAACTTTTGTTAGACCAAATAATTCAATAAATATTTGTTGATCAAAGCAAATAAAAATGAGTCACAGCCTCTATACTAAAGAAATTCACAAAAAAAAGGGATGAACAAGAACACACCTAGGCAGCACTAGTAGGTAAAGTTTGTTGATGTTCTGATGCTTTAAATGCAAATGGGAGAGAAAACTGAATCTACCTGGGTTTATCCACTGATGGTTTCCTACATGAGGTGATATCTCAGTTTCAACAGAGAGTTTTTCTTCTTGAGTCTAGTTAACATAATTTGATTCAGTTAACTTTCATAAGAAGTGGATCATTGAACTGCCTCTCTCTCTTTACTTGTCTTTGTGCTATATAAAATAACACTCTGCACTGAACATTATTAAAATAAAATATATAACCAAATAATTTCATGTGGGCCCAAGAAGTTAAACCAACACGGAATTGGGTGTCATTAAACTAACTAGATTTTATCTTAGCATTTTACTGCACTCAAGAAAATAGGCACAGTTGCATGTAGGTGTACACACATATACACACACACAAATTCAATTAAAAACATTGAAAAATGATACAGATTTTCTTGAGCTTATATTTGGAGGAGGTAAATAAAGATTGCGGATATATTGAATGCATTTTAAAAATTTCCTTCTAAAGTTTCTCCTTTCCCCAATGCTCCTCAACTATCACATCTTGTCTTTTGTGCTTATTCCCTTCATGTTTCCATTGTCAGCCTACAGCTACAATCCCGCTCCACAATCTTGGAATATATCCAAGACCACAATTTAAAAATTAGTGTTAGAGTGTTTGACAATATTCAAACCTTGCCCTTAATTAAAATTTAGGCTTCTTTTGGTTAGTCAAGCATGATGTGGGGAGCACATCACATGCGTAATTTCCAAATGATAATAGAAAACAGCCAGCCTAATTTTCCTCTTTATAAATGCCAGCAGGGAATGATAATAACTATATTTTTGAAATGCTCATTACCTATCATGAGCTGCAGGTAAAATATCATTTGTGAATCTCACAATAATACTAGAATAGATAAGTTTTCCCTTATTTTAGCAGAGGAGGAAGCTGACACAACTCCATTAAGAACATAGATAAGACCTTACATCAAGTTTGTCCGACTCTAGCACTCTCACTTTTCCCACTGTACTAGGCTGATCTTACCCAATGCAGTAGCAGCAGTATATTTTGAGTATGTGAGCGCAGGCTCTTGAAAATAAATTGGCTAACAAAAATATCAACAACAAACATTCTAAGGCCCCAAATAATCTTTGACCTCTTCATCCCTCTGTCCACCACAAAAAAATGGGTATATTCATCTGCACACTGAGGTTAGTCAATTCAAGAATGTTCTCCAATTGCTGAATGCTATAATATCCAAGGCAGCACCCATGGCTTTCACTTGGAACTTTCTTGTTGTGAAGGAGCAGAAATCTTTCCAAAAGTCATCTTTTAGGAAAAAGTAAGCTTTGAAGATCTGATTCCTTAAAATGTCATTCCATGAATGATCTACCACAGATACTCAAAGCAAAAGACTTTAGGAATGAGTCTATCAGTGGCCGGGGATGGCAAGCATTGACTGAAGATTTCTGAAGCACAAAAAGATGACTAATGAAAAAATTACCTAAGGCACTAAATATAAAATTTTAGTACAACAAAACCCTTCCACAATTATTAAATTTCTATGCTGATCTAGCTACATCTTTGGAGTTGACACAGACATTGATTAGAAAGGTACACATAGAAAATGTTAAGATTGTATGTGGGTGAAAACTTTCAGACTGCTCATGAGAAACATATATGTTTATGACTTTTTCAACCACCACTAAAGGTAGTATCAGGGAACTATAGGTTAAAGCATAAGAAAATAAAACAGGTATGATGACTGATCCAGAGTTTTGTGATATACCCTGGGAGAAGAATTCAAATAAATCTCTAAAATAACTGAGTGTAGATGTCTGCATTGAGAGGAGGAAAAGATCACCTACAACAAGTAAGAAAAATGTTATCAGCTAATGAGCCATTTCTAGTTGGAACTGAGTAATTGAAGAATGCTAGATAGAAAATTTTAAAAATAGTTATGTTTTCTAATGCTAACCAGCTAGATAGAAATCATTTTTTCTTTACTTCAGAAATGTGTGGTACTGTACAGAAAATTTACAGTTTTAAGGAGAATGATTGATGTGTTGAATTTGAAAAAGTTCACATAATTTAGTAATATAACCTCCTTTTCTGTTATGATTTGAAGCATTTGCAGCTGTAATGGCCTTTGAGTCCCTGGGATAAAGGCCTCAGCCAAAGCCAGGAGTTGCCTATAAAGTTCTCTTTGACAGAAACTGGGATGGAATCCAGGCTCATTTCAGCAATATTTGTGGAGAAGAGGTTTGAACTCAATATATTTGACCCAAAAGTGCATTTTTGGGGCTTGCACCATATTTATTAAAGCCTTGTGGCAGAAGTAGAAGTTATTAAATGGGTGAGAGCTGGCTTATAGAGACACAGTTCTTAGCAGTCATAGTTCAATTCGACATACTTTTACTGATCACCTACCTGGAGCCATAGCCTAGGCTAGGAACTCACAGCTATAAAAAAAAGAGGATAATACCATCCACAGACTCAAGCAACTCAAAATCTAGTAGAAGGCAGATGTGAAAAACTGTAACATGTGGCACAGTAGGATAAAAGACTGTAAAAGAGGTACACAATACAAGTGGGAGTCATAGATACTGAAAAAAATCAGGACTGCCTTCACGGGAGAAGTAGCATTTCAGCTGGGTGCTGATGAAATGGTGCATGACCCATGCATGTGTTGGCAGATGGGAGAGTGGTGGGGGGGGCAGGATTACAGCTAAAAAATTAGAAAATTCAGAATACAGTCAAGGAATTAAAGTGAACTTTTCAGGAAGCAAAATTTTGTCTGGATTATATGATACCTATTTTTAGAAGAAAATACCAGGATAAATTATTTGACACATGGTTTAAAAAGAGTCTAAAAGATTCCAAATTAAGACTAATGCCATTATCACTGATTCAATTGCAGTTGGAAAGATAGGCTGACCACAGGAGAAGAAAGATTATATGTTGGGAAATCAGAATGGTTAGTCACCCGTCACAGGATGGGGAAGTAGTGAATTTATTTCCTATTGTTGTTCTAATAAACCACCACAATGAATGGCATAAAACAACACAAATCTATTACCTGACAGTTCTGGAGTGGTCAGAAGTCTAAAATAGATCAGCAGAACTGTATTTCTTCTAGAGGTATTGGGGAAAAAATCTATTTCTTTGCCATTTGTAGTTCAGAGAGCCACCTATATTCCTTGGTTAGTAGCACTTTCTTCCTGATTCAAATCTAACAACATAACATTTTTAAATGTCTCTCCTCTCTGATGTCTCTCTCTTCACAACTTCTCTGACTGTCCCTTTTGTCTTCTTCTTCTAAGGACCCTTGTGATTGCACTAGGTCTACTCAGATAATTCAGGATCATCGCCCCATATCAAAATCTTTAACTTAATCACATCTTCAAAGCCCTTTTGCCATGTAAAGGAATATATTTACATTTTCTGAGGATTAAGATGTGGACATTTTTAAAAGCCCATTTATTCAATCTCCCATTCTGTAGGAACATTATCTAATTCCCAGACCTCGACTGTTTCTCATTTGTAAAATAGGGATTATAATAATGCTATCTCACATCATGGTTCTGGAGCTCAAAGGAGAAAAATAATACAAATCATTTACCATAGTATTCAATACAAACTGTAATAACCATTGTCATTGCTGTTAATGGTGTTGTCATTTTGAAGGCTCTGAATGCCAGGTTGAGTTTTACCCATTTTATTTGGCAATATATCTGACCCTTTTAGGAGCAAGGCTTTGCTCTCAGAACTTGGTCCGTTAATGTTGAATGTCATAAAGTTTGTGACAGAGAGATTTGAAACATAGGGGGCTCTTGGGGGAGGAGGAATCATTATTCATGTGGACTGGAGGACAAATGACAAATATTTGTAATGTATGTGGTAGGTGTGGAGTAAAGTCTTTAGAATTTTAGAGGCCCTGAAAGTTAATAGGAAATGATATTATTTCAATAGAAACCTGGGGAAGAATATGGTAAAAATTCTCTAAGGAAGGATCACTGGTCAAAAAAATAAATGTTTAGAAAATATATACATTCTATGTCAGTAGTAAGCAAATAAAATAAAAACCATAAAATTATTAATTGACTAGGATTTTTAAGGAAGTATTCAACATTTACGAACACTTTTAGATGAGTGTGGAGTGTAGCTTGTCAGCTACAACCTTATGGAACTCTTGACAGATGTGTAACAAGAGCTTTAAAATGGTCACAGTCTTTGGCCAATAACCAAGGACAATTTTGGTGCTGAAAATATTTTTTTTGTGCAAAAAACGTGTTTAGTTACAATTTTCAAGTTCTTTTTGGCTAAAGCAAAAACACAATAGACATTAAATTCCAATGTCGATTATACGACAGATTACTGTGGACAAATGTCAAAGCAGGTTCTGAGAGTCAGTAAGATATTCACGCATATTGGGACCATAAAGGAGGCAATTGGTTGAAGATAGACAGCAAGATAAATAAAATTCTTTGGAGAGAACTCTCCTGTGTTCCCCACCTTGAAACCATGGGGACTGTTGGAGGGCTGGACCCACCCTTTACTTCAAGCACAAGAAGGACCACCAGTGGCACCACAAGGAGAGCATTAATACTATTTTCCTATCAGCAGGGGAACGTGGTGAACAACTATCACCCGACAATCTAGAGGATGTAGGGTGTAGTGGCTGTTTTGCTGAAATAGAGAGAGATGCTACTGTCTTTTAAAAAGCCTACAATATTAGAATTTTTCAAGTAAGAAATGTTTGAGTTCTTACTGTAATCCATAAATGGGCCAGAAGAAAGAAAAAACTATCCAGAGTCAAAGTATTGAGTAATGCTTCCTTAATGGGAAACAAGACCTCACCTTGTAGAAGCTGGAGGGGATTTGGCCATCCTCACAGAGGTTAATAAGAAATTAGAGACAACTGAGAGACACATTATGCAGAATGCAATACAACTTGCTCAGTGGTGGCCTCTGGTAAATTTAGAAACATATTCACAAAAGCATAGCCTTTAAACATCTGTCAGGTTTTGAGAGTACCAAGCTAAATAAATGTCTTGTTTTCCTTAGCTCTGTTTTTTCTACTACAACCCCAGAAGAGAAACAAACAAAACAAAATAAAGCAAATGAATTAACAAACAATGAAAAACATTCAGAAGTCTGAAGAATGAGGACTTTCAGAAGAGATAAAAAAGACAATCACCTTCAATTCCTGAAGTCAGGTGTCCCATCTATATCAAACGGGGTCTGAAAAAGTTGTAGAGAATATTTACTTTGAAACAAGTTCAAAGTTTCTATTATTACCTGAGGCTAAATGCATTTAATTGCTGAATTGAAATTTCATTCAGCAATTTAAATTTGTAGTAAGACTCCCTTACTTAAAATGATTTCAAAAAACTTTTAGCGCTGAGTGGTTTTAGGGGGAGAGTGGGAGAAAACACAATATAGTTACCTTTTATTACATTCTCTGAGTACTGGGTTATTCAAAGTACTTATTAAACATACATGTAAGTTTACTCAAACCATCATTAATATTAATAAAAACTGGGCAACAATCTAAATGCCCAACAAAATAGGTTAAATAAATAAGACAATCATAAATAGAAGTTTAGGTATTTTTAAAAAAAGCTTTATGTGGTTCTTAAAGATTATTATTTTATCATAAAATTTTGGACAATTATTATGTAATATATCCATTTATTTTAATATAAAATTAATGTAAGTTATTCGCCATAAAGAATTGCGATATTTTCCATTGTTCTGTAGTGGTGTATCAATTTAGACTAATTAGACTATTTATTAGACAAATTAGGCTACATTGAAAGATACTGTTCATTAGGTTTAATACTTAAATTTTATGCCTTAAATTTATAATATTTGAAGAGGGAAGTGTATATAAATATGTAAATTCAAATGATAACCATCCTATTACTGCCCTGTGAATTTTGTCAGGGCAACTACTCAGAGAAAATCTACTCAGAATAATTACAAAGGATAATAAAATAGTAATGATTTTAATACTGAATTTTTAGATACTTAGTATCTAGCTGAAATAAAAATACAGACTTGTAATATAAAAGAAGAACAATGTCTGTGATTCACTGAACAGTTTACTTACTATGTCAGGGAATACTACTCCAAAGATTTCCTAAAAAAGAAAGATTCATTCTTTCTTTCAACACATATTTATTGAGAGTCCATTATGAACCAATAACCATGCCAATTTCTAGAAATAAAATAGGGAACCTAATATACATGATTCTTGGTCTAGTAAGAGAGCTAGATTTTAGTCAAATAGTTACTAATGCCTATAAAATTAACACTATTGTAGTGCTATTAAAGAGAGCATGTAGTTTTAAGAGATTATATGTTAGAAAAAGCTTCAATGAGTGAGTGCCAATTCATCAGGTTTTTAAATTAAAGAAGCAGAAAGAGGAAGAGCTTTTCATGCAGAGAAAATTGGTTGGGAAAAGGCCAGGGGAGAAAGGAACTTTACAAAGTGAAAA
Organism: Taxidea taxus jeffersonii; assembly: GCA_003697995.1. Classification (NCBI taxonomy): domain Eukaryota; kingdom Metazoa; phylum Chordata; class Mammalia; order Carnivora; family Mustelidae; genus Taxidea; species Taxidea taxus. The sequence goes on along the minus strand of ML106343.1, from coordinate 615,171 downwards.
AAGCTAGGTGACTAAACATTTAACACAAGAAAAAATGTGTAATGAAATTAACTAGAGAGAAAGATAGTAACCAGACCACACAGGACTGAAAGGTCATTTTGGAGTTTTAAATTTTGCCACGGTAAACATTTTGTTATTTAACATTGCTTTTAGGTTAAATATTTTGTTTCAAAAGATAAGGGCAGTCAAGACATGAACTCGAAGATCTGAAGATTCCTTGGAGAAGTCTGGCAATGAAAGAAAGAAACTTGCAGTAGCTGGAAGGTACTGTGAGTGTGATAAGTATTTTCAGTTGGCAGAGATATCAGCATACTTCCAAGCCAATGGACTTGTGGCTAAAAATATGGAAATAAAAGCATTTTTTATTTTATTGTCCAATTTCACACCCACCAAAAACAAGAGAAAAGTTTAAAAAAACAAGTGGAGAACAAGTCTATCTTTAATGAAACAAGTATATTGATGTGATATTTTGATATTCATCAATGTGTTTTTTATTACCAGAATTCTATTTTGCTCCCATCTTGTCTCCCCATTTCGTGAAGCAGTTATATAAGTCAAGGAATACAGATCCAAGCAACAAATGTTGAAGAGTAGAACAACAGAGAAAAAGTATTAAGTTCTTGACTTTTGAGCTCAAACATTATCACCTGAAACTCATAACATAATAATTTGAAAACACTTGGTTTGCCAAAGATGATTTTTTTTTAGTTACAAAATATTTTGAAGTATGCAGGACAGAATATGTATAGAATAAATGCAAATTTGGGAATAATGGATAGATAATAATGAATTGATGTAGGTGCCAGTTTCCCCAGGAACATGATAATATCTAATGAACAGAAGAAAAAGGCTTAGAGATGTGGATTTTGAGAAGGAACTAGTTCCAGAGAAAGGACATGAAGAAGGAATTCCCCAGACATCTTGGAGTAAATTTGAAAGAGAAGGAAACTCATAAGCAGTTTCCATTTGGACCCGGATGACGTCAGACTTGTAAGTGTTCCTCTGCCCCTGCAGTCTGGTAATGGGATAGATTATACATATAGAAGCCCCTGGGTGCATATGGAGGAGGTGTTCCTCCAGAGAGTCTCATGTCACCAGAGTATTATGAAAAAGCTATTATATTTTCTCTTGCCTTTGAGAAAGGCATGGGAGTTTGAGGAGAAAGGCATGGGAGTTTGAGGAGAAACTGCCGGGAATCATGAAAGGCAATTTAATGAAGGTTGCTGTCATCAATGGGATTAGAGTACAGGAATCTAGCTAAGTTTTAAGCCAAAAATGAAGCCAAATATCTACAGTTGGAAAACCAAGTCATACAATTGAAAGGTGGTGAGGGAGAGCTGAAAGATAAATCACACTGGCACATCATTATTAATTGTTTACAAACTAACACTCCAAACTGGGGAGACTTCTGAAGGAAACACAAAGTAAAGGGTGAAGAATGAGGATACAATAAATAAGAAATAGGAATTTGACGTGCATGATGGTTGCTGAAAATTGAGTAAAGATGTGTTTTGGGACAAGGAAAATAACATATATCGTGAAAGCTTACAAGCAGCAACCCCATATCAAACCCAAATTGTACCAACTCATCTCCCTGCCTTCCCCAAATGATATTACTCCTTTTTAAAAAAAAAATATTTATTTATTTGACAGAGATCACAAGTAGGCAGAGAGGCAGGCAGAGAGAGAGGGGGAAGCAGGCTCCTTGCTGAGCAGATTGCCCAATGTGGGGCTTGATCCCAGGACCCTGGGATTGTGACCTGAGCTGAAAGCAGAGGCTTTAACCCACTGAGCCACCCAGGCACCCTGACATTACTCCTTTTTGATTGTATCATTATTCAACAGATAGGTTACTCTATTCAAAACTTAAAGTCAGTAAAGGAAACCACATAAGACTTAGTTATAGATTATATACCCCCTATACTCATGTTCCCCAGTAGGAAACTTGTCGGTTTGAATATCTCCTGCTAATAAACCAGTAAATTCCTTGCAGTTACATGTACCCCATTAACAGAAGAATTCCCTGGAACAATAGGGAAAGAATTAACCTGTTCTATATACTCAAAGGTAAATTTTCAACAATTGAACTGCTTTTGTTTTATGAACTATATAAATTATGTAATTTATTGAGTTATTCTTTATATATTAGCTGTTAAAACATTCCTTCTAATATTATAACCTATATCCTGACAAGTCCTCTAAATATTTTTGTTTTGTTTTTAGCTATACTTTATGCTTCTCTTTTTTATCCTTAATTTGATTCAATTCTGTATTTAAACCATTTTTGTAATTTTATATTTTGGGGGGAAAACTCAGATCATTTATTTGACTGAAGAAGAGTAGAATAATAAAAAATTATTGCCATATGCCCACTAAAAGGTTTTTTTGAAGTGTAGTTGACATATGATGTTATATTAATTTCAGGTGTACAAAATAATGATGGACAATTCTAGACATTGCACTATGCTCATCATGCTAAGGGTAGTATTCTTTTATTCTTTCATACTCTCTAAGAAGCATGTATTTTTCATAATGAGAAAGATTTCATATAAAAAACAAAATTTAGATGAAAAGTGTTGATCAAAAAGCTTATTTGCAAAAAAAAAAAATCTTAGTTCTCAGAGTCTTTAAAGGTTTCTCACCACTTACTGAACACATACTGGCATGCAATCCAACTTGATGCTTGTGGGTCCAGGGTAATGAAGGATACTTTATTTAAAATGCTTTCTGTTATCACTGCAGTAGGGAAAGGGTGGGGGCAGGGTAAAACATGCAGTGGCCTGAAGAGCTTCCATCAGAATTTGCACTTAACATTTATCTTCACACTTAACTGACCAAAGGAAGTCACACTGCATGGCCCAAGTTCAGGGAATACAGAGAAGGGCATTCCTAATATGTGCCTGGAAGTGAGAGTGAAAATATTTCAAAAATACTAATGATGACTTCAAGAGGTAATGATTATTTTCACTAGGATGGTAAAAAGGGGGTTAGAAAGAAGAAATGTATGCAAAACCCTGCTATATATAATATATTTCTGACATATGTACAGGTATATATGTTCCTTTTATATATAATGGCCTATATATAATTAGAAACATTAGAGAGGAAAAAAAAATCAGGAGTAATTCAAGGACTTTTAGTTATAGTGACGGGGGAAAAAAGTGCATTAAGGGAACTATAAGACCCTTGAGAATCATGTAGAAGATGATGACAGATTATTTAATTTCAGACTTACTGAATTCAGGGTGGTAATAATGTAAAATTAGAAATTCAGCTTTTTTTAATGAAAAGTTTGAAAGTCATTGATTTGGAGATGGTAGATGAAATTGTGGAGTTAGCCAAGATTCCAAAGAGAAAGTATACCAAAAAATGGCTGTGGGAAAGTCATCAAGAAGGAGAAAAATCATGAGAGACACTGAACTCTAGGAAACAAACTGAGGATTGCTAGAGGGGAAGTGGGTGGGTGGGGGAATGTAGTACTTAGGTGATGGGCATTAAGGAGGGCATGTGATGTGATGAGCACTGGGTGTTATATGCAACTGATGAATTATTGAATAATGCATCTGAACCTAATGATGTAGTATAAGTTGGCTAAGGAAAAAAATGGCTGTGGGCAAATTCTTGGAAATTAGCATAATAGAAAGATGGAGGGAAAAGAGGTATCCATATGAGTAAAGGAAGAGTCATTAAGAGAATTGCAAGATAAATGAGATAGGTTAGTGTTAGGAGAGCCAACAAATATCTAGAAGAATGGTGGAATTCCATCTTTGGAATGATCTACAATGACAAATGCTGTGAATTTATTCACTAGAGGCAACTGAAGGAAAATATTTAGTGTTTTAGGTCAATGGGAATTTCTGAAGAAAGGCTTCTAGTAGAGTGGGAAAGACATATGCCAAAAAACAAAAGGTTAACAAGTAAGCTGATAGTGAAGAACTAATATTGGTGCTTGACTATAGTTCTTTGAAGATGATAATTATAGAAAATGCAAGAGGATTTAGAAGAGGGATACTGTAGTTGAGAGTAGTAATATATTGGCAAGGAAAACCAACAAAAATAAAATTGTGATATATAGAGAGGTAGTTGATAGAAACTAATGGAACAATGAAATAAAAATGAAACACATACATATAGTCCTTAATGATCCTTGTCCAAGTATTTTTTTTTCTTCCAGATTTTTATTTAAATTCTAGGTTAGTTGACATGTAGTGTAATATTGGCTTCAGGAGTAAAATTTAATGATTCATCTCTGACATATAACACCCATTGCTCATCACAAGTGCCCTCCTTAATACCCACCATCCATTTAGCTCATCCCCCACCCACTTCCCTCCAAAAAACCTTGGCTTAATCTCTATCATTAAGAGTCTCTTATGGTTTGCTTCCCTCTCTCTTTTTTTTTTTTTTCCCTCTTCCCACATGTTCTTCTGTTTTTTTTTTTTCCCCTAAATTCCACATATGATTGAAATCATACAGTATTTGCCTTTCTCTGACTGACTTATTTGACTCAGCATTAATATACTCTAGCTCCATCCACATCATTGCAAATGGCAAGATTTCATTTTTTGATGGCTTGAGTAATAGTCCATTATTTCCTTCCTTCCTTCCTTCCTTTCTTTCTGAGAGAGTATGAGCAAGCCAGAGGGGAAGAGGGCGAGTGAGAGGGGAGAGAGAATCTTAAGCAGGCTCCAAGCCTAGCATGGAGCCCGATGTTGGGCTCGATCTCATGGCCTGGGATCATGACCTAAGGCAAAAATCAAAGATCTGAACACTTAACAGACTGAGTTGCCAGGTTCCTCAATGTCAAGTTTTTTCATTGTCTTTAGTAAAGTTATTGTTTCTAATTAATCTGGGCAGCTATCACAAGAACCAGCAGAACTAAACCCCTATGCTGAATTTTAAAGAAGCATGCAGATGTTAATATTAGCTAGATGGTGAGATATTTTTAAGACAGAAACTCTAATTTATTCATTGTCATTCCACATTTTTTACACAGAAAACAATTAATACATATTTAAATTTGAACATTACCTGTTCTCTTAATTCAAGTAACTCCATTTAATAAGAAACTTGAGTTGTTTTGTTTTGTTTTTGTTTCTAGATATTTCTGCTTAGCTGGTTCTTCTTTTCAATTTGTAACCATATGAGATGACTTTCATGTCTTTTTCTGCCTATTACTCCCTCTAGATGTTTCCTGAAATTATGGCATCATTTTTTAATCAAATTTATCCTGGACTTCAGATTCTGGCTCCCAGCGACCCCTACCCTTATTCTGCCCATCCACTCGGAGCCCAATTGCTTAGACTTGTCTCCTTCCTACTTCACACCTATTTTTTAAATCTGATAACTCCCTAAGATCCATGTAAGGTAAAGGTTAGAGATAAGTGTTTATTTCCATAGTATTCTTCAGTTAAGAGATTCTAAAATAACAGACTGGATTGAGAGAAATTTTTACATAATATAAGCTATTATTCTTATACTTTAAGTTTTGTGCTAATTTGTTAGACATCTAAAATCTGATTTCCTTCTCAAGGCCATTTTTATTTTCAGTTTGCAGGGCATATCTGAGATTCTGTGAATTTGGGACAGGTTATAACTTGAAATGACAGGCAACACAGTATGATTTAACATTTCAGGAATAAGGATTTGTTATTACTGTTGTTTTTTAACTTACAAGGCTTGTGAAACTTGTTAATGAGAAAGTTAATTGTTTGATTGGTTAGTTCCCTGGGGTCTGTGGCCCTTTTTATGCTTGTCAACTTGTTTGTTTAAAAAAAACAAAACTAAGAAGCTATCACAAAGATATAAGTATCCATGAAAAAGTTCTTGTTTTAATCTATATTGAGTGCTGTGTTAACTTTAAATACTACAATATGATAAAGGCATAAAATATTACCTAGAGAAGACAGAAGACTGACAAATATATTTTAGTATCACAGAAGTCACTGAAGGTTTAGAAAAAAAGAAATAATTTATATTTTGCATAAACAGGTATCACATAGAAATTTACTAGCAGGATAAGTTTTGGAATCATGATTTGTTCTTACTTCTACCTTTCTTCAAGCCAATATTTTCCAAAAATGTTTTAGAAATACCTTGCCATTCAACACGATTATAATAATCAAAGTCATCAGTAGCCGTCTGTTATTGTATTATGTGCAGAACACTTGACTAAATGCAGAGAAACATCTTTTTAAAAGTTCTCCTGAAATAATTAGTTCACCCTACTTAACATTTTACCTTTCATTGACTCAAATGGAAATAAGAAAATAGAAATGTACATAATGGGATAATTTCAAACTCTTGGAAGACATTCAACAATTATCTCTGAGTGGTAGGTTAATGTGGTCTTATTTTCTAAATTAGCCTCAAAGGTGAATTAAAGTGAGCAATGAATAATTGCACATTTAAGCCTACCCAAATTAATTGTCCAGTGTTTTCATTGAAAAACAAAAATACAGATTCTAATTGTGTATCAAGTAGAAACCCATGCTTCCTTATGAAATTGTAGGTAATTTCCTCCTAAGTACACCTAAATAAGGAAGTATGGTATATATAAGTTCAAAATGTGAGGGAAAAGTTAGTAACCAATTACTTTATTGCTATCAAGAAAAAATTCCTTTACTGAGCTTTAGAATTCTCATTACTTTGACACAAATTATCTGAAGCTAAGAGTAAGAAAATATTAATTAAATTTACCTGGGAGAAGCAAATGATGTACATTTTTTTCTGAAATTTGGAAAGCAATAATATGCCTATGGACTACTCTAAAATTTAATTATTGCTCTGAATAATTAAAATTCCTCCAAATGATTAGATATATAGAGTGACAAACCAAATCAAGGATATTAAAATAAACAGAATTCTCTGTCAAATAGTTACCTTATTTACATAAATTTGTTCTTTACTCGTTGCCTTTGAAAAATTCTTTTAAAGATCCAGGGAGGAAACTGTACAGACTAGCCTTGCTAATTCATTTAAACAAGATAAGAATGACAAATTATCTTTCCTACCACATAGGAGAGGAAAATGTGGGGACCCTGGGTGGCACAGTTGGTTAAGCAGCTGATTCTTGTTTTCGGCTCATGTCATTGACCTCAGGGTCTAGAGATGAGCCCTGCATTGGGCTCCCAGCTCAGCGAGGAGTCTGCTACAGTTTCTCTCTCTTTCTGCCCCTACCTGGGCTCACTCACTCCCTCAAATAAATAATAAATCTTAAAAGAGAGAGAGAGAGAGGAAAATGTTCTTTCTTTTTAGGCGAGAGTGACCTATCATTTTACTGAGTTGGAGATGTCTTTATGATCATTCTGCCTCAGCGCATCCATTTTTGTAGTTAAATGCATATACTGAACATCTGTGATTTAGTAACTGATAAATACCATTTCTAATACTGAGTCTGATGAAGAAAAGAACTATGCTCCAACAATAGACCATCTTCTTAAATGTCAGAATGAGCTTTAGAAATACAAACAGAAGATACTTATCTTCTGTTATAACCTGTGTAAGCAGGCATGAGTTATATAAAACAATCATAGAAATAGAAAAGAAGCAGTGAGAGAAAGAATGGTATACATCAGAGAATTAAAAACCAGCACAAAATAGTCTTCTCTTTAGAAATACTCTAAGTCTCTTTTGTTTTTAACCAAATTTGTTTACCTCTGGAAAGAAAGAGATATAAAAGGAAAACCTCATCGATAATATAATAAACAGAAGGCCTGGAAAGATGAGATTTTTCAGTTGAGATTATGCACCAATGTGCCCAGAAATTGATGTTGGCATAACTGGGGGCAGATCCAAAGACCACTGTCAGAGGTGGCACAATTAAAATAAAATCAGATGAAGGGGTTCATTACACTCACAAATGGTGAAGAGATGCCTGTCTCTTTTCCTGTTATATCTCCTCTATCTCGATTATGCACTTGGGGGCTGGTGAGTAGAGTTGATAGAATGAGGAAAGGAATATGTCCAATAGCATATTTGAAATGAAAAGAGATTTTCAGAGAAGTCTAGAAATGTGCATAGGAGTTTTGATGAGATCTTTTTCAATGGAATAAAAAGATTAAAAATATTATCACGCATGGTAGTACAAAAGAAAATTCCCTTTTATCACACAATTGAAAAACTATCAAAGGAAAAAAGTAGGTCCAAACAGGAATACAAAATAAATCTTGGGTTTCTTACCTGTTTTTATAATTTAGGGAGTTAATAACCTACTTAACAAAATGGGTCATTGCTTGTATTAGGTCATAATACAAACTAGAAGTATAGAAATGATTATTATATCTATACTTACATGTATAACTACACATATATCTATATTCTATCTATCTATCATTTTTTATCTATACCTATCTATCAGAATATTTGGCCATGCTTATCACAATCAGGTCATCATTTATTTTTCTTTCAGACTTTATTTACATAGAATTAGTGTATTATATGATTGTGGCCATAGGGTGTTTTTACTGAGATTTATTTATTTATTTATTTGAGGGGGAAGGGCAGAGGGAGAGGGCGAGAGAAATCTTTTTTTTTTAAATTTTTTAAAAAGATTTTATTTATTTATTCATGAGAGACAGAGAGACAGACAGAGAGAGAGAGGCAGAAATAGAAACTCCCAGGACCCTGGAATCATGACATGAACTAAAGGAGATGCTTAACCAACTGAGCCACCCAGGCGCCCAGAGAAGGAGAATTTTAATGGAGCCTGATGTGGGCCTGACCCAGGGCTTGATCTCACAACCCTGACATCATGATCTGAGCAGAAGTCAAGAGCTGGATACTGAGTCAACTGAACCACCCAAGGGTCCCTTATCAAGGTATAATCTACATTCCTTAAAAAGCACAGATTTTAATGCTTCAGTACTACTATTTTTATGCATATGTAAACTCACTAACCCCTTCCCCAATTAAGATATAGAACATCTCATTACCCCAGATATTCTTTATTTTCTTTCTGCATTAACCCCCCCTTGCCTAACTCTATATACAACTATTTTCATCGTTATAGATTGGTGTTTGCTGTTTTAGGACTTCCTTTAAGGGAAATATACAGAATATATACTTTTGTATCGAGGCTGTATTTTTCAACATAATGTTTTGAGATTTATTCATTGCTTGTGTGTAGCAGTAAGCAGTTCTTTACATTGATGAGTATTGCTAAGTATGATATGAGCTTGTCATTAGCAAGTGTTTTTCTTGCAGGACTTTTTTTTTTGCCCAGTGTACTTAGCCAACAATGGGAAGACCTGAGTTCTTTTTTTTTTTTTTTTAAGATTTTAGTTATTATTTGATAGACAGAGATTACAAGTAGTCAGAGAGGCAGGTAGAGAGAGAGGAGGAAGCAGGCTCCTGGCTGAGCAGAGAGCCAGATGTGGGGCTTGATCCCAGGACCCTGAGACCATGACCTGAGCCAAAGGCAGAGGCTTTAACCCGCTGAGCCACCCAGGAGCCCCAGAAGACCTGAGTTCTAATCCCAACTTTATCACTTACCCATTCTGGAATTTTTTACATGTCTCTTCATCAAGCTAGACCTTGTCCTCATCTGCCCAATGAAAGAGGAGTGCAGAATCATCTCTGAATTGATTTCAACTCATATAGTCTATGTTTTCTTGTTCATGGTTGATTAATGACTGAATATCAATTTGGTAAAGAAGTGTTTCTAAATTACTAGCAGACAATATTAATCTTAATTTAGTGACTGTTATTTTCAACTCAATTGCTAGACAACAAAGTTAGCATTTCTTCCCTTCCTGAGGTTGGCTTCTCAATATTACTCTAAAGGGAGTGGAATACATGGTATACATCTGATAATAGCTCCTAAACTTATCTTTCACTATTTTGATGCAGTACTTTTAGTTCTTGCTAAACCACTTTGGTCAAACTGCAATATACTTCATCCATCGTTGTCCATCAGAATTCCCATTTTTCAAAGATTTCATTTTTATTTTTATTTATTTGACAAAGACACAGTGAGAGAGGGAACACAGGCAGGGGGAGTGGGAGAGGGAGAAGCAGGCTTCCCGCTTAGCATAGAGCCTGATGAGGGGCTTGAACCCAGGACCCTGGGACCATGACCAGAGCCGAAGGCAGATGCTTAATGACTGAGCCACCCGGGTGCTCCAGAATTCCCATTTTTTAAAGATACATTTCAATTGTGATGTTTCCATATACCATATAACTTTTTCCAAGCAGTGAAGTCAGGAGTGAATGAATCTCTTTCATCTTTGAAATCTTATTGCATTTTGTATCATTCTTTCCTTATCTTAGCCTTTTGCACATTCATTCATTCATTCATTCATTCAAATACTAAAGCATGTGTCTAGCCTGTGATAAGTGTAAGGAATACAAGAATGAGCAAAAAAAGATAAAGTCTCAATTCTCATGAGCTTATATTCCAGTATGACAATCATGAAACAATTATGCTCAGTTACAAGCAGCTCATACTCCAAAAAAAAAAAAATACCACTGATACCACTATGCTGCAAAACAATGAGATCTGGTCTAATCTTGAGTGTATCATGGGGAGAGCCTATAACAATATGATATTGAAATTCAGGTCTGAAAATAAGAGTTAACCATCTGAAAGTGTGTGTGTGTGTGTGTGTGTGTGTGTGGTGATAGTGGTAGATGATGTATCAGAATGAATTGATTTCCTGGCACAGTAACCTATATTAGAAGACAACACAACACAGTTTAAAAATCCACAAGATTTTGAAGAGCAAGGGTGAGAAAATTGTGAGAAGAATCTAGAACAGGTAGGCAAGTATAAGACTTTTTAGAAGGTTAGAGATTCATTTTAAGGTTTTGATTTTTACCTTATGAGCTTTTCAGAGGGCTTTAAATTGATCACATATATAGGTTTAGAAGAGAGTTTTGGACTGAACATGCACATGAGGAAGTCATTGGCTGATAGAAGACAAATGAAGTTGTATGTGTTGATGAGAAGCCTGTGGAGAGTGTTAAGAGTGAGAAGAGGTGTCAATTCTGAGACTTCAGAATCTCCCAGAATAACTTTTTGCACATTTAAATATATTATAGATATTTGTAGAAGTACCTCATTAGCTCCCCTTAAATTTTAAGACAATGTGACAGAATTAAAACTTTTAAAAAAAGTTTAAAGATTTAAATCCAAGCAGTCTTGGGTTCAAATTAAGACATTATCCTTTACTGGTTGTGTGACCTTGGACAATTTGCTTAATTCATGTTAAGCTCTTTTTTTCTTTCCTCCCTTAAAATGTAGATAATAATAATTCTACTATGGGAGTCTTAAGAATCAAATGATTCTTACATAGAACAAAGAATAATGCCATATACATTCTATATACTAATCCTGTTTCTTTTGTATTCCGGTTTTTAAAAACACGATGCGTAGCATGGATTTTTAAAGTAATTTTTTTTTCTTAAATTTAAGAGACAAAACAGATAAACTTAGGGAGGGGGAAAGAGAGGCAAACCAGAAAACAGACTCTTAACAATAGGGAACAAACTGAGGGTTACTGAAGGAGAGGTGGGTGGGAGATGGGGGAGACAGGGTGATGGGCTTTAAGGAATGCACTTGTTCTGAGCACTAGGTGTTGTAGATAAGTGATGAATCACTAGACTCTACACCTGAAACTAATGTTATATTATATGTTGACTAATTGGAATTAAAAAAAAAACTTGAAGGTGCCTGGGTGGTTCAGTCAGTTAAGCATCTGCCTTTGGCTCAGGTCATGATCCCAGTGTTCTGGGATCAAGTCCTGCATCGGCCTCCCAGCTCGGCAGAGAGTCTGCTTCTCCCTCTCCCTCTGCCCCCCCATCCTCTGTTCATGCACATGCTCTGTCTCACTGACTCTCTCACTTGTTCTCAAATAAATAAACAAAATCTTTAAAATAAATAATTAAATAAATAACTTAAAAAATAAATATTTGATAAATGGTATTGAATAAGTGAGGCCCATAATGAAGTAACAGAAAATAGAATAAGAAAAAAAAGACCCAAGTGAATACAAGTGATTATAAAAAATATCAAGTTAGGGTATGAAGTCAAGATTTTTTAAAATTTTAATTATAAATGTGCTGTTTATTAATACAGCATGATCATGTAGTTAATTGTGTTGGTCTAGGTTTATACATCAGCCCTGATTACCCCAAGGCTTTTGTTGCTTCCCTTGTTCTTATTGGGCTAGGAAGTGTTAAGGGTCTAAGATTTTACCCTGATTGCAAACTAATAAGCAAGACTGCTATACATTCATATACACATACTGACAAATGAGCACAAGTGCCCTAGGTCAAAGACACAGACAATTTATTACTCACAACAGAAAAGCTGAAGCCAGAGCAACACCTTGCATCAGTTCCTCCTGCCCACATTACCACAGGGCCATTTAAGGAGGGCCAGATGTTTTAGGGGCACATGCAAGAGATTGCACGTCAGACGAAAAATCCAACAATTACAAAACAGGATGCTCTTGTATGCCTGCTGGCATATCTGCCCATCCTCCTCTCCAAAAATAAAAAAATAATAATAATAAATTCATAAATTACTTTTTACCTTGGTATATGACAAAATGTTTCCGGGGTGGCAAAGGCAACTTACTACCCTAGAATATGCTGCAGTCTCTATCTTTAGGGAGACATTAGCTTCCAAGGCATGCTTATTATTCAAATGTGCCTTTGCTCTCAAGGCCAAAAGGAGGGAGAAATAGAAGAAATCCATACAGGATTGTTGCCCAATGGTTTTTTGCTCAGAGTGGCCCCAGATACCAGCCCCACTCTTGATGTGGTTGGAAAGCCATGGCTGCTGCCACAGTCCCCTTGTTTTCCCAGCTCACCCTTTTTGTTTGTCTTCCCAAACTAGGATGGTGGCATTTCCACCGTGGTGCCTGCTGAGGTTGGTGGCCGCTGCAATGTCTGGGTTAAAATGTTGGACACATTAGAGGCTCTGGCTATCTTCGCAGTAACAGAGCTCAGAAAAGCAGCCAGCTTTGACTCAATGAGTGACTTAAAAGAGGAGTCAGCAGATCAACATTTGACCCTTCCACTTCATGGATAGACTCTTCCTGGAGAGAGTGGTTACCCCCACGGCCTCTCGGGAATCATCCTTAGGGACGGGAAGCCTATTTTCTCAGTAAGCCAGAACTTAGTATTTGAGTGATCTCCTTCCCTGTTTCACCTCACTGTTTGCCCTTTTTATTCTCTCTTCCCCTTCCTCCCACCTCCCATCCCCCAGTGAACCGTTAACATGTGATTTTTGCCATGGCCTCGCTTTTCTCAGTAACCCAGGCTAGCATGTTTACATGCTGGAGTTTTTGCTGTGTATATGTTGTATGTACATCTTTTTCTAGGAAAGTGAAAATTTGTAGTGCAAAATAAAGGTAAATACTGATGCAGTCATTGATGTAGCACAGACATTGCCATCTCAGGCATATGAAAAAGCTTTGGGTTAAGTGAAATGTCTCTGCCTTCACATCCTCACTTTTTATTTCTCTAAACCAAGGGTGCCACTCTCCAGCCTGAATGTCACACAGGATGCTCACATGCTCTTGGTATGTCCCTTCAGTTCTCTGAACTTTTCACATTCCCTTACTTCACACCTCTGCATGCCATTCTTAGGTATCATGTTCATTTAAATATAAATGGTAATGAGTTTGTGCACAGAAGTTGTTTTATTTTGGAAAACAAAAATCTTATTTCAATACAAAGATTTTAGTGGTAAGAATGAATCATTTTAGCTAGAAGGATAATTTGGTAGATAGAGGAGTCATTTACATCTTAAATTATGTAGGCAACAGCCTACTTGGTCTATTTTCATACTTTTGTCCTTGGTATGAAAATATTGAGAAAATCCAAAACAAGCATTTGTGATACTTTGGATAATTTTAATATTGATCTTTCTCTGAATACTAACTTAAGTATGGGCAACACTTAGTCTTAAAACGATTGTAAGTACTTTTACCACCTCTTTTAACAAATTATACATATTTCCAACTATTTTCCCTTTTATATTGACATAATGTAAATGGCAGTTAAGTAATGTGCATATGTATTAAATTCAGTTGTCCATTAATTGAATGTAACAGTTAAAGTAAGTCAACATAATATGGTTTAATGCATATACTCCATAACCAGAAAATAGATAACCAGACAAAATGTTTGAATGAGGAAATAAATTACTAGGGAATATCTCTGTAAAACTGGGTGGTCGATTAAAAAATAAAATCAACAACAATAGTGCCATAGTAATTCAGGAAGTAGTAAATATTTCTAGGGATAGTGAGGCCAACGTAATGTCATGTACTTAGCAAACTTGTTTTCTTTCTCTGTGCCCCTGGAAAAAAATCAACTATAATTTCCCAGGCCAAATATCCATTATTCTTGGACCTTATGACAGATTTCTGGGCAGTGGAATATTTGGCTTAAGTAAAGACATAATTTTTAGCCTTGATCATAAAAAGCTTCATTGACCATCTACTTTTTCTCTTACTCTCTGTATGGTAGTTTTTGAAGAACTTGAGATAAAAGTACAATTGTATAAACCTCTTTCTTCATATTTACCTAAAGGAAAACGTTCCAAAAAAGCTACGCCATCTTCATTAGATGACAAAATGACCAAGAAATTAACTTTTCTTTTGTTAAAGCTACAGAGATGTTTGAGTTGTTTTCTCCAGCTAGTTTGCTTCTCTTGGTATAAGTAGGGACTCTGTAATATATGTAGGGAGGAATGGTCAAATTTAAAGGCTATTGTCAAAGAAGTACTGACAAGGTAAAGGATAATTCATCTGATGGAGTGAAAAGTGAAGAAAAAGAAATCAAACTGCTTCTATTTCCAATGTATCACCAGAATAACAGATTCTCTGACACACATGGAGAATTTGTGAAGAAAGACCACTTAAAAAGTATGTCACTGTCAGCTAACAAGGAGAAACTTTTAGAAAGAATAAAAAATTCCCATCTCTGTTGGTGACAACAAAAAAATCTATGTGGCCTTGTTAATTAGCACAGAAAAAGTCCATTTATATCTGGCATATATAACTAAAAGAAAAAAGGATATTCTGTTGTTTGGAGAGAAGGGTTAGTCATATTTTCTATATAATAATACATGTAGAGAGGGACGCCTGGGTGGCTCAGTTGGTTAAGCAGCTGCCTTCGGCTCAGGTCATGATCTCAGCGTCCTGGGATGGAGTCCCACATTGGGCTCCTTGCTTGGCAGGGAGCCTGCTTCTCCCTCTGCCTCTGCCTGCCACTCTGTCTGCCTGTGCTCACGCTCTCTCTCTCTCTCTAACAAATAAATAAAATCTTTTAAAAAATAATACATGTAGAGAATATACAATTTCTATTTCTAGATCACAAAGTACAAAACAGAGAATACTCATTTAAAAGGAATTTTGTAATTTTTTGCTTTGCCAAAGAGACCATATTCTCAGACTAAATAAATCTGAGCTCAGCTTACTCAATACTTTAAAGGTGAAGTTTTCTGTCATCTATGAATGTACATAACTACACCGTATTAAGCAAGCATTTATTTTCTGTCTTGTCTGTTTTGGTTTCAAACCAAATCATCCACTATATGAAATTGGGAAATTTATTTGGTTTCTCTGAGCTTCAATCTATAACAAGGATAGTATCTATTTTACAGGATGAAAACAGATATTAGAATTATTTCCACTCAGAAAAAGGGTGTCCATGTTTTTATATATCAATGCAAAATTCAAATATAGTATGTACATTGTGTTACCTTGATCAATAAGTCCAATAACATGAATAAAGCAGAATAAATTTATATTAGAATTGTGTGTTCTTAAAGAATCTATTCTGGTTCATAATGTTTATGTTACTTTTCTTTTTTTTTTTTTAAGATCTTATTTATTTATTTGACAGAGAGAGAGATCACAAGTAGGCAGAGCAGGAGGCAGAAATAGAGGGGGAAGCAGGCTCCCCACTGAGCAGAGATTCCGATATGGGGCTCAATCCTAGGACCCTGAGATCATTACCTGAACTGAAGGCAGAGGCTTCACCCACTGAGCCACACAGGCGCCCCTTCATGTTACTTTTCTAAGTGTTAATAAAACATTTTCAACATATCAAATGCATTATCATATAGTTATATGAACATACCTTTTGAAAAATTGTGACATCTCTGTTCTGGATCATGTTTTCCAATATCTCACCAATATCACTTATTGCCAGAAGTTCATAAGGCATTCATACAGAGGAGTCTTTCTAGAAAATGCACAATGTTTATTACTGTGTCTTTGATTTCAAAACTCTATGAATAAATAAATGTTTGTTTCTCAACAATACCAAATATCTATATCTAGCTCTGCTAAATGTTGTCTTCATTCTAGAACACAGGCTGAAGAAATAGTCTCTATCTGGGATATTGGTGGTGTTGTGGCAAATAGATAAAAAATGCTTAGCAAGCCATGTGCTAGATGTCCAATTTCCTTCCTAAAAGTGACACTCCAAATTTCACTGGCCAAAACACATGTACCCTTGAGTTCAGTGGGGATGCAAATATGTATACAAAGCTTCTGTAAGAAGTATATCAGACTAAGAGATTTGATTCAGGAAAAAGTAATATAATCCACCACAGAAACTCATGTATGTTTATGAAGAAATTTAATTTAGTTGTGGAACTAAACTTAATTTAGTAATAGAGACAAGGGAGGAGTAATGGAAGAATATTAAATAGTAACTATGTAATTCTGACAATTTAACATCACTAAGCCTTGGTTTACTTATCTATAAAATGGGAATTTTAGTCTGAAGCTCATAGAATCATTGTTAAAATAAAATGTGCTAATAAAACTAAAGTATATAGAAGTACATAGCAGAATAACTAGAACTTGGCTAAGACTCAAGTGTTAGCTATTATTATCTTTAATTTTATTTCACTATTTTAATGTAAGAGTAAAATACATTTAAGTAAAAATTATTAAAAAATAAATATACACCTTTTTAGTAGTATGTATATGTTGTGTTTTTTGTTTGTTTCCTTCCACACCATTCATTTAATCTTCTTCTGGTAAGTAACCTCAGTTTTCCTCTAGGGAATTATCTTTTCTTCACTCTCAGTTCATGCCTTTGGATGGGGTTGTTTAACTATCCCCCATCATCCAGCAGCTTGAGAGAATACATGGTTTGGTTGGTTCTGTCTTTCTGCTGTCCAAAATGATTAGCTTGCCAATGGGCATGTGGCCCAGGCCAGGATAATGAGCATGGCTTCCTGGGTTTTATTTGAAGCAATATGAAAGCAAAGCTGTCTTTCTCCTGAAGGTGGAGTTAGGAAGACAAAAATCTGGAACTTGGAGCAAAGATATGTTCAGGAAGTTTATTGGAGGATACTCTTGGTGTCAATAAAGGAGGGGTAGTATTTTAGTTCCTTCAGGCTAGTATAACAAAACAATCATAGAGTGGGTAACTTATAAGCAACAGAAATTAATTTCTCATGGTTCTAGAGATGGGGAAATACAAGATTAAAGTGCTTGCAGATTTGTTGTCAGGCAACAGCTTGTTTCCTCATTCACAGATAGCATCTTTTTGTTGAAAGAGGCATGGTGGAAGGTGGCAGGTGAGCTTTCTGTGGCCTCTTTCATTAGGGCACTAATCCCATTCATGAAGGTCCCATTTTTATGATATAATTACCTCCTATAGGTCTTATCTTACTACCCTCATCTTGGAAGTTAGGATTTCAGTAAGTGAATATTGGGGGGACTCAAATGTTCAGATTGTGGCAGGGAGTAAAGGAAGTAGAATTAGGCAGAAAGAGGTTTAAGTTGGGATGAGTCACAAATGCCTCAATTGACCCTCCAGAGCTCTAGAACTGTTTGGCTCTTTAGAAAGAGTCATTTTGGCGAGGAGCCAGGGACTTCATATTTCCTGTTGAGCAGTCATTGGATGTAGGCTGCCTCCAGGGAGAGACAATGTCCTTGAGAAGGTGTATCTCCTCAGCTGAGCACAACTCCCAGGAAAGGGACTCAGCTGTCACAATGAAAGGAGGAATAAATATATCAAACATGAAAGGATAATCTAATATGACAGATTTTTGAGCTCACCTAGGAATCAAAGTATCACAAAGAAACATATAGCTAGCTGAAAGGTTAAGAGTGAGCACTAGAAAAAATAGTTGTGTTCCTGGATCCAGCCATATCTGCACTATTCACCTGTTAGACTTTTTCATGTTATCAATTTAAAAATCTCTCATTTATTCTTTTGGTTGTGTTTTGTTTTGTTTTTCCCTAGTGATTTTTTTTTTAAATCATCAATTGAGACATTATTCTTTTTATTATTCCCTATTTCCCAAGGTTTTATCTCTTTCATTTTCTTACATTCATACATGACATTATACAAGGGGAAGATTCTGAAAGAAACTAAGTTGAAGAGGAATACCAGAAAACTTATTCTTTGAAATCTTCTGAAAAAAGAGTTACTGATAGAGTATAATAGTAATGGCTTGAGCAAGGTTGTAAAACTGAAGACTGTTTCACAGATGGGCATTGTTAAATATATTACTCTTAATAAGAGGGTAAGGATGGACAATAAACTTCCTGAAGACTGAATGAATTTAGGACGAGGCATTGATTTTTTTTTTTTTTTTTTTTTTGCCATAATGACAATGTTTCCCTATTCATGTACTAAACAATGCTGCTTCTTCAGGTCTGAAAGAAAACTCAAATGATTTGGGATTTTTAAAAAGAAAAATAAATTGCTCTAAATATGGTACATATCAGAAAGAATGGCATACTTGATATTTAGAACTGTGGATCCATTGTGTGCCATGCTTTGTCAGTTAAATGAGTTTAGATCTCAGTTATTATAATTGCTTACAAGGATTCAAGGCAAGAACAGTACATGAGCAAATATTTCCTCCACTGTGTATTTGAAAAACCAGAATTAATTTCACATCGTCTGTGATCAGTTGATCATTGCTTCATAGCAAAAGCTCGAGGTAAAATAAATTGCTATTATAAAAGCTACATATTTAGTGCTATTTGACAAAAACATTATATTAAATCAAATTCTGACCTTAGAAACAATATTCCAGTTCCAGTTCCTTTTATTTTTTATGTGAATGATATCACCTATTTCAGGAAGTTATTAAAAATTTGGTATCTTGTTAAAGAAGTACATCATTAACAGGAAATACCATTATAGGCATTCATTACACTTACGTTGCTGGTCAGAAATGTCAATGGTTTTAAAGAGAAAAAGAAAACAGCTAAATATTCTAAAGAGTCTCAAACAGGCAGGGTACTTCACTAGGCTCAGACCTGCAGGGGCTGGAAAGTTTGCAGGAAGGTATTATACATAATTTTCCACTTTGGTTAGCAGATTTAGATTATTTTTTCTATGTACACAGAAGATATAGTTGGGGAGCTACATATTATAAAAATGGAGTTCAGAAGTGTTTTTCTAGCTAGACATTTTTTCTAGGTAAATATCTTATTTAAAAAAGAAAAGAAAAAAGAATAGAAAAAAAAAAGAAAAGAAACAAGAAAAAGAAAAAAAAAGGAAAAGATAGGTTAAGAAAATAACTAATATAGGAGATACTAAGTACCAGGAATTTAGAGAAAGGCTTCTGAAATATTAATTCATTTGATGCTCACTGAAATTTTAGGAGATGGGTACTATTATTATCCCCCCAAAAGAATGAAACATCTGTGGCACTGGGTAGGTTATTGAATCCAATACAGAGTTCAGGATTCTCAACACTGTGCTTTGAAAGGCAAATTTTGTTCTCTTAATCAAAATGTATGATTTGCCCATTCCTACTCCAACTCCCAACTCCAAGTAGAATGTACTAAAAAGAATATAGTTATACTCGTGTAAAAAAAGATTCATGTGAAATTACACTGAGAATGTCCTCTTCTCTCTAGTGGCTTTTCTCTATTTGAAGCAGGAAACTTAGAAAATCTTTCTCATTGCTTGAAAGTCCATGGTACACTAATCTCTATAAACTATATTTTTAAATTTTTTTCAAAGATTTTATTTATTTATTTGATAGACAAAGATCACAAGTAGGCAGAGAGTCAGGCAGAGAGAGAGGAGGAAGCAGGCTCCCTGCTGAGCAGAGAGCCCGATGTGGGACTCGATCCCAGGACCCTGGGATCATGACCTGAGCCGAAGTCAGAGGCTTAACCCACTGAGCCACCCAGGTGCCCTTAAACTATATTTTAATTAAGCATTTGAGAGTTCCTGAGGCAGAGGATAAATGGTTCCTGTAAGTTCAACAGAAAGGAAAGGCAAAATTCAGAAAACATCAACTATCCTACAAATGGGGGAAAAAATTCTCCATGGTAGCTCTAATTAGCTATTAAAAAACTTCTTTCATCCCAAAGATACATTTTTCTGCAGAACAACAAGAGTGCTAGTCAAACCGTATTTACATTTAGTTGAAGAGCATGTGATGCTCCTGTTTCAATCACATAGTCATTTTATATACGTTTTAAGTTGTTCTAACTATTTGAGACACGATATGTTATTTGGTTGTTTAGTTTTTTCCTCTCAAGTGTTTTGTTTGTTAACAGGCAATCTAAAACTACAGCTGATGCAAGGATCTTGTGACTGGCTCATCTGCTTGCCCGCTGCTGTGACAGGGCTAGGGGCTGGGGGGCGGCAGAGAGCCCTCGGCTGATCCTGCCCTGCAGGCTTTTCCTGCTTCCTAGGCTGTGCCTCCAATCAAAGCTGCCAGTAACAGTTTGGTACATGGGCTTAGTACTTTAGAGTTTTATAGTTTAAAAATATTTCTCTTTATTAGCACTCAAATCTGAAACAGTCCTCAATCCCAAGGCCAAGCAGAGTATCTGTTTCACTAATTACATTTTCAAATGTTTTCTCTCATTTTTCTTCCTTATTTCCTTTTTATTTGTAACTGTGTGAGACTTCACATTTAGATGGGTATATCAATTTAAACTCATATGGTTTTCATCATTTATAAAATGATTATTTTGGATTTATTGTTGGCTCTCGCTTTTTATGTTTGCCATAAGCATCTTTCTTTTTATAATCTGTTAACCAATTAACTTTCCTTCTCAATTACCTCTCCTTGTAGAACTCAGAGACAGTATACCATCTCATAGCTGTTCTCCTCTCTTGACACATAAACCCACAGCACCAGAAAACATTATCCAAGCTGCTCAAAATATTTAATTTGTTGAAAAACAACAATAGCCAATTCCTGGAGCTGCTTTATTATTGTTGTTGTTGTTATTATTATTGTTACTGTTGTCTTTTCACCCCCAACCTGAACAACCCAAAGCCCTCTGGAGTGCTGAAGTGTGAAAAGCAGATGAGCCCCACAGCAATGTCCAGGCTTAAAGCCTGAGAAGCTTAGTCCCATGGATAACCTGGTGGTGCCTCTTTCTCTGTCTCTCTGTCCCTACCTTTCTCTCTCATTTGAATACTCTCTCACCTATGCACAGAGAAACTGAGAGCTTCCCAGGTCTATTTCAGAAAGAGTATCTGAAGTCTTGGATACAATTTCCCCAAGAGAGAAGGATGTTGCCTGAAACTTATATCAGAGGCTAACAATATAAATTCTGAAGTATCTAACATACTTTTTGTGTAATATTTTCTGCAAAGATGTGACTCAGTAAAGCATTCAGCAGGGGCTAATTTTGTAAATCTCAAAGCTTCCTCTCACATCTTGCACGAGTCTGTCAATATTCTGATATTCCTAACAGCTTGCCTGAAGCAACTAGCACACTCTGGACTTAAGCAGCAATTGCAAAGGATGTTTAACTTTTAGCTCAATTCTGGAATTTAACTGTCATTTATGTGATGAGTTAGAGTGACATTCCAGAATAGTACGCTCTTGGGATCATCAAAATGTAGTTTTTCTATAGGAATGGAACACAGGAGATTATGTTCAGTTTATTGGTTTTGACCCTTTACACTTAGACAATTATCCAGTTTAATTTGGCTTATGGACTACATAATTCATGTGGCCTGGTTATTATGTACTTCTATTCTACGGATCTACTTGAAATGCCTAAATTAGAGGTTCTCACTTCCTTCACTGCTGCAGAAAGTAGCATCCTTGGCAGGAAGCACAAGAGAAGAAAAAAGCAAGAGAGAAGAGATAGTTTTATTTTCAGACAAAGAAAAGTTCAGAAAAAAGAAAAAAAAAACATGAATTATAAAAACATAAAATAATATGAATACTCTTACCTTTAGATCTCATATTGAATTTTGTCTTAATTCTTATCTCTGGACCGGATCATAACAATTTAATAAGTCTTTTAAAGTTTAAAAAATTAATATGGCTATGGTAAAAATATATAGTGTAGAATTATGATGTTTAGCACATTTCGATATTAGCCACATACAGCTATCTGAATTTAAACATAAATAAATTATAAAATACAGTTGCATCTACAATTGAGTTTTAGTTGCACTAGCTACATTTCCAATGTAATAATCTTATGTTATCACCAAGTGCTTAATAGCCAAAGCTATCATATTGAACAGCACAGAAAAGAACATTTCCCTCATCTATTGATTGTCCAGGCCTGACCTAAATTGCAAGCATAGTACTTCCACTAAACCTGATTCTTTCTATTATATGACTTAGTGCTTCCTCCTTAAGCGTAGTTTGTTGTGCACCACAGAGTCTACTCTTTGTGGTCCTGAGAGTGACATCTAGCCTTGTCCATGCGGTTAGTCCAGTAAAAACATTGCAAGATTGATCTTAAGAACAAGCATGATGTTCAAGCCATCTGAAAGTTCCCGATTATAGTCCAACCAAATGCCTATTATGAGGGCAAGGTTGAGAAACAAAGTTTCTTCTTGGTTGGGTTGAGGATATTTCCGAAGACTGGAGCACGTGAAGGAAAAGGAGGAAGAAAGCATACTAAGATTAGAAACCTATTGATCAATTGATTGATTAATTGATTAGGGCCTGGCAGTTTGAATTTGTGTAGTTAAACCAAAAGAACTGTGATCAGCACAAAACTTCCAAATCTACACCAGTGACTTTTCCTATAAGCAGAGTAAAAGATACCTGATTTCTTGAATTGAATTCTATGAAACAGAGGTCAGAATGAGCAGTTTTCCTGTGTTGAATCATTCCTCATGAGCGCTCTGCTAATCTACTTATTGTTGTGCCTTTTGGACAGACAAGGAACTTCAAAATTGGTGAGATAAAGTAACTTTCTCAAAACATTTCTCTCAATAAATATGAAAATTAAGGATTGAAACTCAGGCTTATTGGCTTTTGAAATTGTTATTTTTGACACCAAACATAATATGGTTTTGAGGTATAGAAGAAATTCCTGCATACCCTGAAACACTTTACACAAATCATTATCATTTACTTTATACAAATAACTAACATAAATGATTCTTGGATATCTGATCCAGATATCCACGTCTGAATCAGACCCTGCAGTGGACTTCATTTTGCCTGGCCCATGGTGCAAGGACCACCGATGCCCATAAGTGCCACCTATATAACTCATTCTTGACAAAAGTCCAGAGCCCTTTGGAAGTCTGTGCTGATGAGTATGCATACGGTGGAAATGGTGTTCCTTGGAAGCCATACTTCATTTGTATGTTCAAATCTTTTGGGACTCCAGTATTCTAAGTAGGGAGGCTTTTGCTACCTAATGACTTTATGACATGAAGGTTAACAAAGTGAGAATTTTAAAAAAATCTTAAAAAAAAAAAGGGCTCATTGGTGGCTCAGTCGTTAAGCATCTGCCTTCAGTTCAGGTCATGACTCTAGGGTTCTAAGATGGAGCCCCACATCGGGCTCCCTGGTTGGCAGGAGGCCTGCTTCTCCCTCTCCCACTTCCTCTGCTTGAGTTTCCTCTCTGGCTGTCTGTATCTCTGTCAAATTTTTTACAAAAGAAAAATCTTTAAAAAAAAAGTGAGAATTTAATAGTGCCGAAAAGTTTGACTTTGACTCTTCCTTATCCATAAGAATACAAAAACTGGAGATAATGGGCATAATTACTAGACTATTTTATACTCTCAAGGGAACTGTCAGTCCTTTGGGAGAGCTATATCCTTGTAGAATGGAAACTTCTAGTGGAATATATTTTTGTTATGTATTTTCAACAGATTATTTTCTTCATTTTAAAATGAATGGAATTTTTCTCCAATTGACTTATTTCGCTGAGCATAATACCCTCTAGTTACAACCATGTCGTCGCAAATGGTAAGATTTCATTTCTTTTGATGGCTGCATAGTATTCCATTGTATATATATACCACATCTTCTCAATCGGAGAAAGACAACTATCATATGACCTCCCTGATATGAGGAAGTGGAGATGCAACGGGGGTGGGTGCTAAGGGGGTAGGAAAAGAATAAATGAAACAAGATGGGATTGGGAGGAAGACAAACCAAAAGAGACTCTTAATGTCATAAAACAAACTGAGGGGGGTGGGGGGGGGAGGGGGGTTGGGAGAGGGTGGTGGGGTTACATTATATGTTTAGATAAAAAAAAATGAATGGAATTTTTGAAGACTAAGTTTTTCCCAAAAAATTAAAAATAAACTTTAAAAAAAATTTTTTTAAAGATTTTATTTACTTATTTGACAGACAGAGATCACAAGTAGGCAGAGAGGCAGGCAGAGAGAGAGGAGGAAGCAAGCTCCCCACTGAGCAGAGAGCCCGATGTGGGGCTCAATCCCAGGACCCTGAGATCATGACCTGAGCCAAAGGCAGAGGCATTAACCCACAGAGCCACCCAGATGCCCCTAAAAATGAACTTTTAAGATGAATTTAAATGTTTCTTAAAAAATTGCAACATTGACAATTCATGCATCCTGTTTTTCCTCTGCTTTTCTTCTTTTAAACAGTCCTCTCAATTAAAAAATATGAAAAATATTTAAAAAATGTAAAAAATACACAAACACTCGGTATTTAGTCACTTTTTGAAAGGCAATGGGCCTGGAGATACCTGTATAGCTATTTAGCATTCTTTAACACTTTATCTTTTTAGCAGAAAATTTCATGTGTGGTCCAAGGATGATAAATAGGACAGGTCTCTATTTTTTCATGTAGGGATAGAAAGAGACTGAAGAAAGCCCTGGGAGCTTCCATGGAACATGCGTATCAGAAAACCAAACCAAACCAAACCCAGGAACCAGTAACCTAATTTCTGATTTGATGTTACTGATTTTGCTTTGTTGAGTGTGGATACGTTGCTCCGCATTGTAGAGGTTTAATTCCCTCACTTGTCAAAGGAACAACTTAGAACAGATGCTTCCTAAGGTTCTCTGCCTGTTGCATTCTGAAGAGTAAAATGAACAAGAGGAAAATACCAGCCAGCAAAATACATAAGACTTTGACTGTGGAATGCCACAGCATTTACAACGGAGCAAAACAGTTATGTGCTCTCCTGACACAGAAATGAAGCCTGGGAAGAGTTCCATCAGTACAGACTGATTAAAGAAATTAAAGCTAGGAGCATAAAATGAGGCATACTTGTCCAGAAAAGGGGAGCTAGTTACATCATGTGGCACAGAATTCTGTCTCCGGCAGGATAATAAACTTGTCTGTTTCTGCTATCTAATAAAGAAAAAGGGACTGAGAATTTAAGTAAATTAAGGCGAAATTAAGCAAATGTATGTCCAGAGGCAGACGGAGATTAAGGACTCTTTTTCATCAATA
Source organism: Taxidea taxus jeffersonii (assembly GCA_003697995.1). Classification (NCBI taxonomy): domain Eukaryota; kingdom Metazoa; phylum Chordata; class Mammalia; order Carnivora; family Mustelidae; genus Taxidea; species Taxidea taxus. The sequence goes on along the minus strand of ML106343.1, from coordinate 589,568 downwards.
TTTAATTTACTAAGACACCCTTTAGTTTAAGTAACTTTCTTAAGCTGCTTGACAGCTCGTTGACTCTATAGTGACATGAACCAAAATGATTCCTAAAATAACCACACTTATGCTATAGCATCTCTTAAAGGTTTTGCCAACATGTTTTGTGTGACATGGGAAAAGATACAGTCCTCTGTGCAAATCGTGAACCTAAATAAATATGAGAAAATCCTTGACTTCAAGGTTCATGCTGTGTGCATGACTCAGCCTTGCCAGGAGTGCAACTGTTTTATTACATGTTTTTTTCGGGTTCTATTTTGGGAAAATATTTAATTTAGGCAGAAGAAAGCTGGAGTTCTTTCTAATAATAAAACCTAACATTGAAAATAGCCTTCAGACCCATTATTGTGTTGCTAACATTGAGACACAACATAATTATCCATCTTTCCTACTCTTTCTGTTGGGCCCAATTTCCTCCAAAGAAAATGGAAATGATGCAGTCCTACAAGAAAAGCAAAGCAGAATAAATCATTTATCTTTCCAAATTTGCAGGCATATCCTAATTTGTACACACTGCATTTCTCTTGTGCAGGTTGTTATTACCAATTTTGGTAACATATAGACCTGGACGCGCTGATTGAGCCTGCTGCCCCCCTCTCCTTGGTCCTAAAGCTATTTCTTCTCCTCAGGAACAGCTAATTCATTTTACACGGGGAAAGTTAAATTTAGCAAAAGGAGCCTTTTCAGAGCTGAGAGTTCTTGCTGATCTGGGAGCCTGTCAAGGTGATTCTATGCCAACTTGGACCTGCCTGGAGTTAAGGCTTCCAATCTTGCCAAATGTTGTGCTTATTTTGTGACAAAGATGAAAGTCACAGTTGGATTTAAAAGGAGGCCATCCAGTTTATTTTATTCTTGTCTCAACTCTCGAAATCTTCGTCTTCATGACTGAAAGCTTTGTAAATAAACAGGTGTCCACATGTCCCAGTGTGAACTAAAATTTTATGGCGCCCGAGAGGGAATTGATTTATTTTTAAAAGAAAAGTTATTGTAATACTTTTCTTTGGAAACTAGAGGTAATAGTTTTTCTACAATTTGTTTCCATAGATTTATTACTATCCATGCTCAGTATGTCCATGGGATTTAGGGTAGGAGTGTTACATAAAAAGGTATGGGTTTGACATATGTCTTGGGAGCTAGACAAGCTCTAGTCAACATAAGAAATGCACAAGAAATGTTTATAGACTGTTAAGTTTTTCAGTAAGTACTGAAGAGAGGCTATCTCCCATATTTATGGTTTCATTTATGGTATAAGATCTATACACTGAAATAGATATGTAAACTCAGGTACGCTCAGCCAGAGCGCTTTGCCACTTTTTTCTCAAATACCTAATTTTTTCCTGCTGCTGCATAGTCAGTAAAATAAATATTCTTATTATGAATAATGTCTGATATATTAATGCTCACATATACATGCACAAACATTTATGCAAAAACATACTTTTTTCTAATTAACTCATTTTCCAAAGTACCAAAGAATTCCCTGTTTGAACATTAAGCATCTTAGGTGACTGCATTTATAACTGCTTCAGCTAACTAAATGTGGAGTGTCTCATTTGCAACAGCACAATAATTTTAGCATTGAAGGGTGCATTCAGTGGGATTATATTGTTCAGTATTAAATTTAGGTGTTGACAGTGATATAGTATTTAAAATCAATTTTAAAAGGTTTGATATATGTGTGTGTGTGTTTAAATGGTTTGATTATATGTGTGTGTGTATGTAATATTTATATACTGTAGAAAATACCCTATCTTGAATTATCCTAGCAACTAAAACCATGTACGTGCTTTATTAACCATATATGAACTTAGTTTCCAAAGTGTTAATCTCATATGAAATATGTAATAAACATTATGTAGGTATTTAAGGAAATATGCTCAAGTAGGCATCTTTGTCATATATATCATTTGTTTTGCAGGCATTCATAGTCCCTGGTTGGAGATTTAGAAATTTTGCAATGGGATGATCAATTATTTAATTTAAATATATAAATTATTTAATTATAAATACAAGCACAGCAGGTTGTCAGAATACTGCACAACCAGAAGCGAAAAGAAACCAATCTTTCTGGTTTTCGAAAATACCTTAATACCTCATCTCTTGCAACTTTCATGATTTTAACATCTTAATTATTTAAACCAATTAATGAATGAATCTAATGCCACAATACTGTAGTTTTACCCTGAATATACAAAACAACTTTGCTTATGGATCTCCTAGCAGCTGGGTGACCTAAATACCCTCATTCACATGTGCCATATTTGGAGCCCATAGGTAAAGAGTAACAGGGGTCACAGGGCCACATGTTTCATTCCACAGCTGGCTATCTCATCAGGCATTCCGTATGGTGCTCATTGGATGCCAACAGCAGCAAGGATAGAAGAACTTTTCAAGTCCCTGCTTGTGTCACACTTGCCACTGTCCCATTGGATAAAGTAAGTTAAATAGCCAAGCCCAGACTCAGAGTGGAAGAGCCCTACAATGGGGATGGCTACAGGGGAGAGAAGAAAATTTGTGGCCTTTTTTGCATGGTGCCACAAAGATCATTCCTAAAGATTTATTCTTCTGATGAGGCCTCCTTTTCTAGGCATCCATGTTTTGAAGGGAAGAAAAATGAGCATAAGTGGCAGCTTAATAGATGTAACCAAAATATAAATGTCAAGAAATGTAATTAGTAAATAGAAGTGTCAGGGATGAGGTGTCCTTGAGGAGAAAACAGTGTAAGACATTGCAGGGTGACTACATGCTTTGAATTCGTTCATTATATTGTATATGCTTCCTACTATAGCTGCAAAGGACTAAGATGTCTTTCTTGCTCAAGTAGTCCAAATACAGTGTTTTCCAAATGCAGACTCTGAATCAACTACATCATACTGCCAATGTGTTGCCTGAGATGTTTGTGACAAATGCAGCTTCCCAAGTCCCATTCTCAGAGATTTTTGACCCAGATAGACTGGGATGGTTGTGAATTACATGATCTGTAGCAAGCACCCCATGCTATTCTATGAAGAAGAAACAGGTCCATAGAGCAAGGATGTATGGTAGTCATCCTGAATTCTCAAAATGCAAGGTCAGCACTGATGGTTCCATATATTACCAAATATTACCTTAATAATTAGAAGAGTTGATTTTATTTCCTTAAGGAAAATATTTCTTTCTATTCTTGGATTAGATACCAATAAAATTTATATTAATTATTTTATTTCTTCTATAAGTTTCAAGGGATTTCTCTTCCTCCTAGATGCCTGGATACATAATGAATCCCCTCATCAAAGGGATAAGAATATTATTTACACTTCAAAATTACTTTTCAATCTTTAAATTCATAATTTTATGAAAAAAACTTTGAATATCAACACAGAAAATAATTATGAAAATGAAATCAATGAAATATCATGATATCCTAATATTAAAGGAATCTGTGATTTCCAGTTTATAACTTCTAGAGTTATTGTTTTATAAAAATTAGTAAATGATGTCATTCTTCCAAACTCACTTTTCTCTCCAGGGGGTTTTTCTCATACTTGTATCTCACCACTGCTATCTTATAGATAAAAAGCAGATCAGGTAGCAAAATGTAAGCAAAATGTCATGGAGCAAATAACACTATTAAAAATAGAAGTCAGATCTTGTGACTTCCGATAGAACATTCTTTTGACTGCACAACATTTCAAGGCACTAGACGAGGTATGAAAATAATCTGAGAAGTCTTCTTTCCTAAGGCTATCCATATGTTGGAGTAGGCTTGGATCCAGTCCTGCCTGGAAGTTGGGGAGCTAACTAATGAGTCCTGGTGTTTCTTCCTGCTGACAATTCTATATCATTGTAAATCTTTCAAGATATGCAGTTCCCTAAACAGATTCTGAACAATTAAACATCAATTTGTTGCAGAAGGAGATAGTGCACACTCACTACCATAACTTGCAAAATTAAAAGCTTTCTCATCACCTTATTTACTTATCTAAATATGAATCTATCAGTATTAAGGTTTCTTGTTGAAATGTAGGGGTGCATGAGCTCAAATCAGAGTCGGGAGAAAGCAAGAACAGATTGTCTTGAACATCAGGAAAGAGTGTTATCTTGGCCTGTCTGCTCAGCCTGAGGAGGTTTGACACTTCTTTCTAACACACCTAAAAATACCTTTTTTTTTTCCTCCTGCTGCTGCAATTATAAGTATGGATTCAATAAAGAAGGCATATAATCTATCTTCTGAATATATCAATAAGAGGAATCCTCAAAGACTTAACAACACTGCCTGTATTGAGAAAGAGCAAACAGTACAAAGAAGGAAGCATCTTCCTCAAATCATATGCATAACAAATTGAAAACAAAATCATGCATATTTCTTTACTAACAAAGGCATAAAAATCAAGACCATAATTTTATCTCTACAAGTATTAGGAAGAGCAAAGAAAATATGTCTGATTCTTGGGAGAATCAATCATGGACACATAAAAAATTAATGAGAGACTGTATTTTGAAGACATTAATCATTTACCAAAAATCAACAGCCAAATAAATCCACATTTTAAGCATGAAAAGGCACACATTGCAAGATATACATTTATTTATTTATTCATTCAAAGTATACTTATTGAGCACTTACTGTGTGCTAGATACTGTGCAGATGCTGAGAACACAGAGCCAACAACCCAGAATTTACTTTCTAATGGTAGAGGTATGTATATTAATGTGATTAAAATTATAAAGAAAAATAGAGAGAGGGATGATAGCCAATACCATAGCTATATAATTAGACTCAAGGAAAGTTTGAGAAAGAAAGCGACATTTGAGCTCAGATCATTTTGCACTCTAGAGAATCGGTCACCCTCCTTCTTACTGTCTGACTTACTATCTTCTCTATGTTCCCATAGCAAATCATGTTGTATAAATCAGGCATAGAACTTGATAAATTGTTATCTGTTGATTTAACTTCCAGACTTGAATGGGAAGTTCATGGAGAAGATAGATCATGGATTTCCGGTCTTTTTAATCTCAGCACATGAAATACGAAAGCCTTCACTAAATGCCCATCAAATGAATAAATGACTTAAATCGACTTGCATAATATATTTGAATATTCATATTTTTAATCTCTGCAAATATGCATTTATAGATATAATTATTTTATCAACTGGCACCAAAGGTCTTCTTAGGGACGGAATGTTATTTAGGAAATTAAGCTCCTTTGATGTGGAAAATGAGACCCTGAGGCTTTACTTGAAAATAAAAAGCAAAATAAAACTAAAAGCTAAACTTCATTGCATTAAAAAAATGATGATGAGACATTTGGAAGTGGCAAAGTAGAGAAAGGAGAGGAAATAAGAAGAAAGAGGTTGAACATGTGTGAAGAGCCTGAAAATTAGACAGAAAGATGATCAGGCAGAATTTTGCAGTGACCAAAAATGTGTTCAACCACAGGAATGCCTAAAAAGTAATTTAAATTCATTTGCATTTGTGTGATGTAAATTCTTCTCTCTTCTCCCAAATTCGGTAAATTCTATAACAATACAAATGCCATGTCTTATCTTTGGAAAACTCAAGTAAAAGTGTCTGACTTTCATTTTTATGTCAGTACAGAGGAGAGAAAAGAGAACATCCATGCAGGATGAAATGCAATATATGTACAAGAATGAACAAAACCTTAGGGACAATAGCATTGGTTTAACATACATGTAACTCAAGTCTTGGAATAAGAATAGAAAGAAATATCATACAAAATAATATCTGGCAACTTATAATATATAATAAAAATTACTTCTTAACTCAAAGAATCTCAGCGACTCTCAAGTAGGATAAAGAAAACCACACTTAGATCAATGTTAACCCAACCACTAAAAAGTAAGCATAAAAATAATACCAAGAAAACAGAGAAAGTAGACACTTAACCAAATGGAAAAAACAATGATACAAGTTATGACTTCTCTTTAGAAACAATGGAAAGCAGAAGAAATGGATGGAAAAATAATATAAATTAAATAATATAAATAAATAATAATACAAAAATATAAATAAAATAATATAAAGATGGAAAAATTATATAAATAAAATAATATAAAGATGGAAAAAATAATCTTTATATTATGAAAAAACAGAGAACCATGCATCCAGAATTTATATCAAATGAAAATATCATTAAAAAAAGGAAAACGAATGAAAATATCTTAAACAAAAACTATGAAAATTTGTTACTAGTTGACCTGTAGTATAAAAAAACGCTAGAAAAAAAATGACATATAATATATCTAAGATATAGAGGAATTATTAAAGAACACTGGAATGATTACATAAAATATTATAATCATTTTCTCTATAACTTCCTTAAAAGACACTTCTGTGTTTAAAAACAAATTAACATTATAAAATACGTTCATAAACATATATAAAAGAAGAAAGTATGATAAAATGGCACACATTGTATAATTAACAAGTGAAATTCTTATAAGGTTATATATGCAAAGCAGGCTATGTGATTTTCTTTAAGTGTCAGAGGTGGTGTATTAACTATAAAGTGGGAAATGAGTAGATCTGAATAAATATTTTAAATAATTTTTTAAAAATTTAGAATAAACACAGTACAGAGATTTCCTGCATACTCCACACTAAGTTTCCCCTATTATTAACATTTTACATTCCTATGCTTCATTTGTCACAACTAATGAACCGACATTGGTAGGTTGTTATGGACTAAGCTCTATGCTTTATTTGGATTTTATTAGTTTTTTCCCACCAATATCCTTTTTCCTTTCCAGGATTCTATCCAGAATATTACATTACATATATTCATTATGACTTTCCGGTTTCCTCTGGTCTATGACAATTTCTCAGATTCTGCTATTTCCAATGAGCTTGATAGTTTTGAGTAGAACTGATCAGGAATTTTATAGGTATCCCTCAATTGGGATAAATATGATGTTTTTCTTATGATTAGACTGAGGTTATGGATTTTGGGAAGGAAGACCAAAGAAGGCAAGTGCCATTCTCATTACATCAGGTTACAAAGACATAGTATTAATGTGACTTATCACTGATGATTCTGTCATTTACCTGATGGAGGTAAGGTTTGCCAGTCTTCTCTACTGTAAAATTCTCCACCCCCCAACTTTTCATACTGTACTCTTTAGAAGGGAATCACTCTGTGCTTCCCATGCTTAAAAGGTAGTGAGTTCAACTGCACCTCCTTGAAGGATAAGTATCTTTCCTATGGGTGATAAGTCTCTTCACCTCATTTATTTATTTATTCACTATTTATTTGTAACAGTGCAGGCTTTTGGATATTTATTTTTTATTTGAGGTTATACTTATATTATTTATGTTGTTACTAACATTTTATCCACTGGAAGCTTTTTCACTGGGCTCCTACGACACATTAACACCATCATTTTTAGTTTTTTTGAAAGAATATTCTTTCTGGGACCATAAGATGTTCCAGGCTTATGTTGTATGTTTTAAGCCTTATGCTGTGTATCAGTTATTTCTGGAAGGAGACCTGATTCCATTTATTGGGGACTGGTATTAAAAACCAATATGGGCACTGAATGCCCACATTGCTATTATAATATAACTGTTCCAGGCTCACTCAACAGACACACCTGGGAATTATATGTGTATATATTAACACATGACTACACATGGATCTATAATTCCTTGTCTATCTACTATCTTGGATTTATATCAAGCTAAACATGGCTCATGTTTATGTCTCTGGCTCTAATTTAGTACTGGAAGTTCATCCTAGCCTCTCCCCTTTATTTATGTCATTATCCTCTTCAGTGGTGAGAAACCTGGCTCTTACAAATGGTCATCCATTTATTTATTTATGTGATCTTAACATAATATATAGTGATTTCAGAATTGTTAACCTATACCCCAGTAAGAAACAAGCTTACCAATTAAAGTATAGTATTTATGTATAGTTTCTTTTGTCTTTAATCTTGCAATTCCCACTCATTTCCAAAATTATTTAGGTCAGTATTTCCACCCACCCTGTTCAGTGGAGGTATGCCATACATTTACAACACAGTTAGATTATTTTGTTTCCATCAGCATTCCACCCTGAGATCCCCTAACTTCTGGAATGGTTTTTATTTTCAACAAAAAGTTATGGATGCATATTGTAAGCCCTAAAGCAACCATTAAAAAATAATTTTTAAATTGTAAGTAAGAATCTAATAGAGTTAATAAATGGAGTGTTAAAAATTAATCCATTTTCCAAAGAGAATTTAGAAAAAGAACGAGATAAACCAAATATAGAAAAAAAATAAAATAACAAGGTGATAGATTTAATGTATCAAAACTTACAGTAAACATAGCTGAAAGCAACACTCCAAACAAAAAGAAAATGTATTGAGTAGACAGAGTTAATAAGAACTAACTCTTTAGTTTTTAAAAGAAAGATGTTAAAGAAAAGAACAAGTTAAATTTAAGGATATGGAAAAGATCTGTCATACAACCTATACACATGAGAAAGATGCTGTGTCTATATTTACACCAGATAAATTAAGAGTCTAAGCCAAAGAATGTTACAAGAGAGAAAGTGGGCATTTAATAGTGATTTAAAGGGTAATTCATCAGGAAGACATGCAAATCCTAAAAATGTATGACTTCATAACAGAATTTCAAAATTCATGAAGAAATGTTGACAGCATAAAAGGGAGGGCAGAGAAATCCACAACCATAGCTGAATATTTTTTAATAGTCCTCTCTCTCAATAATTGATAAAAAAATACAAAAAGTATATAACCAGCACTCTCAGGTCGGATTTTCCAAAGCAAACCCTGAACGAGAAGATTTCATGGCAATATAATATTCAGGGTCAGCACCTGTGAAAGGAAGAGGAAAGCAGAAATAAGAGTAGAAGTGAAACTGCTAAATGAGTATGACAAGTTATCTGTTTAACACAAGAGAGAATCTTGGGAGCAAGTAATTCCTCAGTGTTGTCCACATTGGGCTCAACCAGCAGTGCCTTTAATCTCCCCCCAACACATACACGGTTCTCTTAGTTACTACATGTGAGCTTCCCAGGAATGATGTGATCTCTGGTGAGGTGATTTCTGTAGTTGAGGCAGAATCTGAAGGCGCTGACATCTAAACATTCCCAGTGTATTGTACTATGGCAAGTTCTTCCTTGAAAGGAAAACCGGACAGCCCATTTCCATGTGTACCACAAACACCACCAATAAACTTCACCTACCTAATAATGACAAAACATCACACCTATCACTAGCAGAAAAACATATTCTTTTCATTTGCCCATAAAAAAATAAGACAAGTAGCAAATAATAAATTTAAATCCAAGTATTTCACCAATTAGAAGATAAACCATACAATGGACCATGAAATAAGTCCCTATAAATGTCAAAAGATTAAAACCTTATAAAATAGATTCTCAGAATATAATTAAATTAAATGATAAATTAAGAACAGAAGAGAGGGGCACCTGGGTGGCTCAGGGGGTTAAGCCTCTGCCTTTGGCTCAGGTCATGATCTCAGGGTCCTAGAATCGAGGCCCACATTGGGCTCTCTGCTCAGCAGGGAGCCTGCTTCCCTTTCTCTCTCTGCCTGCCTCTCTGCCTACTTGTGATCTCTGTCTGTCAAATAAATAAATAAAATCTTTAAAAAAAAAAGAACAAAAGAGATCTATAAAATTCCCAATATTTGGAAATTAAATAAAACAATCCTAAATCACCAATGGATCAAAAAAAATTATAGAATGGAAATCAGAAAATATGCCAAATCGAATGGTAATAATATCGAGTGTATTTGTGAAACACCACTAAAGTGGTGCATAGTGATAAATTTATACTTTGTTCATATCCAAAAGAAAGAAAAGCTTAACATTGTTAATTTAAATTTATGGTTAGGGAATTCTAAAACAGAAAAGCAGATAACAAAAAATGCAGAAAGTAGAAGGCAAGTAGTGAAATAGGAGCATAAATCAATGAAATAGAAAACAGACCAATGTTGATTGACTGAAAGATTTCTAGACTTGATAAACACCAAGAAACTATAATTAAGGAAAATAAGAAGGAAAAATACAAATTACGAATATCAGAAACAAAAGCAAATGCAACTAAAATATTACTAGAGAAAAGGGAAATATTAAAGGAAAATAGAAAAAAATTATTAATTATTTTAAAACCATCCATAAAGAAAAGAAATCACTAGAGGACTATTGAGATTCAAATTCCTGAGGAGCAAAAAAAAAGAAAAAAATATCTTGAAAAGAACTGGACTTTCTGTTTAAGAGACTTAAGCACCTTTCTATATTAATGACAAGGTCACCTCAGCTGTCATGTAGGTGATATTATTAGAGAGGTATTTTATAGACTCTGAATCAGACTCACTGCTTTATAGTTTAATTTTTATCTTAGGTAGGAGCTTTTCCACATCTTAATACTTTTGAAAGCATGAATTTTTACTGCTGAATAATAGTGTATCATACAGATGTTGTAAAATTCAATCAGCCATTTCCTATTATCAGTTGTTTTTGTTTGTTTCTATGCTCTTGCAATTAGTTTGCTTCTAGAGCAAGCAAAATTCATTTCCTCTGAACAAGTTTTTAAAGGCAAATCCCAAGTTAAGGGTCATACTACATTTCAGATTATGAAAACTAGCCCAAATTTCTTTCAAAAGTACTTCCCTCAATTTATAATTCATTAGTACAGTACTCAAGTACACTACTCATTTTTTATATAGTTTGAATATAACTTAGTAAAGGAGTGCCAGAGGTTCTCCTTTACTAAGTAATCTATATCAATTACAGAAGTAAGCAATTATATCTCTGCTTACACTAGCATTAATTAATTATTTATAAGAATGCATACTGTATATACTACCATCGTATTTCTTGTTTCGTTAATTGTTTGTTTACATAGATCAATTGGTCTTGACTGTGTACAAGCCCAAAGAGTTCATATACTCAAATCTATGTATTCAATACCTTATTGTATAACCACCAATACTCATTAATATTTGTTAGTGAAAGGCACCAAATATAGTTGTGCTATGTTAAGGGTCAATGGAGTTATTATCTACATTACTTTTTTCAATTAAGTAATTAAAGAAGTCTTTATGGGTTCTTAAAGAGTACAGTTAGTACACAATTGATCTTTTGCACAAATTGAAATCTGCCTTGCAAACAGGCCTCATGGGTGGGTTTTTTTTTTTTGGTAAGATTTTATTTATTTATTTGACAGACGGAGATCACAAGTAGGCAGAGAGGCAGGCAGAGAGAGAGGAGGAAGCAGGCTCCCCGCCGAGCAGAGAGCCCGATGTGGGGCTCGATTCCAGGACCCTGAGATCATGACCCTAGCCGAAGGCAGAGGCATTAGCCCACTGAGCCACCCCGGCGCCCCTGGGTGTTCTTTTCATAGAGAAGCATCCATTTCTTACTATAAGGTAGAAAAACAAAACTCTTGGAGGGATGGCATTGAGTCAAATTTTGAGAATTCTGTGCTGCACATTAGCTGGATTACATAAAATGGTTAAAGTCATTCCTAAGAAATTATCTGAGTCGTGTCTAAGTTCACTTTATAGCTTAATTTACAGTCGAATGTTGCTGGTACAACTCTGTTACCAATCTCCCATTTCTCAGAGCCCAGACATAGTAGTTATAAGATATCTTTTGGTTCATAAGAGAAAGAAGGGCTATATCAGCAGATTTGGTGGCTAAGAAAAAAACATTTACCAGGCGCTTGGGTGGCTCAGTCGGTTGGGTGTCTGCCTTGGGCTTGCCCTGCCATGATGCCAGGGTCCTGGGATTGAGCCCCACATCAAGCTCCACTTCAGGCTCCCTGCTCAGTGGAGAGCCTGATTCTCTCTCTGCCTGCTGCTCCCCCTGCATGTACTCTTTCTCTCTCTCTCTCAAATAAAGTTTAAACAAACAAAAAGTAAAAACAATTACTACATGTGTTTTAAAACTCTTGTCGAATATTATGAAGTACAACTAAAACCAAATGCCAAAAGGCTGTAAGAAGACTTCTTGAAGGTGTTTTGCAATGTCAGGTCCAGCCGTGAAGCATACCTTTCCCCGTTTGTTGATATCATAATAGCACAGGGCCCCCCGCCTTTTGCCTCCTTCTGGATCCAAGGATTTGATTGACTAACTTATGTTGGTCCTGGACAGAGACTATAGAGAAGTGAGGCAGCCCTAGATCTTTCACTATATTTGGTAAGCAGTCCTGAAGAGCTTCTCTATTATTAATTGAAAAGGCTGATTCAATTTGCTAAACATGAAGTAAAAGGAAAAAAAATAGAAAGTAAAAATCTAAAGCAGGATGTAAGTAATACCCTCTAACTTTACAATGACATTTAATTGCCAAAGGAGGGCTTATTTGGCAAAAGTCGGACAAGTGTTGAAGAAAAAGAAAGCAAAAAAGCTTCATTGCCCAAACTTCTCCACTCAACAAGCCCCTTGGGTACATAATCCAGGAACAGCACCATTCTCTTGGTCTGAAGATACTGACATAAGCTGGAGCCAATTCAGATAAAGCTTCCGGATGTAAAGGTATTAAATACACTGGTTTTACATTTCTAATAGTCAAATGAAGTCATAATAAAATTTGTAGTGAGGGTTTACTACAACATCATTAATAACCTGTAAGGAAGGACTTCTGTATCCCATTGTTTTGTATCTATGAAAAATACGTGATTGCTTTTTCATGCCTTGAGGCGGCGAATAACTGAGGTGACAGCACCTTATCCAAGGACACTCGCTAGCAGAGAACAATTATTCTTATATTAATCTACAGTAGATGTAAAAATATCGGTTCATTAATCAAGCATAATCTCACTGAAACAGTGGGCCATGAGAAGCCCTTCCCCTGACTATTTCTCCACCAGGATATGCTCCGAGGAAGATCAAAATTATGTAACTTGAAAGAGGCATGCCATATAATGGGAAGCAATTCTTAGGGCTTCTAATCACAAAATTATGAATTTATACATCACTATTCTCTAAAATAATTCAGAAAACAACACATGTTGTATCAGTTATTCTTGCAGTTGAGTTGGGGTGAAGATTCAAGACAGAATATACAGCCTCTGAAAAGACCATCCAGGGGAGATGGCATAGGGTGCTTACTGAAACAAAGCAAGGAGGCTACGTATCTAAGGCTTGCTATCAATGAAACGAAATGCTCTAAGTTATTTTTGACCTTCCCTCTATTAGGTGAGCAAACAGGTTATCGAGCATATTGATTGAATGGTTTTCCATTTTCTCTGGGTTTTCTGCAGGTAGCAAAGTGCCTACAGAATCTATATGTTAAAACATCAAATGTTGAAGTTGATAGTTGGAGGGAGTTGGTTTTTTCCAATAATGCAGAGCAATTCAATTTTGGACTCACATTGCCAGAACCTCTTAATGCTTCTCTGAATTTATGCAATTAGTTTAAGCTTTTAAACATATTGCTACATATGGATTCTTAGTCATTTTTAATTTGGATTTATCTACCATTTGATTTTAAGCAAATCCAAAGTCTGAGAGAATATTTTCTATTCTTTTGTATCACGCTATAAAATCTCTCATGTTTTATGACAAAATGTGACAAATTAAAGTACTAATTAAATCTCCTTTTTAGGTCATTACACCTCATAGGCCACACACACACACACACTGACTCACCCAGATGCATATTTTCTATGCAGAGAAAACATATTGTTTAAGAAAGAGCAATAATTATCTATTAAAACAAATCTTAAAATTAAAATCAGGTTTATAAATTTTCTTCAGGAAAATATAGCCGGACTTAGAAATTTCATTTAACTTTGTCTTTTGATAATTTATTCTGGGCAAGTGAAGAATGCAGGTACCAAATTATATGAAATATATTTCTAGGGAAAAAAAAAACTGTAAGGTGAAAGTATAAATGCAGAAGGAAAGAAAAAAATTATTTGAGAAAGGTTTTCAAGACAAAGTCTTATCCAAAAAGGATATACTGTTCATTTTATCCCCTTCATCTTAAAATAGTTAACAGCAATTAATATTCTATTCAATTCAACACATATGTGTGGAATAACTTCATGTCAGACACTTTATTATGTAGATCCTTGAAACAAGAACAAATGAAATAGGGGCCTGCTCTCTACTTGCTCAGGGTCTAACTCAAAAATAAATTATTTGAATACTGCAGTAATTTTTCTTTAACGTCTAGTTACCAGTTTTTACTTTTATACTTATTTATTTTTTATTAAGTATTTTTAGAGCTTTTTTTAGATTCACAGCAAAACTGAGAGAAAGGTACAGAGATGCCCCATATACCCCCTGCCCCCACACATGAATAGCCTTCCCCACTATCAACAGCCCCCACCAGTGTGGTACATTTGTTACAGGAGGAACCTATATTGACACTTCATGTCGCTCCATGCCCATAGTTTGCATTAAGGTTCTCTCTTCGTGTTATTTATATGGATTTGGACAAATGTATAATGCCATGTAACCATCATTATAATATCATGCAGAGTATTTTCATTGCCCTAAAAAACCTCTTGTGTGTCACCTATTCATCCCCACCTCCCTTCCCACCTCAGTCCCTGGCAACCACTGATCCTTTTGTTATCTCCATAGTTTTGCCTTTTCTAGAAGGTCACAGAGTTAGAATCATATAGCAACTAGCTTTTCCAGATCAGCTTTTTTAAAATTTAGGAATAGGCATTTAAATTTCTTTCATTTTTTTAATGGTTTGTTAGTTCACTTCTTGTTAGCACTGAACAACAGTCCATTGTCTAGATAGACACAGTTTGTTTACCTATTTATTTATTTACTTGATAGAGAGAGATCACAAGTAGGCAGAGAGGCAGGCAGAGAGAGAGAGGGAAGCAGGCTCCCTGCTGAGCAGAGAGCCCGATGCGGGGCTCTATCCCAGGACCCCGAGATCATGAACTGAGCCAAAGGCAGAGGCTTCAACCCACTGAGCCACCCAGGTGCCCCACAAAGTCTCTGTTTCTGAGACGCCATGATTAAGATAGCATCTTCAGATTAACCACAAATCAAGAGAAATTAGTTAGGGAAATAAAGTTGTATAGTTATTCCATTGCCTTGTATTAAACATAGTATCAAAAAATCTTATAATAATGAATACCCTCACAAGCCCAGTAAAGATTTTGCATGGTAAAACATTATACTACAGCTCTGCAAAGGTGAGAATTCTTCACTTCACAAATATTACATTTACTTTTCAGGAATGTTGTCATGTCAAAAGTTTTCAGGAAGGCCCAAACTATCATATGTATGCCAAGCAAAAGGAAATGTTTGGTTTTCTCACTGTCTCTTAAGGATGCAACTTTATGCAAAAACATGCATTTACTTTCTTAATTTTTAGGTCAAATGATCCCCATGTATGGTGATGCATGTGAAGTCAAAACTATGTATGGCTCCATCCAGAGGCAAGTGGTTGAGAAGCTATTTCCAAGAGCTTAAAGTCCCAGGTTTGACTTTAATAAGAATACTCACAAGTAGCTGTAGAATGTTCTTTCTGTGCTATCATTAATTCATGTGGTCAAAATGCTGCCGAGTTGGCGGATCAGTGCAACCCAAAGCCCAACTTTCATAACTCTGGTAATGATCAGTGGGGTACACAAATATCTTCAAGTCACATAATTGTGGTGATCTCAGTGTGCTCAGTTCTGGTGGACTGTTGCCCGTACCACTAAATCAGCATTCACAGCACCATGCACATATGGCACAGTTGGAGTTCAGTGGGAGCCTAGGACTCTGTTAGCTTGGGGGCCAAGTCACTCTTAACCTCCATAAAAGGCCTCTCTTTAAAGAACAGGGTAAAGGTCACTGCAGCTTATGCCAAGTGTAAAAATGAGAACTACAGACAGGAAACACTGTTCAGATGTTGTAGGGCTGTAGGCCTGTTTTATGTCTGCTCTGAGCCCTCTGCAGCTACAGGAGACCAAAGACGTACTCACCATCCCCATTTATACTAGGTCAGTGGCCAAATGGGTCCAGACATTAAAAACGGGGGAAATCCAGGGTCTAATCAGGAGCTGCCCGTCTCAAAGGCACGACATGAAATACTGCAATAGGACATTGTGCAATTGGAATCGTGACTGTGATGTGTGGCTGGGGGTTGTAGATTGAGTGTTCCATATTATGAATGTGGGACAGGCAGGCTGAACATGACTGCATAACTACTTACCCCCAAGTCACTCATAAAACTGAGATGTGCATCTCCAGAGAATACCAAGGAGCAAAAATTAGAAATAAAATAAATGTTCAGTGTGTCTGAATTAATGAGTGTATATTAAGATCATATATAACTTGAGGAAATAAGAAAACAGCACAACTGAGATTTCCCTGAGTAATAGAGAGACATAGGGGAAGTTATTTTTATTATCTAATTGGTAAAAAGTTTCCATTTTTTTGGTCAAAGTTTATAAAAGAAAAATACACTCAGGTTTCAAGGCAGGAGGAGGGGGCAGTATGTGTGGCAAATGTGGAAAATCACTCAGTTGGGAAATACATTTCATACACAAAAACGTGGTCATGGACAAAAGTTGAAATAGAAACCATATTTACATGGCATAATTTTTCAGATGATTTTTCTTCATTAAACTCAAAATTAGAACTAGTTTGGTGAATAAACTGGTAACATGATTTCTGTGGTTTGAAGAAGCAATCTTGTCCCAGTGTACTCCAGTCAGTAATATTCACCCTTCTTCTCCATTCAATGCTCTATCTCAAATACCTGAACTTTCCTACTTCTTTTCCTTTTTCTTTCCTTCCTTCCTTCCTCCCTCCCTCCCTTACTTCTTCCTCCTCCTTTCCTTCCTTCTTCCTTTTACCCTCTTCCATCCTCCTTCTCTCCTTCCTTTCTTCCTTCCTTTTTATTCCTTTCTTTCTTCCTTCTTTTTTTTCCCCTCACTGTTTCTCCCTTTCTTTCTCCTTTATAACTGGCAAATAGACTTAAGAGAATTTTGGAAAAATTAAAAAGCTAATTTTTTTTCTTCCATTCAGAGATGTGTGCTTAGATTTTGAGAAGATGGAGAAGTTAGAGTCCTAAAAATATAGATAGTATATATTAAAAAGAACTACTTAAAAAGTACAGCATTAAAAGTAAAATAAAATAGCTGTTGTGATTAACTTGCTAAATGACATGAATGAGGAAAACTTCACTTTTAGCCGTGCCTTCAACCGATGCCAAACCCAAGAACAGGTGTGTGACACATATGTCACTTGAGCAAACAATATGCCTCAAAATGCGGCAGCCATATCCTGAAGTTGGGAGGAACAGATACATATTTATTAAAAATTATTTTCCAGTTTATGGACTTATGAAATATGTATATATTTTTGTGAGGAAAAGATAGCTGTACAGTCTTATAATAAGGGATTTTTAAGTCAAGTTTAAAAAAAAGGATATTAAATCTAAAGTGAGATTATAATAAGCAGTGATTTGAAAAATTTGATATAGTAGTGCAGTGTCCTCGTCCTCATCTCTTCCAAAGTCTATCTCTTCAAAAATTACCACCCTCAATATGTCCATGCTAGTATGTCCTAAAGATTTATTTAGTTTCTTTAGTTGGATTTATGTCATTTACTCATCATACAAATTCTTGATTCTTGGATATATGAAGAAATGCATTTCATATCCTTATCACATAAATATATATTCCTCTTGCTGTTGATCTTTGTATTTTTATTGAAAAGAGAGAAGACAAGATACTGTGCATTGTATTGCAAGCCTATAAAACACATATACATTTAAATATATGTAGATGTGTGCATATTGATACATATGTATGTAGATGTGTATAATTAAGTGCTCTATCTTAATATTCTGAAATATAAGATTTTTATACTAAAAAGCCTTAAAAATATTTCCTCCAGCCACTTTATATTAAAAATAAGGAAATTTAGATGGGGTATGTAAAGTGTTAGGTGCAAGATCACTTGGCTTCTTAGTGGCAGAGAAACACATCAGGAATCAAGTCCATGGTCTCCTTGGTAAGGGCTTCTTTCAATATACCATATTATGTGAGTTGTTGTTCAAGTCATGGGTACTTGTAATGGCTTCACTCATTAAAACCCTGCATTTCTCTTAGTATCCCTTTTAGTCTATGACTGAATCATAAAGCACAGTGCCAACTGTATTAGTCTGCTTGTGGCTTAAAAACAGAAATTTCTTTCTCACAGTTCTGAAGGCTGGGAAGTCCAAGACCAGGTGCTGGTCAATTCAGTTCTCCAGTGAGAGCATTCTTCCTGCCTTGCAGATAAATGCCTTCTTACTGTGTTTTCATATGGTGAAGAGAGGAAGCTCTAGTGTCTCTTCCTTTTAAAGGACACTAATCTATAATGGGGGCTCTATTCTCATGATTTCATCTAAAACGAATTGTCTCTCAAAGTACCCACCTCTTAATACCATCACATTGGGAGTTAGGTCTTCAACAAGTGAATTTTTTTAGGAGGTGGGACACAAACATTCAATCTATAATGCCAACTAGAGAATTCTGAACAGTTATTTTGACCAAGTCAAGATAGACTTCCCTTAGCTTATTTATGATTTAAGTCTCCTAGGGTTCTTTGGTTCCTTTAAAGACTATCAAAATATGTTTTAGGTTTAGTTGAAAAATATTGTATTTGTAGAAGTAATCATTTACCTCTTATTGGTCATATTTTGGAATTCTTAAAATGAATGAAGAATACTGGTATGTTGCACATCACTCTAGAAACACAGTGATCTAAGGTAAGATGACATTTGTGTTATGTAATAAATAGATGTATCTGTGTCCACTTCCTAAAGTCAAATAAGTGTCATCTGAGAGTCATGATCACAATAATGAGCTCTAAAGTGACAGAAACACATCCTTGCAGAATTGATTCCATAATGCTTCCAGGATCAACAATACAAGCTATTTAGCATTTTCATCAGTGTCCTAACTGATGTCTTAGAAGCAAGCTCATTACATTTGCTGTTGACAGAAGCTGGAAAAGATGTTTCAGAAAGAAGGTGTTTATTCTTCCCCTGGAAAGTAAATTCAGAATTCAAAATGAGCTTGAAGTGAGCAGAAGCATATTTTAAATATATGAGAATATACACAAGAAACCTAGGGAGCAGAGAATATTAAAGAGCTATATAGAAAAGTAACAACAAAATGTATCAAAGTGTTAGCTATATAGGATACAAAATAGACTATTAGAACTTACTGAGATGAAAATTGTATGGATACATGTATATGAAAGACATGCTGTCATAATCTTCACTACAGAAAATACCAAGATATTTCAACCAAAAGAAAATAAGGATCAAAATATATTATCATTGCAAAATTTGATAGTAAGACACATTGGATCAAAATAGATTAGAGCCACATCCTTCTTTCTATGTACATCTCTAGTTTCTTTTTATCTCTGTGCTAAACTTTTAGTTTACTAAACTCAAATAATGTAAATATTAACCCAAAGGCATTGTTTGCCTTCACAAAGCTGACTTCTGTGGGGGAAAAATCAGAAATAAGAAAAAAGATCTAATTCTGTGCAATGCTTTGAATTTTTAATGGGTGTGGTTCTCATTTCTATCAGATACTCTGGTTATCTTTAGATAAAAAACATATTATTTTAATGACTAGGTTAGAAAGGTGATAGGAATTATATCAGCATTTTTATATGCAGCTGTACAAAAAGAAAGAATAGAGCAAACTATCTTTAACTGGAGTTAGTCAATTTTGAACAATTTGGGGTCATTAGTCATCCCATTGTAACTACACTATGCCTTTCATTTCCTATTAAACTGTCCTGTGGTATACAGCTGCTTTGCTCTTTCAATAATCTTCATTCTGGGTAGCTTTCTTTCAGAACCTCCTGAGGTTGACTAGAAGACCTAGCCATGCTCTAAGTTCCTTATGCTTTGGATCCCCCCAGCAACTTCCGAAGCTACCACCTGTCATAACTCTTATATCTAAAAATTCTACAATATGACCACATTGGTTCATTTAATACTTATTTATTGGCTATTTATTCTGTATCTGACTCTTCGTCTATGAAACAGTAGAATACAGAGGAAATATTATCAGACATGGCATCAGAATACCCAGGTCTTCATCCTGTCCTGACCCTGCTGCAGCTTTGGGTATTTTCAGTTATGTCATCTGAGTTTTAATATTCTTACCTGTACAAGGGGGTAGTATCATCTTTCCTCAGTGTTTGAGGGGGTTAAGTGATATGAGACATATGAAAGTACTTAATAAAGTGCTTGGTACATACATTATGCTCAATAGAGATTAAATTTCACCCACCTGGGAGTTAAGTTCAAGAGTTATTGAGACATGCTACTGGACCTCAAGGAGTTTGCAATCTAGTACAGAAGCCCTGATTTCAACCCAGTAATGGTGTGTACATATGTTTGCATTGTGATAGCACAAAGGAGGAAGCAATACCATATTCATTAGAGAATGCTTTGGACTAATACTTCTTTTTCATTTGGCTTTGAGGCAGGATCTTCCTCTCCCCTGCAAACAAACCAACAAACCAAATAACAAAAAATAAATAAATAAAATTTTGAGATAACACTTAGACTTTCCCATTCAACAGACCACAGGAGTTCCTTTAGAATGCTCAGTGTTCTAAGTATCAGAAAACCTATGGATAATTCACTAAAACCACCCAAACTAAGACTTAATAAACTGAATAAAAAGGAAATTACAATAAAATTACATTAGTTGGCTTTTTAGTAAATAATATTTAAAATACTTCAAACAATATAAACATTGCTGATTTTTTAGATATGATCATCCAAAAAGACATCACTGAGAGCTTATTTCTGATCAAAACAATATATTATTGTCTTAATCTTGCAAAGGGAAAAAAGTGAAAGGTTGAAGAGATGAGGAAGGAGAGTTGAAAAAAGGAGAAGTATAATAAAACCTCATTATATAATGAAATCAAGACTATGTCTGTTTTTAATGTAACAAAATTAATCTATAATTCAAAAGATAACAAATGTTGGCAACAATGTGGAGAACAGGGGACCTTTGTACACTCTTGATGTGAATATAAATTGGTACAACCATTATGGAAATACATTAAAAATGATAATAAAATATCATTAAAAATGATCCAGTAATCTCACTTCTGGTTATGAATCTGAAGTAAATAGAATCAGTTTCTTGAAGAGGTATCTGTACTCTTATGTTAATTGAAGCATTATTCATAGTAGCCAAGATAATGAAACAAGGTATTGTGTGTGACAAATGTATACACTCATATTGGAATATTATTCGGCCATAAAAGGGGAAATCTTCCCATTTGCAAAGCACAGATAAACTTGCTAAGGAGAACATTATGCTAAGTGAAATAAGCCAGACGCAAAAAGACATACATGTGGAATCTGAAAAAGTGGAACTCACCAGAGCAAGGAATAGAATGGTAGTTGCCAGAGGGCTGGGGCTGGGGGAAATGAGAGGATCTTGGTGAAAGACTACAACATCCCAGCTATTAGATAAAAAAGTTTGGCAACCTCATGAGTAGCATTGTGACTATAAGTAATAACAATGTATCGCAGACTTGAAAGTTGCAAAGGAAGTAGCTCTTAAGTGCTTCCATTACAAAAACAAAAGTACTCTGTGTTGTTGGGTGTGTTAATTAGCTTTATTGTAGCAATCATGCCACTCTATCCAAATATCAAATCGTGATATTGTATACTTCAAATGTATACAATCTTTATTGATCATACTTCAACGAAACTAGAGAAATGATGAAGAGGAGACCAAGAATTGAGCTCTGAGTATACTGGTATACTGAGAGAGGGGTAAAACATTGCCTGAAATGCCAATTCTTCATCTATCAGAGGAAGAACACCAGAAGTCATGTCTTAATCTAGAATGGCAATAAACCATTACTTTTGAGCTATGTGAGTACACAATACAAATAGATTGTTTCTTTTTTGGAACAAACATTGAGAATAATTTTTACTAATTGTTGACTCAGAGGACATATTTATAAGTAAAGAATATTAGATATGTATAAATGAAATGACTGTTAACTATTATTTAAAATTATTAATTTGTGGGGTGCCTGGGTGGCTCAGTTGAGTAAGCAATTGCCTTCAGTTCGGGTCATGATCCTGGAGTCCTGGGATTGAGTCCCGCATCGGGCTCCCAGCTCCATGGGGAGTCTGCTTCTCTCTCTGTCCTTCTCCTTTCTCATGTTCTCTCGCTCTCTCTCTCAAATAAATGAAAAAAAAAACTAAAAAAATTTAAAAAATAAAATTATTAATTTGTCAAAAACATGGATATCCTTGTTAAGCTAAAAAAGGATTTTATAAAAATATGAAAATAATTTTAGCATTTAAGAATAATAATAACCTTTTTTATTCTTAAATGTCCTAAGTGAAATTAACATTTTAAATAAATAAAGGTTGGGGGTATCTAATTACATGGATTTCAAAAATCTAAGACTAGTCAATCAACTTTCTTTTCTTAATTAGCTTGCTACACTAAAAATCACATTTTTCTCTCTGTGTGGTTGTGGAAGTCATTAATACCATCCACCACTTATTTCTCATTTGCTTCCCAGTTACATGCTAGACTTATGCTTTCTCACCTGTTGGAATCACTCATGTAGCTAGGTAACTTGCAGTAGTCATTAATACACAGCAGAAGTTAAGCTACCTTCTGTAAAAGTTTGAGAACGATTGACGATTTCTCATGTCCTTCCCACTCATGTCATGATTGTCAAATAAAGACTGAGATGAAGTATCCATCCACTTGGATCCTGGAGTGACAACATGGAACACGGCCCCAGATAACCCACAAAGGACATGTGCTGTGAAATGACCTATGGTTGTTTTAAACTAACTAGATGTGGGGGCTGTCTGCTATTGGAGTATAAAACAAACCATGCTAATTAAGAACATGATCTCAAAATTTTCAGTGTTTTAGGAACGTCATTGTTGTATTACTTCTTATATAAAGGCCATTGATGTAATAACTGTACATGTGTGTTACATGAAAACACTGTAATCTGGAAAGAATATTAACAACCCATAATTCAATCTCAGCCATATCTTTCACTTCTTTTTCATAAAATAGTTAACAGAAAATTGTAGAAAATGTTTTTGTAAGACTTTAGTTAAATTTTGACCAAGATATATTTTGGTATAAACTTATTTTAGTGAATTAAGATAATTTCTTGAAGTAAAACAGATTTTTTGATGATATTATGAAACACAGCTCTATTTCATTTATATATAGAGTAACATACATATGTAATAGTAACATATATATGTGTGTGTGTGTGTGTGTGTGTGTTACTATTGATAAAATGTATACTGAATTTAGAAATTAGACAGAACTTTAAGAATTGTTTCCAGGGAAATCATGTTATTCAACCCCTTTGTTTTACAGATAAAGATAAAGAAAAACAATATGATTCTTCTAAAATCACCTAGAAAGTGTGTGGCAGAATTGAGGTTAGAAACCAGATCCCTTGACTTTTGGTTCAATTTCTTTCCATTATTGTTTCTAACATGTGTTAGCCATTTTGCAGTCAAAGACTGTATGGTTCAATGTAATATAAATTCACAAATTATTTTTCTAATTTGGGGAGTTTGATTAAGTCACTTCGAGTATATCAGTTATTTTCTTTTACTGCTTTTATAGGAAGACAAGGGACATGGTTGCTTTAAAAGTTCTCATCAAGTAAAAGTATGAACTCAGACACATTAAAAAAAAAAAAAAAAGCACCAGAAGTGTTTCCAGTTTTGTATAGCATCTAACACAGGCAAATCTAGACTTCCTTGTACAGAGAGAAATGTCTTGCAAAGAAAAAGGCTTCCTAGAAATCAAATGACTCCTGCACAACAAGTTTGATGAGCTAAGTGTGCATTAATCAGAAACATCTGAATTAAATTTCCCTTGAAATATACATAAAATGAAGAGGAACCGTGGTTTGCAGATTATGTTTCAGGTTCCACTCAACTCAAACATTTTTCCAGCCTTGAATAACTCCAGTTTTTTTCACTCCTACTTGGGAGTTCATAAAAATGCTTAGTATGCCACACAATAAAACTGGATTCATCAGAAATCCAGCACAAATAAAATATAGATAATGACATAACTTGACCTAATGTTTTCTATTCATATAGGAATATTAAAGATGAAATTTCTAAAACAGGGTTATTATGTGACATAGAGGAAATCTTAACTATTTGAGGGACAAGAAACAACATCTTTAGGGTCACCATCAGCAGTTATTTTCATAATCTGATTTGCTAACTTTGATTAAAAGGAACTCAGAGTTGGATGCGAGGCACCGTTTCTCAGATTTGAAATCTACACAACTAGTGTAACCTTTTTGTGCTGTAGCTCTAATATCTAGGATGAATTCCCTTCTACCTTTCAGAAATATGCAATAAACTGTAAGACCAACTTTATATTTAAGAAACCATCTGCATATGTTAGCCAGAATTTAAATTAAAAAATTGAAATAAGAAAAATCATTTGAAAATGATGTTGTCATTACTCACATTAGTAACAGTTACTCAGTAGTGGAAATTTAAATTTTTTTTTCTAAAAAAATGGCATGAGGTTTTAAAGAAATAATGAAAACAAACTTATGGTTTTAGTAAAAATAGATTTCAGTTGAAAAGATCTATTGCCCATGGTGTCTTTCAGTTTATGAGAAATGTTTCTTTGCATATTTCTCTTATTCTGTCATTACTGTAATACATCACCAGATATATTCCATGTGCCATTTACAGTAATCTGAAATTAAGCTTTTGCTGAAACAGACTATCAGTATAAAAGAATTTAACATATTCTGATAAGCATATGTCCTAGTTCATTTGTAATAACTCTAGTGGTGGTTGAATTATATTGCCAAGGGATTTAGATATGTAAATGTGCCTGCTTAAAGCTTTGCAAAATCTTATAAGAGCAGAAATTTGCTTTTGTATATCTATGCATATTAGTCATTGGATTTTGTGACCTCATTTTCATGTTTTCTAGAGATGGATTTTTAAAAAATTCTATATGCATAATATACTAAATTTCTATATATATAAAACATATATATGCTGTTATATCTTCTCAAATATATATATGTGTGTGTATATGTGTATAAATATATATATGGAATATATACACATAATACACACACACATCAATTCTGGCAATTAAAATAACCAAAAAAAGAAATTAGAACAGAGAATAAATGCTTGATTATTACTATGAAAGGAACAAGGCCCAGAGCTTTCAGGAATGAATGAATGAATGAATGAATGAGGGCTTCTTAGTGAGGCATTAAAAACTAAACTAGAAGTGAATTTTACTGGTTCTCCTGGAAAAATCTCTTAAGCAAAATATGGGAAATCAGACTGAGTCGAAGAATTTTTCTATTTGATTAGGAAGATACTGGGGATATGGTGTCGGAATTTATGTACAACAGAAATATGCAATTTGTATGGGACCTGAGGATACATATACATGTTTGGGAGTCTTGTTATAAGAAAGTCAATATTTATTTGATCCCATGTCTTTCTTCATTTACTTGAATTAAATCTGTTGGTTTTCATAATTTCTGTATAAAATATTGTTTTGCTCTCAGAATACTGTGTTATAGCTATGTCCAAGTAATTTCTGTTAAGCAAGATATTTTAGCAAGAGGAATAAGGGACCCATTATCTTAAAATGAAGATCCTTTACCTTCTTTAAAACTCAGATATGTTCTTGAAAAATGATTCAGTCAAATTTGTTAAAAAGAAGTTTTGTCCATCTCGCTCTGCTTCTCTTCTCTATGCTATTTAGTTCCAGATAAATGAGTTCCTATGAGGAGCTAAAAAGGAATGTTCCTGCATTGGCCTTGGTCAGAAAGAAACTCTTTATTCCAGAAGACTCAATGATTTCTGATTTTCCCCCAAAAAAACAGTGTTTGAAATTCCACTAATGTTAAATATTTTATCTTTTTTAAAATAGAAATTAACAGAGCCCTAGATGTGGGAAGGCTAACACATTACTTTCCTGCCCAAACGGATCTGGAGCAGTTGGAAGAAAACTGAATATAGCTTTTCCTGCTAAGTAAGATATTATAAACTTGTCAATATTTAGCACCTTTGACACAGAGTGATAAAGTTAAAAAAATAAAAAAGAAGAAACAGTTCCATAAAGAGAATTAAAAGACAGTTTCGGGAAAAGATATAATATTTTTAATATGGGCAAATATGGTCGTCTTTCTATTATAGGAGTGGTTTTACTTGTTGGTGTAGACTGTGCCAAGTTAGAATGGGATTACAGGGCCCCAGAAAGAATCCCGATATAGTTTCTGAATATATCCTTCCCTCTCTGTTATATGCAATCACTAGAACTTGGTTTCTACAATTTAAGTTTTGATTTTTGACAGAACACAAATTCCCCTGGATAGGTTAGTTTAAGTAGAACCTTATCAATCACCTACTTCTTAATCTGGTCACATCTGGTTCTAAACACTTTCTCCTTCTCTTGACACATTTGCAACGCTTGTTCTCATTCTTTCTTTTCACTGCCAAAGTCGTTACACTTTCTCGCAACCTATAGTTAGTTCTGCTCTCATGCTTGTTTTGAAAATGGGAATGCTGTCCACTAAGAGTGTCATATCAAGGAAAAATTGGAGCAGAATGCAGATTTTGTATTTATTTATGCATGGTTTCATCCATTAGAAGCACTAGGTGAATGTGGAAAACCACACCCAGCTGAGACTACCCAGAGAACAATACACAATACGCACACCCACGGGCACCTCAAACACAGCAGGGACCTCCAAACATTGTGTATGGTAGTTGTTTGTGTTAGTTGTGTGTGTTATGAGCACACCCAACCCCATGTGCTGTTAGGACTTTTTGTCTGATTTCAGATAATCTTCCTTCTATCACTTCTCAATAACTCTTTGACTGCTACAACCTTTCCTATGTCCACTTCCCTAAGCAAATCCCAAGTCTTTTTCAAGTTCAAGTGTGGTATTTATTGTAGCATATGTTATGTATTATATGTTTCTTAACTGTTTACACATATTTATTGATATATTTATAATTATATTTTATATATTGCTGGACTAATATAGGTTAAGTTTAATAGGTTTAAAACTGCACTATAGTTATAAGTTTCCCAAAGTTTTCTATTTCATTTTATTGTTTTAATGTGTCATTGACAGAGTTTTGAGTGCTACAATCCTAACCCCAACTTCTCTGTAAGTGTTACAGAACCGATTGTTCTGCTGTACATAGTGTGACAATGTTTAGGAATGCATGAATTAGATAATGGCAGAATGGGTTGTGCTTTTTCTTTAGCTTTTTTTTACCTCCTATTGGTGCCCACCATTTTACTGAAATTGGTATGTCTAAGGTCACCAATGGCCACTCTAATTCCAGTGGTCTTGCCCATATTCTCAGTCTCCGTAACTGTTTAACATTATTTAATATTGCTGTGCATATCCCTCAGATTTCTTTTTAAGATTTTATTTATTTATTTGCCAGAGAGAGAGAGAGAGCACAGGCAGACAGGCAGACAGGCAGACAGAGAGCCCAGGCAGAGGCAGAGGGAGAAGCAGGCTCCCTGGGGAGCAAGGAGCCAAATGTGGGGCTCGATCCCAGGATGCTGGGATCATGACCTGAGCCAAAGGCAGCCGCTTAACTAACTGAGCCACCCAGGCATCCTTCCCTCACATTTTTTTAAACCAACATATTACTAAATATATGTGTGTGTATATATAGGTATGTACATATGTATATATACACATATATTTTATGTGTATAGGCTTTTCTTAAATTCACAGGGGATAGAAAGATAATACACATACTCTGTCTTATGAGTGAGGATAAGGCAAGGGCTTGACCAGTTCCACTGCTAGTAGACTTCATAGTATAAAGGGATATGGATGCTACATGCATCACACCTCCTTGTGTATATCAGGAAGATGTCACAAAAGATGCAGTGTTTGAGGTAATAACAATATCAGCTTACATAGAAATCTCATGTATTTCTTGATTTTTTTTCCATATGAGACAAATTCCTTGAGAATAGAAATCTCACATTATCATCCTTATATTTTTGAGTACATAATAGATTCCAAGGAGTCTACATAGCACTTAAGTATTCTTAACTTATTATACTTTTGCCAGCACAGAGACTTCCTCAAAAATGTGTTTTTTTAATGACAAAGGAATATATGGCTTGTAGCATAGCTTGCACTGAAAGTCAAGAAAGTCAAGCCTGGATGGTTCAGTCATTAAGAGTCTGCCTTTGGGGACGCCTGGGTGGCTCAGTTGGTTAAGCGGCTGCCTTCGGCTCAGGTCATGATCCCAGCGTCCTGGGATCGAGTCCCACATCGGGCTCCTTGCTCAGCAGGGAGCCTGCTTCTCCCTCTGCCTCTGCCTGCCTGTCTGCCTGTGCTCTCTCTCTCTCTCTTTCTAAGAAATAAATAAATAAAATCTTAAAAAAAAAAAAGAGTCTGCCTTTGGTTTAGGTCATGATCTCAGAGTCCTGGGAACAAGCCCCACAGCAGGCTCCCTGCTCAACAGGGCACCTCCCTCTCCCTCTGCCTGTTGCTCCCCCTGCTGTACTCTCTTTCTCTCTCTCTCTCTGTCAAATAAATAAGTAAAAATATATAAAAAAAGAAAGACAAGCAAGAGAGGAAACGTTGAAAGAAATGAAATCAACAAAGATTTAAGGCAGTTAAGCTCCAGGTAAGTTCACATAATATCTAGAAGAGTGAAAGAGAGAAGGCAGGCATGTTTTCAAATTTTTTCAGTAGCAAGTTAAAGACTGTATTATCAGAGCTTTCTTTACTCTTGCCAACCATTTGTTTTTTAACTCATTACCAAACTGTCCGGCTTTAACTGTAGTCTTTTAATAACTTGCCTTTTTTCCATGTCAAGAATACAAAATGCCTTTTCCCCATATCTATTTGTCCAATTCCCACTTAGATTCCAGAGGTCCATTCAAATGCATTTTCAGTAAAATTTTCATTGATCACCCTTCTTGGAACTGATCTTCCTCTAGATACAAATTTCTTTCAGCTTTATAAAATATGAGATGTACTTACTTACAATTACAACAGACACAGATAAATATTTATTGTGTGACTACTAGAGCAAATATTTGTTCTTTTTCTTAAGATTTTTATTTATTTATTAGTGAGAGAGAGAGAGAGAGAGAGCGAGCACAGGCAGACAGAGAGGCAGGCAGAGGCAGAGGGAGAAGCAGGCTCCCTGCCAAGCAAGGAGCCCGATGTGGGACTAGATCCCAGGATGCTGGGATCATGACCTGAGCCGAAGGCAGCCGCTTAACCAACTGAGCCACCCAGGCGTCCCGCAAATATTTGTTCTAAAGCAAAAATGGAACTTTATATACTGGCTAGAAATTTACTTAATAAAGGTGGATTCAAAAACATTTTATATCTGTATTTATTTCCATACACATTTAATATATCTGTTATCAGAAGAATTTTCAACTTCCTTATAGAAAAAATATAAACCACAACCTGAATTTAAAGATCTCAAAGAATTTTATTTGTATCTATATTGCAAATGAAAAGTCAATTTATATTACAGGTAGCTTTGTTCTTGCTTCAAGACTTTTTTTTTTTTTTCAGAAATATGTATCCGAAATTCAAATTTCAAATAATTGGTTGACCAAGTTAAATATCCTAAGGTGGCTGAGTTTACCTGAGTCTAAGCAGTCCTTAAATTAAGTCAGGGAATATCAGTGATCCTAATAAAAGATAAAATTATTGTACAGAATTTTATAAATCACACATTTAATACATAATTCAGGATTTAGAGCTATTTTATATGTTAAGAAATCTGGAATGTATCTTATATACAAAGGGGGAAAAATGAACTATTTTAAAAAGGTCAATAAATAGATTTATATTTTTTAAATACCATTCTTTTTTTTTTTTTTACTTTTATTTACTTATTTATTTGAGAGAGAGAGAGAGAGAGCAGGAGAAGGGGATGGGGCAGAGAGAGAAGCAGGCTCCCTGCTGATTAGGGCTCCATCCCAGGACCCTGGAATTAGAACCTGAACCAAGGCAAATGCTTAACCAACTGAGACACCCAGGCACTCCCAAAAATACCATTCTGATCATAATGTGGAAAGAGAAACCACTGTCAAGGAGGAAAATACAAGGATATTTTTATACTTCATGCAATGATAGTGATAGTGGCAATGGAAAACAATGGATGAGTTTTAAAAAATGTTATTCCAATCTAGAATTAAATGACACTGAAAAACTGAAGGTACATGAATAATGAAGGACAAAATGAAGTAAAGGATAAAACTTAGCTTTCCTATTTGGGAAAATGAGTGGTAAGTGGTTTTGTTTACTGATTTAGAAATAACAAAGGGAAGGACACATCAGGAAGGGAAAAATGTGTGGGCAGTATAATATTGTGATTTATAATAAGAAGTATATATTTGGTTTTTGTACCATTTCTGCAACGGAGCTTCCCAAACACTTGGAATTTTCTAAGTGATGAAATCAACAAAGATGTTTATTGTTATGTTAACTGTGCTTTTAGAAAGCCATTAGGTAACCTAAGAATGAGGGCTGGTTGCTATAAGAACCAGCCTCAAGATTAGAGGAGGAGATCCTGGGAACATCTAATTCATAGCCCACCAGTCATTCAAAGGTAGAGGTAACAACCTAGACTTGAGGATTGGCATTCTGAGTTTGAGGGGATCCTTAGAACCTCCGGTCTGTAAACAGTTAGTGAGAAGCACAGCTAACTACCTGGGCTAGTAATTGATAGCTAAAATTGGGAGAGAGGCCATTCTGTAGGGCTGATCTCTTAAACGGTGGAATCCCATGCTATCCCTGGTAGATAGTGTCTGAATTGAGTTAAATTCTCAGATACTGAGTTGATGTCCCACAATTGCTTGGTGCTATAGCAGAACTCTCTGCCCTCACATTGGAATTGGGTCTAGGAACCTAAAAGGAGGCAGCTTGTGAAGATGTGAGTTTCAAGTGCCTACAACATTCAATTGAATACATCCTAAAGGCTATTGTATTAAGAGACAGGGACTCAAGATTGGGGTCCCAGAGATAAAGAGTTGAAAACTACCTGGTCTATGGATAGTTAAAGCAATTTTCCTGGGTGTGATTACATCATTTACTTTCAGAGAAATAGTCAGAAGACTGATAGTGAGCTAATTACATAATAATGAAATTGCACACTTACAGAGTGAGAGTTCTACAATTTTATTCTTTTTATTAAAAGATTTTATTTATGTGAAAGAGAGAGAGAGAGAGAGGAGTGCAGGAGGGAGAGAGAGAGAAAGAATCTGAAGCAGACTCTGAGCTGACCCCAGAGCCCCATGTGGGGCTCAATTCCAGGAATGTGAGATCATGACCTGATCAAAGTCAGTTGCTCAATGAACTGAGCCATCCAGGTGCCCCAACTTTGCTAAAGCAAAGCACTCCAGCATCTAAGAGATGAATACATTCAGGACAGTGCTTCAGAGAGAACCTGGGTGTGTTGAGATTTGTTCACTTATCCTGACACCATTTGAGGGAGGCAAAATTATGTTGAGGACAGATTTAAAGGAAAAACAACATAACTTAAAGCCTGATGATTGAGTGGGAGAGGACGAACCTTTTTCATTTCATTTTATCTGCACCGTTTAAAGTGAGAGGTATGTGTCTGTATGTGTATATGCATATGTGCATGCAAACACACAGATGCATGTACAAACACTGGCATATATAAGCATCTACATATATCTATATACATACATACATACATCTCCATGTGTGCATTTGTATGTTACATGCATATGTGCCTTCAGTCAGTTCTAGAAACAGTAGGCAGGACAATTTACTACTGCCCCATTGGTTGCCCCCTAAAACATTGCTCAGCAGAAACACATCTCCTAATCCAATGCTCTGATTCACTTTACACTGAATGTTTTTCTGGTAACATTAAATAGATAATAATTCTAGTAAATTAGCTTTTGTTCAATATTTTTGGCTCCAAAATTTTTGAAAACCATAAGCACAATTACTATGCTCAACATTATACTCTTTATATTACAGTTTAATAAGTTCTTGGCTGATTTTTATGCATTTGGCATTTTCTAATTACCATATATGTTCTAGGAGTATTAGAAATGTGTAACAGCATGTATAGTATATATTAAAAATACTAATCTCCAGATATAAGCATTTATGATGAAATGTTTTGTTTAAAATGTATAGAATTCGGGCACCTGGGTGGCTCAGTGGGTTAAGGCCTCTGCCTTCAGCTCAGGTCATGATCTCAGGGTCCTGGGATCGAGCCCCGCATCAGGCTCTCTGCTCAGCAGGGAGCCTGCTTCCCCCTCTCTCTGCCTGCCTTTCTGCCTACTTGTGATCTCTCTCTCTCTCTCTGTGTCAAATAAATAAATAAAATCTTAAAAAAAAATGTGTAGAATTGAGAGTCTAATGCCAATGATCCAAAATGTTCACAATGTCAGAAAATGTAAGAGTTGAGGATTTCATTGTTTTACTAAATAAATCACTATAAATCAAAAGTATTTTCCCACTTACCGTATTTACTTACTTTACTTATACATTTTAAGATCTATATAGAAAGAATTTTAATGAATCTAGAAGTCCTCATAGAATAAATGATGTACTTGTATTTATGGAACAATCCATCACATTATTTGTTGCAATTGTTACTTTTTCTTTGACCTACTTAGATCATATAGTTACAACTGCAATAGAAAGTTTTAAAATTTAACACAGCATTAAATGTGAAAAAATGAAGGCACTCATTGTCAAAAGATTGATGGTTGGGATTTATGAGTCATTGGCAAAACTACAAAACCTCAACAATCATGTATTTCTGTCAGTGTCTTAGTGACTGTAAACATGAATAAAATCAAGAGGCTTAATAGAAAAAAATAGAGTGTGTAAATAAATACATGCAGTTATTCACTACAATTCATAGTTGAAAATTATGAACATATCTTATTGTCTTTATGCTTACCAATACCAATTGAACTTCTAAGTGTTGCTATTCTGATCATTGAGTTCAATTGTAATATCAATACAGTATTTACTGAGCACTGTACTGAACACTTGAAAAAAATATTGTAACATGCAAATTTTGTATGCCTTTAATCATTATTAATACTTATATTCACTTTTGGTAATCTGACCTTGAGACAAAAAGCAAAGCAGAGAGAGGCAGAGAGAGCAAGAAAGAGGACCTGCTTACTTATTTGTAAGTATGCTCAACTGAATACTTACATAAACCTTTAGTAATAATACAACCTGTTTCTCATTATTAAGAATTTCATCCATTGTTCCCATAGGTTTAGACAGTATGCTTAGTTTGGTAATAGAAAGAATTCTCCCTTTTTCCTACCAGAGATCTTCAAATGATTAGCTAATAATAGTTGCACAATGATTTCCAGATGTTGCTTACAAGGAGTGTCCACTTATCTTCCACACAGGATGGTGTGGGAATTGAGGGTCTTTCATTGTCGTAAAATAAAGATCACAGTGGAAATATTTCCCACCCAGAATCTGAAATTCTTGATAAGAAGAAAGACTTCTCCTAATGCAAGCTTGTTGACTGATTGAAGAGATCTTGGAATTAGCGGCTCCAATGCTGAATTCTTGATATGCTAAAAGAAGGATTGGGTTGCTTAACCAACACCTTAGGGGGAACAAAAAAGAAATATTTAAACACTGCTTGATTTTCTCTCTAAAGAGTGGATTTTTGGGGTGCCTGCGTGGCTCAATAGTAAGCGACTGCCTTCCACTCAGGTCATCATCAGAGCACCTGGGATGTTCAGTCAGTTAAGTGTCTGCCTTTGACTCAGGTCATGATCCCAGGGTCCTGGGATTGAGCCCTGAATCAGGCTCCCTGCTCAGTGGGGAGCCTGCTTCTCCCCCTTTCTCTCCCCCTGCTTGTGTTCCCTCTCTTGCTGTGTTTCTGTCAAATAAATAAATAAAATCTTAAAAAAAATAAAGAGTGGATTTTCTTTGTAATTCAAAGGCAGTGGGAGTTAGTATAAAGAAGTATTTTAGAAGGAGGTAGAAGACCCCGTTTCAAACTTTAGAAACTGAATGTCTTCCAGTGGCAAAATATGGCCACTCCATAATTTTTTTTAAAGAATGAGTGTAAGACTATCCCAAAGGAACTTTGAAAATTACGTGATTTAAATTTATTAAGGTTTAATTGCAAACCTAATATTCAAGCCATTCAGAATTCTTTACCGCTTTGAATAATTGTTAAGACGATGACCTCTTCATTAAGTTTTTTGAGTTCTAGCTTTTAAACATTGTTGATGTTGTTGTGGTTGCTTTAAGAACAGAAACTCAAGCAAATAAGCAGACATTTTCCATTTGTTTCCTTAGGAAATTGAGAAGAGGAAATAAGAAAAGACTGCTTACAATCAAATGCACTTGTCTTTTAGAAATATCTGAGCTTACTGAAGACTTTGTGCTGGACAGCTCAGACTGGGAAGGACAACTGAACTGTGCTGGATGTGCTAGAAAGGAAGGAATAAGACGAGGGTTAAAGGTCTACTTTGGGAATTCCAGGGAGGTAGAAAAACTTGAAGGGAGAGAACAAGATCTACAGAGGCTATACCCCAGGGTATCTCACCCTCACTCAAGATTCTCATGACCCAAGCAAGAGCCTGTAAGTTCAGAGCCAAAGAATCAAGAGCTTCAGACATTGGAATTTTCGTCACTAATCCCTATAACCCAAGGCTAGAGTGATCCCTTCATTGCTTGGCATTCAGCAAAAAGCTAGGACATCTGCACAATGCTGTGGGAGTTACTCTAATTATTCGTGTATGTGTGTCTGTGTGCTCAATGTTTTAATAGACTTAATTTTTTTTTAGAAGTTTTAGGTTCACAGTAAAATTGAGCATAAGGTACTCAGATTTCCCATGTACCCCTTGCCTCCCACACATCTATAGCCTCCCCCCCCCCATTATCAACACCTCCATCAGTGTGTACCTTTGTTACAACTGAGGGGCCTACACTAGCACATCTTTATCATCTGAAGTGATCATTATTACCCCAAAAATTCACTCTTAGTGTATACTCCGTAGATTTGGACATATGTATAATGACATGTATGCACAATTATACAGGGTTTATTATACAGGGTTGTTTCACTGCCCTAAACATCCCCTCTGCTCCTATCTGTCCTTCTCTCTCTCCAGCTGCTGGCAACCACTGATCTTTTTATTGTCTCCATAGTTTTTGCCTTCCCAGAATGTCATATATTTAGAATCATACATTATGTAGTCTTTTCAAATTGTGTTTCTCACTTAGTAATATGTTTTTAATTTCCCCCAGGTCATTTCATGGCTTGATAGCTCATTTCTTTTTGGTGTTGAATAACATTCCAGTGTCTGGATGTACCAGAATTTACCCATTCACTTACTAAAGAACATCTTGGTTACTTTCAAAGTTTGTCAATTATGAATAAAACTTCTATAAACATGGGTGTGTGGGGTTTTTTGTGAATGTAAATTTTAAGTTCCTTTGGGTAATTACCAAAGAGCAGAATTGATGGATCCTATGATAAAAATATGTTTCATTTTGGCACCCCTGGGTGGCTCAGTCAGTTAAGCATCTGCCTTCAGCTCAGGTTGTGATCCTGGGGTCTTAGGATCAAGCCCCACTTTGGGGTCCCCATTCAGTGGCAAGTCCGCTTCTCCCTCTCCTTCTGCCCTTCAACCCTGCTCATGCTCTCTCACATGCTCTCTCTCATTTTCTCTCTCTCAAATAAATAAATAAAATCTTAAAAAAAAAATAAATAAAAATGAAAAAATAATATATTTCATTTGGTGAGAAACTGTCAAACTATCTGCCAAAGTGGCTGTACCATTTTGCACTTCCACCAACAATGAATGAGAGTTCCTATTGTTCCACATCTTCACCAGCATTTGGTTTTGTGAGTGTGCTAGATTTTGGCCATTCTAATAGGTATCTCATCGTTTTAATTTACATTTTCCTGATGACATATAATGTGGAATATCTTTTTCTATGCTCATTTGCCAAGTGTGTATCTTTGGTGAGATGTCTGTTAAAGCCTTTAGACTATTCTTTAAATTAACACATTTATTGAGATATAATTTGCATATCATAAAATCACCAATTTGGAGTTAAGTGGCTTTTAATATGTTCACAGAATTGTGCAACTATTACCACAATCTAATTTAGAATATTGTCATCATTCAAAACTAATAAACAGAAAACAAAACAAAATGGGACACCTGGCTGGTTCAGTTGTTAAGCGTCTGCCTTCGGCTCAGGTCATGATCCCAGGGTCCTGGGATTGAGCCCTATGTCAGGCTCCCTGCTCTGCCGGAAGCCTGCTTCTCCCTCTCCCACTCCTCTTGCTTGTGTTCCCTCTCTCTCAGTATCTCTCTCTGTCAAATAAATAAATAAATAAATAAATAAATAAAATTTAAAAAGCCTCCAAAACACCAAAACAAAACAAAGTAAAACAATCAACCCTGTATCTGTTAGTAGGCATTCCAATTCCTACTTTTAGCCCATAGCAACCACTAATCTACTTTCTGTCCCCATAGATTTACCTATATTGACCATTTCATATAAATGAAATATAAATGGTCCATGTAAGGGGATTCATACAATATGTAGTTTGTTATGATTGGCTGCTTTCACTTAGCATAATATTGTCAAGTTCCAATGGTATTATAACATCTATCGGTACTTCATTCCCTTTTATGGTCAAATAATTTTCCATTATGTGGATATACCACATTTTGTCTATTCATTCATCATTTGGTGGACATTTGGGTTGTTTCTACTCTGTGGCTCACAATGATATTGTGAGCATCCACATATTAATTTTTGTGTAGTTATACTTTTAGTAACTTGGGGTATTTACCTAGGAGTGAAATTGCTGAGTTATATCATAACTCTGTTTAACATTTTGAGGAACTGCCAAAAGTTTTCCAAATAACTGCACCATTTTACGCTCACTGGCAATGTGGGGGGTTCCATTTCTCCACAACTCATCAACATTTGCTATTATCTTTTTGATCAGAGGGTGTGAAGTGATATCTCACTGTGATTTTAATTTGCATCGACTGTCACAAAGATGTCGGGCATTTTTTTCATGTGCTTATTGAACATTAGTATATTTTCTTTGGGAAAATATCTATTCAGATCCTTTGTTATTTTTAAAAATGGATCTTATTTTTTAAAGTAGTTTCAGGCTCACAGCAATATTGAGCATATGTATAGAGATTTCTCAAATAGTGGCCCATGTTTTAAATTAGGTTGTTTTGTTTTCTTACTGTTGAGTTTTAAGTGTTCTTAGTATATTTTGGAGAATAGTCTTTTATCAGGTGTGTCTTTTGTAAATATTTTTCTGAGTCTGTGGCTTGTCTTTTTTCCTGTTGGTAATGTCTCCTTTATAGAACAGAAGTTTTTAATTAATAAAGTTCACCTTATAATTCTTTTTTCATTAATCATTTCTCTGGAGTTGTATCTAAAAAGTCATCACTAAACCCAAAGTCATCTAGGTTTTTCTCCTATGTTATTTTCTAGGTGTTTTATAGTTTTACATTTTAAATTTAGGTCTGTGGTTCATTTTGACTTAATTTTTGTGAAAGGTGTAAGCCTGGGTCTAGACTCAGTTTTACCAAGACTTTTCAATTTGGAAAGATCCTCTGTTTAAAACCCAAACTGCAACATAATCTGGCATTCAAAACAATACTTATCATAAACACAGAATAAACTAAAAAAATAGCTGTATGATTAATTTGCTTTTTTAAATTTGTATCAATGGCATGAAAATGTATTTCTTCTATGTATACTATAGCTTCAGCTTAATACACGTTGTATAAATATTTTATTTCTAAAATATACAGGTACTTCCTAGACTTAACAGTTTATCTTCACTTTCCCTTTTTTACAGAAGTTCACTCTTCAGCTCACATAATTTGCTGCTTTTGCTGACCTTGTCAATTTATTTTCAAATACTGTTTTAACTAGCTTTTGTGTGTGCCTATGTATGTGTCTTTCCCTCTATATAAATGTACTTGAATTGCTTATAGGTTAATCCTTGCTTTATAACTTCAATTCTTGACATCTCCTTTCTGAATTAATTACTGTCATTTTGCTTGACCTTTTCAATCTTAGTGGTGTCCTTCCTATAAATACAGCAACAAGAATTAAACACAGTAGTCAGAATGTGGTCTTACTGCAAAATTAAATACTGATAGGATGACGATAGTCATTTGCACTTTGAGATAAGTACATTGAAGATATTTTTACTCTAACTTTGACTTGTTTCTTTCCATTTTCTAGGTGCCTGGAAATAACAAATCCTGCTTAAAGTAAAAATGTTTAAAGTAAAATGTTATGAATGGAAACGAGGAAACTTTACAAATGTTTTACTTATCATGAAAATAAAAGGATCTTAGGGATAGATTATATTTATATATATTTAATAGTTGTAAATATTAATCTGTGATCTTATAATTATAATAAATTATATTACTAATTCATAGTAAAAAAGGAATACAGGACTATGTTCCTTTTTTTAAAAAATATTTTATTTATTTGACAGACAGAGATCACAGAGAAGCAGGCAGAGAGAGGAGGAAGCAGGTTCCCTGCTGAGCAGAGAGCCAGATGTGGGGCTCGATCCCAGGACCATGGGATCATGACCTGAGCCAAAGGCAGAGGCTTTAACCCACTGAGCCACCCAGGTGCCCCCTTATGTTCCTTATTAAAAACTCCTTGTTGCATTGAGCTCACACCATGATGCTATATCACCCTCTCTTCTCCTCACTCTTCTCATATACCAATGTCTTATCTATCTATTAAAACTGGTGAAGGCTTTAACTCCTTGATCATACTCCTTGTCCATACCTACTCCTTCCATCATTCTACATAATTTTAACAATTACCATGAGAATCCATCTGTCATCTTTGCCTCTTTGTTACTTGACCTCCTTATTCCAACAATGGCTTACTTCACTTGAATTCATTCACTTCTTCAACCACACTTTACTAGAGACTCCACTACCCTTAAAATAATTAATTCAAACATTCCACTCTCTGCTGAAAGCTCTCTAAGATTTGTATGCTACAGTATTCCAGTATGATGGTTCTTAAAACTTATTAAGACTCATTCATTGAACTTTTTGGACTCTTTCAACCAATTTGTCACCTCCTCTCAACACTTCTCTTTTTTTCCACTTTGGATGTCATAATTTATCAATGTAACTATTTCCATACAATATTTTAAATTTGTCCTACTCCTTTCTGTTGCTTTAACTTGGGAAATAGCCTCTTTGGGGTGCAACTCATTTCTGAAGAAATCATATTACCAGGTGGACTGGTATCACTATGAATTCCTGGTCCATATCCTCAAAGCAATGATCCTTCCAGCGTGTCTACTAAATTTACTTTCCCACTTTCTACAGTGATGAACTGTCTACTCCTCCACACTTCAGTCTTGGCTATGGCTTTACCTATACTGAGAAAACAGGACACTTATATTCAAACAATCAACCCATAAAATTAATTCCATTTACTCAGATCTTCTCTTTATTACCTCTTGTTGAAATAGAAGAAATATCCTTTCTTCTTGCAAAACTTAACCCCTCATTTGCCTTCTTACTCTTAGAACACAGAAGGGAGTTCACCAAGGGTTTCTCATGTTTCTGCATAATGCAATTAGAAACACTGACATCAGGTATTCCAGACTATCTTTTAAAGATCATTTATACAGTAAACATCCTTGGAAAATAAAATGATGTTTCCCTATGGGGCAGAGGGTAATTGTGTTTGCCATCTTGTATAATTAAGATAATGTTTTCCACCATGACAAAGATTGGGAAGGCTTGTTTTCAGTCTATTATAAAAGATTTAGGTTTCCTAACCTAAGGTTTTCTTAGCTATAAAGAAAACTATTGCCTTCAGCATCAGTCTGGAATAGTTTTCTTCTCCCTCATAAAACTTGGGAGGCAAGAGAAATTGGCACAAGCCTGAAACTTAAGATTGCTGTTCCATGTTTCATAAAGGTTTTTCTGTGGTGTGTGTGTGTGTGTGTGTGTGTGTGTGTGTGATTCTAGTTCAGTAGTCTATATCTTCTTCAACATTGACAAAATTGCTGGCTTGCAACCAAGATTTAAACAAAACAAAACAAACAAACAAAAAACCCCAAAACTCAGCCCTCTCCTGTTCTTGGTAACTCTTTGTTATACTTCTTGTCACCCTCTTGCAAATTTGAACCTTCTTCTCTGAGATCATTCCCATAAGTATTCAGCATGATCTAGAATAATCTTTAAAATAATTCAAGCAAACCTAGAATCTTTCTTGACACCAAATTTTCTTCCAGCTCTTTCCCTAACTCAGGTTCTTGTCAAAGATAAACTATGGATACCTCTTCTCAACTTCAATGCAATTTTTTATTCACAACTGTCTAGCTTCTAACCATACTTACTCTCAGGAAACATCCTGTGAAGGTCATCAAGGACTTCCAAATTGTCTAAATATGATGCAAAACTTTCAGCCTTATATTCTTTAATTCCTTTTTAGTATTGAATGTAGTTTTTTATAGTCCTTTATAAAAATATATTTCTTTGTTTTCATGATGTCATGTTTTTCTGGCTTCCCTTGTGCCATTAATGGTGCTTATTTGGTGGCATCATTACTAGTTTCTTCCTTCAATATGTCCTCCACATGTCACACTTCTTAGAGTTTAGGTCTCAGGTTCTTTCTTTTCTCACCCAGATTATCTTTTTCCTGTCACATAACTCCAGTTAATATTTCTATGTTGAGGAATCATAATGTCTCCTTTGAATTCCACACTAGTATTTTATAAATCTGTTATGGATATCCCACATGCATTACAAAATTAATATGACCTAGTCAACCACTACATCATAACCATCCCATCACTATTTTTCATATTTTTGTAGCTGACGTTGACCCAGTTTTCAACTCAGATGTTTGGGTTTTACTTTTTACCTATATTTGTCTGCACTTATGCGATGAGTTATGAAAGTGTCATCAATTTTACCTGAGATATACATTACAATCTGTCTACTATTATGTCCCTTCATTTCACAACCCTAGTCTATATGCCACTATATTTCTGTCTGCTGAACGCAATAACAATTTTCTGCTTATTAATTGGCTTTCTCTCTTCTTCCAGCCATCATCCCTTTGATCCTTCAAATATCACAATGATCTTTAAAATGTAGAAGTCAAGTCAAATAATTTGCCTTCTTAACAAAATAAATAAGGAAAACCTTTAATAAACACCTATTACTCTTAGGGAAGGATTGCAAATTATTACAGTGACTTACAGGACCCTGATATTGTCTGACATCTGTATATCTCTCCACCTTTATTTGACCCCATGCTTTCTTTCTCCCCATCAGTGACGCCAGCTCATTTAAGTTTTTTGGTTTCACCATACTCTCTTCTTCCATAAAGCATTTTACCTTTGTGTATTCCCACTGTCTGAAATGCCCATAACTTTATTATTATTATTCCTTGTCATTCAGATCTCAGTTAAATTTCAGTAATAACATATTAATTTTAACTTATTATATAGTATGTAGCACAATTTGTAATTATATTGTATTTCTGCTTGTTAACTACCTGTCTCACCTATATAACTCAAACTTCAAAGCACAGTCATTCATGTTTGTCCACTACAGCCTTCTGAAACCTAGGAGAATGCTTGGAACATGAGGTATACTTAGTAAGCTTAGAATGTTTATAAAAAATCAATAGAAAACTTCAATTGCAAAATAGAATTTTTTTCCCCACGTAGAAACTTTCTATATTGTGTCACTCTTTTGTTAAAATTAAAATTTTCCATTTTTATTATAGGATGTTGATTAATTCCCTACAAATGTTGTCGTCTATGCTAGCATTCACTGCATACTCTTAAAGGCAATACGATTTTGTTGAGGTTACCCAAATTTGCTTATCTGAAATGCTAGAATGTTACCAGAATTGATTTTACTGTGTAGACATGTCTCAAATTGATTACTAAGCAAGTTGTATAATACTGTGAATTCTGTATATTCAGAGTTCAGTCTAATCAAGTCACATTCAACTTTTATTACTCAGTATGTGAAGATGAAATAATATTGTGAACATGGTTGACCAGAGAATCAGAAGGAATGCTAGATAAAATAAGTCATAACACATACAGAGTAAATAAGACCAGTTAGGAGATAGTTCTATTTTGGGGACTTCATATTTCTTTCTTTTTAAACAAACCCACCAAGTGAACATTTATTTTTGAAACATAGTAACACTAACATATTATATGAATTTCAAAAATGTTTTTGTACTAATTCCCATTAAATCACTGAAGTTCAAATTGAAGTAAAATATAGGTGCTAATAAAGACCACAGGTTTATTGGGAAAATGTTATTGTCTAAATAGGGGAATGTCACTTCTAATTTTGTTAAAATTTATTTATTTATTTTAGAAAGGGAGTGATAGAGAGAGTGTCCAAGCAGGAAGGGGGTAGGAGAGACAGAGGGAGAGAGGGGTGGAAGCAGAGTCCTGGCTAAGCAGGGAACCCAACTGGCTGATCTTACAACCTTGAGATCATGACCCTGAAATCATGACCTGAGCTGAAACTAAGAGTTGGACACTTAACAGACTGAGCCACCCAGGCACTACATCAATTCTTATTTTTAATATTTGGGAAAGGGCAACTCTTTTTATTACTTAGATTCATTTATATCTTTGAATACAAATTTTAGTTTTAAATTTTATGTAAATTTGCGAAAAATCCCCAAGCATAATTTATTCTAAATATAAGGCATCAAAATAATATTTCTGGAATATTTTGGAATATTTCTATAAAACTCAGAATCAGATATGAGATATTCAGTTAACACTAAGGAGTTCTATTATAGCTGTCATCCATCAACTTGAGTGGTATTCGAAATAAGAACACACTTTTGGCTCACGTTTTGGTATTATTTTAAGATTCCTTGTTCTGAACATGAGTTGGATGTGAGAACATAATTTTTGGCTGTCAATGAAAATGCTATCAGAGATACACATAATCTGGTCATTGCAGAAGTTTTAGAAAATAGATAGACAAGGTATTATAAATGAATAGATAGAATAGAAATGAGCTATATAACGAATTTTCCCATGTGGTAAAATTTTCTTCTCTTGTGGGTTAAAATGTAATAAATAGTAGTTATACTATAAAATATTACACCACCTAACAACTACCAAGTCACTTCTCTGCGTCAGACTAATAGTTTTTGCTATTTATAACATTTTGTTATTTATAACATTTCTTTTTTTTTCTTTAAGCTTTTTTATTTAAACATATAATGTAACCCCACCACCCTCTCCCAACGCCCCTCCCCCCACCCCCCTCAGTTTTTTTTATGACATTAAGTCTCCTTTAGTTTGTCTCCTTCCCAATCCCATCTTGTTTCATTTTTTCTTCTCCTACCACCTTAACCCCCACCCCCGTTGCATCTCCACTTCCTGACATCATGGCCTATATTAGGACCTGTGCCCAATTTCAATGTCTAGAATTAGAACAATCTCTGGAATCACATCCATGAATCAAACTCATCCATGAGTTGAATAAGTTTGTGTTCAATGCTGCAGGGAGAATAGCAGTTGAAGGTCCTGTAATATGTGTGCACACACACCATACACACACAAACACACACACAAAAAATGGTATACATATATTAACTCATCACTATTAGTGACCAATGACTGCTGTGTCTTCCTGTCTTCCATTTCTGAACAGAAAGTTTTTATTATGTTTCCATTGCACCTATTCCAACTATATTTATTGGATGTGTCACCAAGGATGGACAAAGAGCTTGTCTTTTAGCCCCAGGGAAGCACCTATGGACTTTATGCACGGGACTCAGCAGAGATCCTGTACATTGAGGTTTGTTTGCTTTTTTTTTTTTTTAAGATTTTTATTTATTTATTTGACAGATAGAGGTCACAAGTAGGCAGAGAGGCAGGCAGGGAGAGGAGGAAGCAGGCTCCCCGCTGAGCAGAGAGCCCGACGTGGGACCCAATCCCAGGACCCTGGGATCATGACCTGAGCTGAAGGCAGAGGCTTAACCCACTCAGCCACCCAAGTGCCCTTGTACATTGAGTTTTGAACAGAGTATCTGGATGGTGCTATGGGTTTTCTCTCCTGAGGAGGGATAAGGGTGTATTATTTTTAAGAGAAGATGCGAATAATTTTTCAGAAACCACAAGTTTAGACAATGGTAGAA
The DNA here is from genome assembly GCA_003697995.1 of Taxidea taxus jeffersonii. NCBI lineage: Eukaryota > Metazoa > Chordata > Mammalia > Carnivora > Mustelidae > Taxidea > Taxidea taxus. Next base: position 545,308 of record ML106343.1, on the reverse strand, counting down.
AATGTTATTTCATATTTTTCTTTGTTGTACAGAAAGATTATATATCTTGTTTTATCTTTTAGTTAGATGGTCACTGATTTTATTTAATGAAATGTAAATGAAGTTAGCATATAGCTTTTTCAAGCCTGAGATATAAAGTCTTCTTTAGCTCTTTTTCCAGTATAGAGTTGGAATACCCAGAGTCATCTTAGAAATCCCATGTTGAAGACAGTAGAGTCTATATCTGCCGGACTTCCTGAGTGAATGCATGCATGACATCATCTGGCTGACTTGCCAAACTCACTCAGTACTTTTATAGAAGAAATAAAATTCTATTGTGTTTGAGCCTTTATATATCTTTGGCCTATTCATAGTAGCAGCTAACATTATCATCAGTATCTAGTTACTAAAAATGAGACATAAAATCTAAGTAATTAATTCCATGAGTAGCATATATTAAACATCTTTAAATTCCTGGAAATTGTCATGATATAATTAATAAGTATTAAACTCTTATTAATCACTAGGATGAAGGAAGCATGACTAAATATTATATATGTCATCCATATACTTTAAATAGGAGTACAGAAATAAATTTTATACTCATGAACAACCAGAGTTCTATAAATACAATGAAGGAAAATCAAAAGAGCTATCTTGTCAGTTATACAGTGGATAGTTTGTCTATGTCAGTAGTTTTCAATCCTGGTTTTGATGTGTGTACTCAACCCCAGGACCCTAGGATCATGGCCTGAGTTGAAGGCAGAGGCTTAAATGAGCCACCCAGGTGCCCCAATCATTAGAATTTTTTTTTTTTTACTTAGGTTTTTTTTTTTTGTATTTTTAAATTAACATATAATATATTATTTGCTTCAGGGTACAGGTTTGTGAATCATCAGTCTTACACAGTTCACAGCACTCACCATAGGACATACCCTCCCCAATGTCCATAATCCACCCACCATACTCCTAAACTCCCCACTCCCCAGTGACCCTCAGTTTGTTTCCTGAGAGTCTCTTATGGTTTGTCTCCCTCCCCAGTCCCATCTTGTTTCATTTTTTCCCTCCCTACCCCCCATGACCCCTCACCCTGCCTCTCAAATTCCTCATATCAGAGAGCTCATATGATAATTGTCTTTCTCTGATTGACTTACTTCACTTAACATAATACCCTCTAGTTGCATCCATGTCATTGCAAATGGCAAGAATTTGGGGTTTTTTTGATGGCCGCGTAGTATTCCTGTGTGTGTGTGTGTGTGTGTGTGTGTGTGTGTGTGTGTGTGACATCTTATTTATCCATTCATCTGTTGATGGACATCTAGATTCTTTCGATAGTTTGGCTATTGTGGACATTGCTGCTATAAACATTTGGGTGCATGTGCCCCTTCAGATCACTACATTTGTATCTTTAGGGTAAATACCCAGTAGTGCAATTGCTGGGTCATAGGGTAGCTCTATATTCAACTTTTTGAGGAACCTCCATACTGCTTTTCCAGAATGGCTGCACCAGCTTGCATTCTCACCAACAGTGTAGGAGGGTTCCCCTTTCTCCACATCCTTGCCAACATCTGTCACTTCCTGACTTGTTAATTTTAGTCATTCTGACTGGTGTGAGTTGATATCTCGCTGTGGTTTTGATTTGTAGAATTTTTTAAAAGGTTCTGAAAAGATTCTATTATGTAGCAAGAATTGAAAATGACTGAACCTCCCAGTAATAATTTAATAAATTATAAGTCATATGTCTTATTATCATCCCCAGCATAGGTTAACTGTCTAAGTATTATGCTGTCCAAATATCACTCAGTGTTTTTTAATCAGAGGTATAAATCAGGGGTATCAGTAAATCTTTATAAAAATACATGAGCCTGGTTACATATATGAAAATGCTGATTCAGTAGGTCCAGAGTAGTGAGATCTATAGCTTGAGACTTTCTGTTTTTTAATGTGGTTCAAACCAGTGCTATGTTTTTTGAGTCTGCTTTATAAAGAGCAATGTTTGGGATGATAAAGAAACAAATATAAATGAGAAGAAGTGTTTGCTCTTTAAACATTTATCACAATGTCTTATATTCTTTTCTTTGTATTTTTGTATCATCCTGCCTGCTGTGTCTGGAATGCCTCTATTACAGAAATAACAACCATTATTGGTCTAAAATGAAAACTTTAACGAAGCAGCATAAGATTGAAAATCATTTTAAATACAATTGCATGAATTAAACAACTACTCTGAAGGACTGGTATCAGAAACTTTTTGGTCTTGAAAAAGGAAGGAGTTCGAAGTGTGTCTGAAAGTAATTATAAGGACAAGATATTTCTCAAAGAGATGAGGGCTTATCTTTGACAGATTAAAAGAAACCAGACTTGTGCAAATCAATATTTTTTTTGTCATAGTTATCCCAATTGATCTCAATTTGGGGGACAAATAGAATCTGTTGCATATGCAATTTTTCTGTCTCTAGTTGCTAATTCAAGAAGTTAAAAACCTGAGGTACTTTCTCATTATATTCATCTTTCCAAAAGGACTGCAGTACTACTCCATTTTATTGTTACCTATATAAAAGCAGAAAAATATGTATTGTTTTCTAGATATGCAAATATTTAAGATAAAACTATCTAAAACTATTTTTAGAACCATAATGGCTACCTTAGTCAATTTCCATCCACTGTAGGAAACTTTTTACTTTTTATCCAACTTGTGGGTAAGCAAGCACAGCTCCCTTTTGCCTTAAATGCACTGAAAGTCACTCACACCAATAACTTAAACAGCTGAAGTTTTTTCCCTAGATCTGCTTTTCTAGCAGAGACTTAACTACACTAAGTTACTAGGCATCCCCTTTATCAGTGGATACCAGTTATTATTTTAAAAAATTGAAGTTACTTCTTTTTCTTTTGAACCCAGAAATAGAGTATTTTGTCTAAAAATGAAATGTTTTGGAATTTATAACTGCAAGTGAGATCAGAGTTTTTAAAAGGTAGCTATGGTTAAGTTACATAATTGCATTAAAAGCCTGGATATATATTACCCTAAGTGATATAATGTTGACTCTGTTTTGGGGGGAATAGAGTTTTACATTTCTTCTAATTAAAGTCCTAATTGGACTTAGAATGTATGTCCCTGTGAGGTAATGCAATTCATGTTATCAAGTCATACTTACCTCATACTTCAAAAAAAATTTTTTTTAAGATTTTATTTATTTACTTGACAGAGAGAGAGATCACAAGTAGGCAGAGAGGCAGGCAGAGAGAGAGAGGGAAGCAGGCTCCTTGCTGAGCAGAGAGCCGGATTCGGGGCTCAAACCCAGGATCCTGGGATCATGACCTGAGCCCAAGGGATCAGGCCACCCTTTAACCCACTGAGCCACCCAGGTGCCCCTCATACTTCAAAAATTTTTATCCACTATTAATACCAAGTGTCAAGGGTCAGAAATCAACCGATACTTATTTTAATTCAGAAATCACTATGTAATGAAGTACTTTAGACTGGAGGAATCTTCAGAGAAATATGAATATACATCCTAGTCCTTAGAACAAAATAGATATCCCTGTTATAACCAAGTATGAGACCAATGATTACTTATGTTTACTTTGGCCCTTGATTTCAATTAGCTTTCCATTCTTTTGTGAATGCAACATACATGCAGGATTCCTCCAGTTAATAAATTTGTCTTAATACAATAGGTGAGATGTTATAAGCGTTGTTAGACCAAGAGAATTTTTAGAGATGGGGATATTTTCTGTTCATTCTTTTTTAATCTTCAGAACTTAGACCCCTGTGCTTTGCAAATTCTAGAAATTTAATGTGTTTTTTGGGTAAATGATTATCAGATGAGTAATATTGAAAACAAATTCTAAGGAGAGAGAGATTGCCATGGACAGAGCATGAAGGAGAAATTTTAAATGTTACAAATTATTGATCTTCATGATGGCTTTGAGCTAATTTCAGCAAACTGGACATTGTAGAGGGTCAGAGCCATTATTTGAGATTCTGATAAAAAATATGCACACTTTTGCGTAAAAAATACACATTTATGCTTTCATATATTTTTGCATATAATTCCAGGAAGTCTTCAGACATTCATAAGTCCCTCCATGGATACATTTCTGGGTACATAGGCCCTAGATGAAGAAATTCTAATTTTTTGATTGTTATTTATTAACATCCCAAGATATGAATGTATTTTAGTCCTTAATGCTAAATATATTTCCCTGCTGCAAGTGACTGTGAAATAAACAATAATCTATGTCTTAATTGTGGTGATTATATGGGTGTATATATTTGTCAAAACTCTTAAAATTATATACGCAAGGGGGGTGATTTTATCACAGAAGTTACAATAATAAAATTTATTTAAAAAGAGGTAATAGTTTTTTAAAACTCCATGAGTATGTAGCAGAAAAACTACTTCCATAAAAACATTATCTTGACTGTGTTGTGTGACATTGTGGACAACTCTTAATTTGTATTAATAAACAACAACAACAAAAAAGGGTGCAGGTTATAACAAAGGCATCTAGCGGACCCTGGTCTGAATTGAGAGTTGAAGACAATTCTATAGAGCAAGAATCTTTTTTATGACTCAGAAGAAAAAGTAGAGAACCATTGACTGGTTTTCACTGGATCATCTATAACCAGAGCTATAGGAAAAAAACAAAAAACCACAATAGTATCTTAGGTCTAAATCTTCTCTGCTGTATTTTCATGGAAAATTCCCCTAAATTCCAAACACCTTGTTTTTTCATGTGTAGGAAAATTTTATCAAAAATCTACTAAAAATTATAATGACTTTTTACTGTCAGATGGCCAGTGTGATCAATGTAATTGTTCAAGTCCCATTTTTAGTATAATCTTATATACCGTGCAGTTTGAATGGCATGTCTTTAAAAAGAAGAAGAAGCCAGGGAGGGGATCCACTACCTTAAGAAAACTGTGGTGAGGACATACCCATCTTTACTTGAAGTGAATATATGCCATCTATCAGCAAACACCTTCTTCACCAAATCTTTTTTGACATATTGCAGTTCAAGCATGTGGGAATATAGCTCTTGTGCTGTTCATGGTATGTATGTTTGTGCTAGGACAATGTCAGGAATGGGGTGAGTAATGACACTGCAAATTGAAGTCATCTGCTTATTTTCCACATGCCTGCCCAGAGCAAGCAGCTGCAAAGGAATTTCTCCTGTGTTGCTTTGCCCATGACCTTGACCTCAAGAGTACCATCCCTCAAAGAGAATTGCAGAATCTTTTGAGAGAGAAACTGTATTATTAATTTATCTATTTTCTGGTCCCCTAAAATTAATAGCATATTTTCCTAGTCTAACATCAATATCTTAGTCCACATGTTTTTCTTAAAGTGTGTTCAACATTGATCACGAAAAGATAAGAAAGAGCAAAACTTTAGCTCACTGTTGTGTATACCCAATCAGAAATCAAATAAATGAAAAGGATAAAGGATACTTGAGCATATATCTAAGGATAAAAGCAAGAAATACTACAGATATTTCACATGTGTTTGAGGAATTAAAGTCTAGTCTACTGTTATTATCATAGGCTGGGATAAATACAGCTTATTTTACTCAATTTTGACCTTTAAATAATATTTTTCCTACAAGGATTCCAAATAATGATTAGTTTCAAACTGCCACATTGCTGGCTGGTGCACTTGCCTAACCAAGTTTCCACCCCTACACTTATCTGTGCACATTGTTTAAATAAAAAAAAAGGATAGTTTTTTATCTGTAAATCATTGGAGCAGGCTAGGCCCTCTGTACCAAGTATATGTATGTATCTATACATATATATAATGTTCCTAAATTTATCTATTTCATTTGTTTTTGGAATTGTGAATAATTTATTTATTTTTTAAAGATTTTTTATTATATTTATTTGACAGACAGAGATCACAAGTAGGCATAGAGGCGGGCAGAGAGAAAGTAAGGGAAGCATGCTTCCTGCTGAGCAAAGAGTCAGACGTGGGGCTTGATCCCTGGACCCAGGGATCATGAACTGAGCCAAAGGCAGAGGCCCCAACCCACTGAGCCACCCAGGTGCCCCGAATTGTGAATAATTTAAATAAGTAGGTAGCTTAGTGTTCATTGGAACATGCTTTACATTCTTAGATGAACAGTCTCTTTTCCATTTGGAAAATTAACTTTGGCATGTTGTAATACAAAAAGAAGTACTGAACTTCAAGGGGAAAAATACAAATGTTTTCTGCTCCCATCTCTAAAAAATATGTGTGTTGACCTTGAGTGAGTCACTTGATGTCTCTGACTTTCATTTGTTCCCAACTCACAAGTGAGGATCTGGTCATTCCTAAGGTCATTTTATAATGAAAACTTCTATTGTCTGTGAAACATCACTATAGAGCTATAAATATTTATTTGCCAGTCATAGAGAATGAAAAGAAAGGTTATGCTGTCCAATTTTCATGAAAATATTGGAAGAAATTTTTTGACTTGCTTATAGAAGCACCCAAAGAGTACTGACAACATATTTGGTTTTTTTCTGGATGAATACCATTGCTAGTATTACACCATCATTCCTTGACATTTTGTCTTTGGAAGCTGTCTTTCTAGAATGATTTGACAGTTCAACAGGAAGTATGAAGTTTCTGGCATTTGAATACATGCCTAATACACACACACACACACACACACACACACACAGAAAATCTGTATTTCTTTGCAGTGTTTTTACTTGACACATCTATTCTTATTTTTGTATTGAGCGTCCTTAACCTTAATAGTTGGGATCATCTGACCTCCACAAAAGATAAAGCTTTTCCTTGTTGCTAATTCTCTGGACAGCTTTTCATGCAAGTTAGTCTGAAATGCTGCCTACCTCCTAAAGTTTTCAAAGTGACAACAGTGCAGGTAACCACCATAAAGACTCTGTGGAAATATCTATACCTCCTGATTCCTGAGTAAATATCTATACACTCCTGAGTGTATATAGACCTTCCTCTGAAATTCATATTACTGGCATTTAAAACATCCATTTACTATCAAGAAAAAAATTAAATTAGTGAAAACTACAAGATGTATGTGTATCCTACTCCAGCATCACTACCTCGTCATGTTGGCCTCTCAAACAGGCCAATCGACTCACCACTGTTTCTTCATAGCTGTTAATTTGACTAGAAATGCATCATCCTAGAAATATACCTTAAAAATGTGAGGTAGCCCAATTCAGTATCTCCCGTCCTGGTGACATAATTCTTATAAGTATTTCTGTCAGGGGTTTATACCTAGATCTTCACATAAGCCATTACAATATGACATGGTATGCCGGTCTACTGTGCCACTTGTTCTCACTTACTCTGACTGAATTATATTATAATCTTGTTTGACACAAATTCCCTCAGAGAAAAGATTTTATTGCTCTTTTCTATTTCAGTAATCTAGAACTTCTCTCTGCCTTTAGTCCGCCACTGATCGGTGGCTGTTTTTCTAGAAAGATGTACATAAATATACCTTATAATTAGATGCATAATAAAGCAGTGACTTATTTAAACTGAAAGACAACTGACGTGTTTTAAGTTTCCATTTACTTGGCAAATACTGGAGACTGGTCAGCACAAAAAAAAGTAATATAAAATTTATGAGGAGAAATCTATCTCTTACTAAAATTGTTCATTTTGAAATCAGCTCACCAATAAATGGAGACAGGAAATACCTCCTTGCTTTGCATGCCATAAACTGTCATTTGTTAAAGACATTGATGAGAAATTCTTCCTGCAATCAACTATTGATTCTACTAGTCATAATGATATAAAGAATGTGGTATGTTAGCATAAGAATACTGAAGTACCTGTTTGTTTCTGCTACTATAGTTACATCAAAATTGCATTTGTTTCTGGAAACAGAAAACACCCTACACTTCTTTCCTATGGTCTTCATGTTCAAGTTTAATTTATTATAAGAAAGGATAAATAAAATGAAAAATCAGAAACAGCCTAAGAGTGTTGAAACGCAATGAGAAGCAATACATTTCAGCAAGCATTTAAAACAAACTTCTAAATCTGAACTTAAAAGTAAAAACAAATATGTATTGGTGGCTTTCTAGGTTTTTCATTCATGAAGAGTCAGTCTTACCATTAAAAAAAAAAAAAAAGAAAGGCTTTTTTTTTCCCCCCCTCAGGTAATCTGCCTAGGAATTTTAAATGCCCGGATATTTTTCTGAACAACCTGTATTTCTTTTTTTTTTTTTTTAATTTTATTTATTTTTCAGAGAGAGTGAGCACAGGCTGACAGAGGCAGGCGGAGGCAGAGAGAGAAGCAGGCTCCCTGCCGAGCAAGGAGCCCGATGCAGGACTTGATCCCAGGATGCTGGGATCATGACCTGAGCCGAAGGCAGCGACTTAACCAACTGAGCCACCCAGGCATCCCTGTATTTCTTTTTAAATCCTAACAATTTAATCCATCTTTCAGATTAGTATCTCCTGTCTCTCTTCTTTTTATATATGTGCATTTTTTGTTGGTCTCCTTTACTAGAAATTTTTTCAGATTAATTCCCATGGTAGAAAATTACAAGGCTATTTGAGAAAGAAAAAGTTTCGTTAAAAATATGTCTCCCTCTCTCTTTCTTACCTTCCCACTCTACACACACACACACACACACACACACACACACAGAGTAGGGGTTATGAAGCAAAGGAAGGCTGGGAGGAAGAAGAGTAGAGGGAGAGAGAGACAGAAATTAAGAGACTCTCTGTTCTCACTAAAGTGCTAATTTATGTCATTACTTTTGAAAATCCAAAATCTGATCTACCTTATTGAATGGGCAAGAGAATGAACTTCAAATTGGACAAATCTGAAATCAAACTTACTAGCTGTCTTAGGCTTATAAATTGAGGATATGATATACTTACCTCAGAGGTAAAGTTGTCCATAGAATTAACTGAGTTTATTAAAGTGTCTAATATGGTATTTGTCCCAACAAAAGTCCTAATAAATATTTGCTGTCATTACAACCTTGCTACTTTCTTTAAGGAATTTACAGACTAAGGAAGAACAGACCAATGGACAGAAAATACTAACAAAATGTGTCAAAAGCTGAGTTAGACTTCTTCCCAGTGTGCTGTGCAAACCAGATAGTAGTGTCTCAGCCATGCATGGGGCTCAGGGGAGACTTGAGGAGCAACTGCATCTAAGCCAATTTTTACAGAATACCAGTGTGAACATTCCTTGTGTCATGTTTCCAGAACTCATAAGCATTTAAAGCATACTGTGCTTTTCAAATTTCTTCTCAAAGCAGAAGGGGATTTTGTTTTCCCTAAAAGTCTGGGAGCATAGCTAGGAAACACAAAAGTACTTTAAAAGGGTCCATAATACAGCAATGAGGAGAATGTGCTCTAGACTCAAATGTACCTCCTTTGAACCTGGCTCTGTTGCATGGTAACCACTGGTAAATGTCTGAGCTTAGCATCTCTCAGCCTCAGGATTGACATCAAGAAGGGGGAAATTTAAGAAAAGTAGAAGAAGGAAGGCAAGGGAGAAGGAGAGGTGAGGAGGAGGAAGAGGAGAATAAGAAGGAGGAGGAGGAGAGGAAGAGGAAGAAGAAGAAGGAAGAGGAGGAGGGGGTGCAGGGGAGGAGGAGGAGGGGGGGGGAGGAGGAAAAGGGGGAGGAGAGGGAGGAGGGGGAGGAGGAGGAGTTGGAGAAGAAGGAGGAGAAGAGGAAGGAGGAGGAGAGGAAAAGGAGGAGGGGGAAATCATAGGAACACTTTACTCTTCTCAGGTGTTGTGAGAATTAAAAGAGTTAATGCTTGTGGAGTCCTTAGCAGTGCCCACCACCGTGTAAGTACTCAATGCATAGTAAACTTGTTTTATGTCTTTGCAGTTTGATATACAGTCTTAAAATTTATATCAGTTTTGTATTATTATATTCCCATGATATAGATACTTGTTTTAATATAGGATGTTTCCAATTATTTAGAATTGAGAAAAATCAAGCTTTAAGAAGGTATGCTGTTTAATCTGACTTCCTAGGAAGAAAGATTATTTATTCATTTTTTCCTTTAATAGATATTTATTATATGCATACTTTAGGTTAGACACTGAGCTAAATGCTGGGATAGAATAGTGATAAAAAGGTGAACTTATAGCTCAGTAGGGGAAGCAGGCGTTAATCAAATAATCAAATTAATAAATGCATAATTGCAAACTGAGACAGTCTGTGAAGGCATTCAAACTAATGAATGTGTAAATGTTCTTTAGTGAAATTGAAAGGATAAAATTGAGGAATCTGACTTAGATGAAAGAGAATATTGATCAGTGCAAGTGTGAACAGAACAACCATGGGCTACATAAAAGCTTCCTGCTCCAATTTGGTGGGAAAAAGGGAAATTCAGAGCACTCCTGGCCAAAGGAATAGACTATATAGAAGCTTGTATCAGCTGAGTGAGAGAAGGCACATTCACAGAGCAGAAGCACTGGTTAGTTGGAGCAGAGAGAGAGAGGGAGCGAAGTCTGAGATGGAGTTGGGACAGCCAGGCTGAGTTTTGGATACCCTGTTATGGATTTAAGTCTCTGAAGGGCAGAAGAATGAAACTACATGGTTCTCAGCAGTAGTGATGAGGTAAGATGTTCATTGTGTGAACCACTCAAGGTATAGAGAAAGGATGGGGTGGGAGGGCCAGAGAGAACTCTCAGGATGTGTGAGTCCAGGCTTTTAGAGAAGCAGGGTTAGATGTGCAAGAAACTGGGAAAAGAGCTGGGAGATATAGTGGGAGTCATCAGACTCCTTTGTGAAGGAGACAGTGTAGGAAGACATTTAAGTGGGGAAGTCTTAGCCTGAGGTTCACACCACTGATGGGAAGCTCTTAAGCTAGTCTTCTTTTAGATGAATCCTATGTCGCCTGGGAATGTGCCTACCTTGACATGCCTGTAATGCTCAGTTGCTGGCTAGGGGCATTTCCCAGAAAGTTTGGGATCCTAACAGGTGATGATTGCAGAGTGCAGCAGCTGGGACCCCTGTCAACTTTGTGCTTTGGTCATATATGCTCCTCAGAGAAGATCTGAGAGGTACAGTTTCGTGTGCATACAGAAGGAAATAGACTTTTACCATCAAGATTTAAGACTTACAGTCATCATGAGAGCACCTGGGTGGCTCAGTCGGTTAAGCATCTGCCTTTGGCTCAGGTCATGATCCCAGGGTCCTGGGATGGAGTCCCTCATGGTTGTCCTTGCTCAGCTGGGAGTCTGCTTCCCCCTCTTCTTCTGCTGCACTTTTTTCTCTCTCTCACTGTGTCAAATAAATAAAATCTTTTAGAAAAATAAAATAAAGTCAACATCACTTCGTAAGACTTTGGAAAAGTTTACATGCCCGTGTGTCAGACATGCCTTCCCTGACCACCCTGCCTATGAAAGCCGCTCTCTCCTCAAACATAATTTTGTTCTCCCATAGTTTTATTTAGGATCTAGCACATGCCAACCTCTGACATGTCTAATTCTTTGCTCTTTGTCTGTCTATAGCCTTCCTCCATGACAATCCATGCTTAATGATTACAAGGGGATTCTTTGCATTTTATTGCTATTTTTCCAGCAACTGTTGGACAAATGAATGGAGGCTGGTTTGGGGATGAAAGAAAGGAAATTTTCAAAGAATTGTCCCAGTTTTATGGTATGCTCAAACTGGATAGATGATAGTTTATTCACTGATGAAGTGCACACTGGAAATCTTGGGCAGGTGGGTCAGAAAGTAACGAATTTTTCTTTACACTTGAGCTTGAAATTTCTTTGAGATATACAAATAGAGCTTTTGCCCTTTTTAAGTAAACAAAATATTATAGTACAAAATTTAATGCAAGTAATAGAAAGTTGCAGGTGTAAGTATGAGTTAAGTCAGGTTGTGCTGGCAATTTTATAACCTAGTAGAGAGTTGCAATCTGAGAATTAACCTGTAGAATCCACACATAATATACATCAAATGCCATTAAGAGATGACTGAAGAGATTAACATAGAAAGGTAATGTTTAAAGGGAGGTTGGCCAGTCATGAAAGCAGAGAAAAGGGAAAAAAATATCACAGACATAGAAATTTCCAGTATCCATTTGGACAGTTATCAGGAAGACACTGGGTATTTAGAATGAGTTCCCTTGGCAGAACCTTCCTTCTGTGATATAGATATGCAAAATTATATTAGCAAATATTATAAAATATTTGAATAATTAAAATCCCTTAACTCTGATTCCATGCTTATAAAATTGAACATCTTATGGTTGATTTTTTTTTCAAAATTGTCTTGTCTACCAGAAAAGTAAGATCATATAATAATTTCTTATTATAAATTAGTTATTTGGAATCCTAACTTCATGTAACTCTCTTTTGGACTCAGTTTTAATGTGTTTCCTTCTCCCATTCCTAACAGAGGTATTAACTCAGGTCACATATTAACAAAATCCAGCATCAGAGCATCCAAAGCTTAAGGTCAGATCCTGCATCTGATAAATTCACCAAAGTAATAGAATTCCACCCTGAGACTTCTTTGAAGTCAGCCTACTAAATATTATTTTCTGTGGCAAAATCTGGACTTTGCTAGCATATTAGGAGAAAAGAAAATAAATTTGATACCAAATTAAATGGTAGTTGGCTTGGTCTCTAGGATAGATCAGTTTTCCTCTCAGCAGTGAACTTATTTTGTCCCTCTAGGAGCAAAAAGGAATTCAGGGTAAATGATATTTAATTGTGGGCCATAAAATGAGTATCCATGTGAATCCAGTCAGGCCCATCTACTGCACAGCTGTGATGTTTGACACTTCTGGCTCTCTGAACCACAGCACTCATGTTTGTAGGACAGTGATAACAATAACTACAATGCAAAATTGCTTTGAAAAACTCATGACATGGTGTATATGTGAAGTCTTGTGACACATAGTAAACACCTAATAAATAGTAAGTAAAACATTATAAATGTATGGAAATCCAGAAAGGAAAAAAAATGCAATAAACTTACTCTTATTTCCTCTTCCCTTATTTCACACTTGATTCTGAGAGGGTGATACATACTTCATGTTCACTAGTTAACTTTCCTTTGGCAAATTATGGTATTCATTGATAGCAAGGCAATATATACTTGGCCAGAATAATCAAATAAATGTCCATAGCATCTTTGTATAATTCACCCATAAACAGGCAGTCCTGGCTTTGCACAATGCTGTGTTACATGCAACTCATGTATGTGGTAGCCATGCAAAGCAAAGACACAGTTCCTATATATGCAAGTTTTGGTTAACACAGTTAACTGAGAGTGAAGACTGCCTATATTGTAATTAGGCCATGAAACATTAACAGTTGTGGATATAGTTATCCTTTTGTTCTTTCATCCTTTTTTAAGAAGATGACATTTATAAATATAATATTGGTCAAACTTCTATTCATATATGGTGGCTGCTCTTTGTCAGAACAGATGCATATGGATGGCATTCTGTGAAGAGTCCATCTTCCCTCTCCCAAATTTATTCCTTATTTGCTCCTTGTTAAAGAGGTTAGGTTAGTTTTCTAACCTTGAACCTGAACCTTGAACCTTGAACCTTGAAATTATCTTTAATTTTTTTCATTGTTATTCCTCATATCCAGTGGAAGGGTAAGTACCATCATTTTTGGCACTGAGCTGTTATAGCCATGTGTCTCACTAGAATTTTATTGCTTCCACAAGAGATCATACCACCATTATCTTCCCCTGGATGACTCCATAGTTTTTCACCTTGTCTGCTCTGACTCTTTTGTCATCAAATAAAACCAGCACTATGTTCACTGCTTAATTTTCATAGCACACACATGAGCTCATTCTGTTTCTCTGGTCACAAATCCCAGAAAAACCAGCATTTGGTTCAAGTTCCTCTTCAACCCAGGCCACAGATTACATTTTCTATCCCCATCGTTCACTTCATTCTATACTCTAAATTCAAGAATGTAGAATATGCAATTTTTTAGTTTTACTTCAGGTAGCGGAAACAATAATTGTTATTTTCTCATTTCCATTCCTCACAAGTATGCCCTGTATCTTCCACAATCTCTAAATGACCACATTTCCTCCATTTTTATGACTAATTACAAATGTCACTTACACTACAAGCTATCCTATTCTTCAAGCTAGATGTTCCCTCTTCTTTTCCAACATCACTTCTTTTAACTCTTAAATTTCTCATGTTAGGCATTATTTTCCATTTAGTATAGTTTATATGCATGCTATAGGTCTCCCACTGTCCTAGATTATCCACAGATAAAGACTTTGTTTTGGCTTCATTTATGTTCTCCTACTGTATTTTGCACTCAGTGATTTATATAGAATAATCACAACCAAGCACTTTTATTATAGCATGACAAATGAATAATAGAAACGCTCATCCTTTAATCATTTTAGATATCTGTGTAAGTGCTGCTGTACCAACTTAATACTGTTTGTTATGAATGTTCATTAGTATAATTAGGTCCCTTATTTAAGAAATATAAATAAAATTAGAGTAACATCTTTATGAGAAAATATGCAATTACAAGGAACGTTATTCTCAAAGAGCTGTAAAAGTACTTGTTGCTATTTCTTTTAATATTCATGCTTAGAAAGAGTTTAAAATTTTTCAATTCAGTCTTAATCTTTAGAAGATACTAGAACAAAATCCATTTACATTCTCAGTTGCTATCTAGTTTAAAATCATGTCATTTAAATATACTTAGAATTCCATCTAGCAAACATTAAGAGGATTATGTCTTCCCTCAAAATAAGCTCATCTTCTTTAGGGCAGAACCAATAATCAACCACCATCATATCTGAGCTTACTAAATGTAGAGCCTTTTAGAAGGCTCATTTATTTATTTATTTATTTGAAGATTTATTTTCTGGGAAGAAATCACATATTCCATTTTGCATGCCATTTGAGAATTATAACATCAGGAATATCATTGTGGACTAATAAAAAGAGAAATCTTTTTAGGGAGAAATGGATAGGAAAATATATAGGACACAGTTTGAAGTTTGTTTCATGAAATTAGCACAGCATTCTGCGCTGGGTTATTGTTCTGAGAAAGAGTGAGTCTATATGTTGGTTTAAATTAGGCACAGCATATGCACGTTCAAAGAACACTTTCTGACAGTAGTCTGAGATCATTACCAAATTCGACAGAATACATAGGATGGCACAGTAACAGAGACAGGCCCTTGAATATTTGGATAATAACCTCAAGAAAAGATGAGATATCTATGGTGCAAATTGACGATTATAGTTCAAGCCAGTGTAATGTTCCATAAAGGCATGTAAGAACATTTAATTTACTTGACTTCATTTTATGCTTTTGATGTTGTTGATCCATTCTACAAGGGTGAAAACTAGATATATTGTCAGACCTTGGATTTAGAATACTTGAGTTTATGTGTTTCTCTGATAATAGTGTGTGATTTTGACAAACTTCTATGACTCTCTGAACCTGTTTCCCTTGCCAAACCTCCTATAAATATTACCTGTTTTTTTTTATTAGAGAAGTCTTATCAACCCACTCTTACACACTCTTCAGACTATTAGAAAAAAATAGAAATGTCACTTTCTGAGATTTTAAAAACAATACAGAGAGGCATTAGTTTAATTTTGCTTGTTATGAAAATGTTAATGACTGGATTATTTCCCCAGGTTCATATATTGAAGGTCCAATTCCCCGATGTGATTATATTGAGAGATTTATGGATATGACCTTTATAGGTAAATAAGATTAAATGGGGTCATACGGATGGGGCTCTGATCCAATAGGATTAGTGTTCTTTTAAAAGAGACACTGGACAACTCACCCTCACACTCTGTCTGTATCCCTCTCCACCTTCCTGTTTCTCTCCTCTTCTCCTTCTTCTCCTCTCACCAGCTCTCTCTCTCTCTCTCTGCCATGTGAAGGCATAGTGAGAAGACAGCCTCCTGCAAGCTAAGAATAGAGTCTCACCAAGTCCCAACCATTTTGATTTCAGACTTCCAGCCCTTAGGCAGTGAGAAAATAAATATCTGTTATTTAAGTTACCCAGTCTGTGGTATTTTACTATATGACAGTCCAGGTAGACTAATATAGAGAGGACTCGAGATAGCAATAACTATAAACTAGAACTATAAATATTCTGAGTCAAATAAATTAAAGTAAAATAAATCAACTGGAAGCACACTTTTTATAATTACATTTATTCAATGGATTTCCATGCAAATATTAACATAATATATAGTTACATGGGAAGATAAACTATATATTTAAGAAAACTATATATTAAATAAAAACTGAAAATTATAAAACTAACACAGCACGGACCCTTATTTTACATATGTGTGTATATAGGATATATGAAAATGGTGGTGATCTCTATTTGGTGAGAATATGAGTCATTGTAAATTTCTTCTACTTTTGGCTTAATTATTAGTTGTTTTAGATAAATCCATATTAATTATATAATATAAAAGATCAGCTATTTCAGGTTTCAAATGTAGTTTCATCATATTTTAAAATATTACAAGTTAACACCTCGAAGAAATAAATAATAAGAACATTATGCAAGAATAACACATCCCAGATTTTGAAAAACTTTAGATATATTTCAAAGCTGAGCTTCTCAAATGATAATGCCAGGAATACGTTTAGACCAGAGAGCTACTAGTGCAGTTATTTGCAAGCAATTTAAGCAGTGGATAATCTGATTGAATATCTGATCTTCACTTCATCTCTACTCTCCAATCCTTTTGAAAGTCAATCATCATAATAGAGAACACTGAATATTTTATCGTGAGTGTGATAGGTTTAGAAACACAAATGATCAATATTTTATACCATCATACCATTCAATGTTTAAACATTCTGATCAGAACCATGTGGGGATGAGATGTTGATCAGAAAATGTCATGATCTTCCATTCATAATTAAGCCCAGAAATATTAAGATGGGCATGAAGGATGGAATGGCGTTCAGGAATTGGGTAAAGCACACATTTATATTTATTGACTGACAGACACTAATCAAAGCTCTGTGATCTCCTGTTGCTTATATTCTGGATGAGATATTAAGTAATTAAATAATAAGCAATCAAGATAAACTCAAATGGTGATAGTTAACATGTTAACAGGACAAAATGAAGGACAGTGACATGATAAAGAGCTCTAGGAAAGGGATGGTTTCACTTTGTGGGGTCAGGAGGGGAACAGGGAGGATGGGGGAGGGGGGCTCTATAAGAGAGAATAATGGGAGGGAACTTAAATGACTAGAAAGTGAATTCCATGAGGGGATCAGAAGGAAGATATTTCCAGCCACACAGATTTACAAATACAAAGGCAGAAACAAGCTTGGCATTTACAAAGAACAGGACATTTAAAAGTCCTGTGGATGGCGCATACAAGCTGGGGAGCAGGTGGTGGGAGAGAAAGTTAAAAAGAACTGACATATGGGGTTTGTAGGCCAGAGCAAGGGATTTACATTTTGTTTTGTGTGGAGCAGGAAGTCATCAGAGTGGCTTATTCAGGGTGTATTATGATATGATTTCCAATTGAAAATGACCCTCTGGTTGACCAAATTTAATAAAAGCTCATGGAGCTGGGAAATAGAAAATAAGAATAGTTTTTACAAATAAATTAAGTGAGTCTTAAGATCTAACACATTTGAGAAATTTGTCTTACGAGATGAGTGCCAGCATTAGCTGCCAGGGAGGCAATGCTTAAGTCAAGTGAAAACATATCAGAATTTACAACCTCTTACAAATCTATTTTCTCTGAATCTGTCCCTGTATAATTTTTGTTTATAAAAAAAAAATTAACTTGGCCTGTGATTGATCTCTTGGAACTTACATTCTAGAGAGTTAAGTCAGACATTAAACAATTAAACAAAAAAGAACACCATTCCCCATCTCAAAGGAATGTGATACTAAACAGCAAATTAAAAAACACCATGACTGATCAGCTGAGAACCTGCAGGAGAAAGGAAAACTTCTCCCCCCCTTTGAACAATAGACCTAGCATTGTCATTTTGTTCTAGTGCACACAAATTATGTAGCTGACCATGTTTATAGATGCTCCTCATCCTGTAAAATTAGAAGAAAAACCCTACCTTGTGGAGTTATAAAGATTACATAAAATAAAGTACATGTAGCACCTAGCACAATGCATAACAAATGTAGGTGGTCAATAGAAAATAGTTTCCATCTATCCTTTTTCCCCTATACTCTTTGTCATTCATAAAGAACAATGTCTATTAAGATACTTAACCTTCAGTATCCTTGGCTTTCTCTCCCATAAAATAAGAAGGTTGGGCAAGACACTATCTGAGATCTCTCACAGCATTGTTTTTCTCTGTAAACCAAAGTAGTCCCCATACCAGCACATCCCAGAATTGAGTCATGGCCACAGTCAGGAGCACCCCCACCTCTGCAGCTCAAAGAATTGCTTCTCTTAATTACTGAGGCAACAGACATCGTACCTTGTAAAAAGAAGCATCTGTTACAAGGATTTCTATTTAAGCTCTTGCACTTGTTTCTAAGGCCTTCGATATTTTAATTATTAACAAAATTTTAATGTGTATATGGCTGGTATTAAAATGTTTTTATCTCATTATGCAATAGTTATGCCTGCTTTTTTATTTTTTAAATCTGCTGATTAAAATATTTTCTACTCCAAAAACATATCACACTTTGCATAAAAACCAATATACATCTATGTGATTTTCTGGAGCTGCTTTTAAAATATTAAATGTTGGACATCATGAAGTGAAGTGTGTGAATAGATTATCTCTGCATTTGCAGAATTAAATTTATAATTATAAGCAACTTTTAAGATATACCATGAGAAGGAAATAATTTTTAAAAAACTATATGAGAAACTAAAATAATTTTTTCCTTGACCTTCCACTTCACTTGTGCATCCCTTCCAAAATGAGAAACTTCTTATCCAAATCTAATTGCAAAATTCACAAAACACATAGGAAAGAACTGGATGATAAAATGAGAAAACATCTCTACTCTGTCAAGGAGTTGAAAAGACAGTAAAACATCCCTATTAAGCGGCAAGGGATTGAATAGGAAACTAGAAAGCAAGTTTTCAGAAAGAGAAAGTAGTTTTATATAGTTAGGGCTTACGAATTGAGGCTGTTGTCTAAGTAGAATATAAAAAAAAAATAGCTAAAAAAACACTTATCAAGTGGCTATTTCATAGTGAACAGAATAAATAAATGTGTTACTTTGTCGTGGGTCAAATCAAATAATAAACGGTCTGGGGAGGATAATTCACATAAATTTTGATAATTTAAGTATATAACATTTAGGGTGTATTTTTCATGATAGTTACCAAATAAAACACATAAAAGAAGAGGGTTTTACTTTGTAGAGACTCAAATACATTAGTACCAGGTCTAGGACACTAAAGGTAGAGTTTTCCTAAAAATCAGTTCTAAGAGAGAGTCTGGTAACTAATTGTTCTTAGTATCTCAGGAAACATTCTCATTGATTCTTTCCCTGTAGCTGGATAAGATTAAGTAGGGCATAAATTTATTTTAATTTGGGAATGTTCAAAGTTAGAATTCTGGGGATGTACAATGTTGAGACGGAGTATGTGACCGTCCCCACTGTAAAGCATGGGTCTTCAGCGGTACTGAAATGTAGATAGATCAAATTCACAAAAAGACGATGATACAGCTACAAAATGACAAGGACATCCATCATGAAGCACTGCACAGGTCTTTTTGTGAGAAGCTTATTATATATTCCAAGAAAGGAAATGTCAATTTACTGGTTAACCTATCTGGTAGCTTTTTGTGAGCTGATGAATAAATATATTCATTCCTGTAATTGAAACTGAGTCTTCCTGGGGCGCCTGGGTGGGGTGCCTTCAGCTCAAGTCAGGATCCCAGGGTCCTGGGATCAAGCCCTGCATCAGGCTCCCTGCTTGGCAGGAAGCCTGCATCTCTTTCTCTTACTCCCCCTGCTTGTGTTCCCGCTCTTGCTGTCTCTCTTTCTCTCTCTCTGTCAATTAAATAAATAAATAAACTCCTTAAAAAAACAAAACAAAAAAAAAAAAAACAAGAAAAGCTGAGTCTTCCTGAGGAAAGCTGGTATAGTGCATGAATATATTTACAAAGAATTTGGGTGAACTTTAATGCCTTGCATTTAAAAGGATCGGCCCCTTATTATCCTTCATATAATTACTATATGATGAAGATAGGCACTAATTATTACAGTAGTATCCTTATTCAGTGCCAGTTATCTGTAGAGATCAAAGATATTTAGAAACTTTCAACTGAATAATTCACTGTGGTAAGCATTATAGGCAATACATCTGTCTGATGGACAGCAAAGCAGGAAAAAAAAATGTACTCAGGTCAAAAGGAAAGCAAGTCTATTTTCCTTAAAGTTGACTTTTTAGCTTTCTGGAACAGAGCTAAGATGCCAACATGCCAGATAACTCTGGAGAGGTCAATGGTGTAGCTAACTGTAGAGCCCAGGAATTTAATTTCCTCAGAACCCTCCCTATTTTTGTAGCCTCAGATCAAAAGACAAATGGGTAAAGCCCTGTCAATGTATAGGCCAGAATTTGTTTTTACATGAAACAGAGTAAACCGACTTAGGAGGCAAATTCTTACTGACCCATTACCTCTAAGTGTTGGTAGGACAGTTGGAGGACATTATAAGCAGGAAAACTACTTATGGTAAATGGAAGGATATCAGGATTTAGGGCTCTGCTAAGAATGATATAGAATGTTAGTCTGAGTATAATAGTTGGTCAGAGGAGAAATAAGGAAATATTCAAAGGTATGATAATTATTGCTGAGTAGCTGTGAAAAGTATGGTTGACATGTCATTTCTTTCACATCTAAAAGCAACAAACTGGTGCTTAATTTAAACCTGTCCTAAAGTACAATTTGTTTCCAACCAGAAAAAGAGATTCTGAAGTTGGTTTTGTAGATATGGTTATTAACACAAGATGAAATAATCTAGATAAATTATTGTTACTAATCACAGCAATTTCTGACAGTCACTGTGGCATCCATAGTACCTCACCTATAGGAACCACTCAATAAATGCTTATGGGGTTATGATTATGTGGTATTGTTGTACTTTACAAAGATTGCTTTGTATACACCTAGATAATACATTGACTATTTGGTCCCAAAGTAGTTGACATTGAGATTCTTCAGTTAAGTTCAGTTTCAGGATTCTACTGCATATTCTGCTAAAGAGTCTAGGTTTCTTCAGAATTTATATTAAGATTCAACTACAAGTTTGAATACTAATGTATTTTAAAAAGTTTAAAATCATATTCCATTTGTATGAATGCTGAGAGATGATTAGGAGCTGTCCTCTGGGGTTCTCTTCAAGAAACCAGGTGTCTGAATTCTCAGAAATTAGTCCTTAAGGAGAGATCTGTCTCTGGAATGAGAACAAGGTTAGAGAATTGTATGAATTTTATGCCTTCCTCTTCTGATCAGGTGCCAAGACAACCGCATAAAATACTGCTAAAAAGGAAGCATTAGGAAATGCTAACAATGAGACAAATGAACTCAAAAGACAAAGAATGAAGAGATTTCCATTAAGATGTCAAGTAATGCAAATATTAGCAGTGCCCGTAGAATTAAGTTCTACAGGTTGTTCAAATACTTGAAAACTATCTAAAGCAAAGGTGATCAGTAACTGCCTTCTCTACTGATGGATAATTCCAAGTGCACAGAACTTCTCTCTCTTGATGTAATGAAAATAATCATCTGTCCTTCAAAATATTTTTTTAAATGTGCTTCACACAATAATATGTACTGTGGACAGGGGCTGTGAGGTGGGGTGCAGGATAGAAGAATATACAACTGTATAAGGAGTAGTTCCTATTTTAAGCATTTTATAGGAATTTTTAAAAAGTTTAACATGATTAATAAACTATAGCAGGAGTAATTATAATGCCATATACTTTTATCTTGTCTGATTATATCTACAACATTATTAGCTACATTATATTTTTGATATTTTATGAATCTATCAAATTAACACTTGTTAAGTGGAATGAGGGTGTCAGGTTGTAGCTTATGACACACAGGTCCTGGAGGAAGGACATGGCATTTCTTGAGGGGTCACACAGGGAGATCAAGGCAGAGTACATCTAGAGAGGTAAGACTTGAGACATATATCTTTATTAGGGCCTGTGAGAAGAGTATTTTGAGTTTCCTGGACTGAAGCCAGATTGATCAACTCAAACCTAAAGAGCAGGATATGAGTAAATCCCATGAGAGTCTTACCTTAGGAGCATGTGAGGAAAAAGCTCTGAAATGCAGGGTGGACTGTTGATCAAGAGTGCTGCTGGGGGCTCGGATCAGGAACTTAACATTTGCCTATGAGTCTACAAGCTATTATCATGGGAAGTGCTAGTGTCAGTTCAAGGGGTCTGTAGGCTGATGGGCTAAACAAAATGGAAGGCAAGGCACCAATACCATGGAGGAGCTTAGCTAAACCTTCAATATAATACAGTGTACCATAGAGTGTTTTTTTGTTTTTGGGGGGTTTTTTTGGTTGTTTTTTTAAAGATTTTTATTTATTTATTTGACACAGAGAGAGAAAGCACAAGCAGGGGGATCAGCCAGCAGAGGGAGAGGGACTCCACGCTGAGTGGGAACCCAACATGGGGACTTGAGCCTAGGACCCTGGGATCATGACCTGAGCCAAAGGCAAATGCTTAACCGACTGAGTCACCCAGGCTCCACTACCACAGAGTTTTTGAGTTAAAACTGAAGTAATACAAAATTCATTGTAAGTATGTAAGAAAATATTTTTGAAATGCAACATTGTTTTACCCTTTCTTCAATGAACTTTCATTTTCCAGATAGAACTGCTGTTTTACAGTTGGATTGCTTTCTTTAATGTGCCAGATCGCGCCTTGAGACATTAAGGAAAAAAAAAAAACTTTTCTTAATCTCATACTCTTTTATAAAGAGATATCCATGTGGGGCCTGGTGATCTTACTATGCATATGAATAGTAAACATACCTTTAAGTCTGTTCACTACAACTCAACAAATAAATGATTCTTTCCTTTGAATCAAGAAACGAAAAAATTCTTCTGTTTTATCTACCCGTTGAAATGTGAAGTATATAGAATGAGTCTATTCAGATTCATTTCTACTCCTTTATTTTGATGCCAGTCACATATCAAAGAGAGCCCAAAGACACTGGTAAAAAAAAAAAAATAAAGGAAAAAAAATAATGTACCAATAAATTATGTTGACCATACAAGTGACAGCTCTAAGATGATAACCCACTATAATTACAGCATTTTGAGCATCGTTATCTAACCATCTATACATTCCTATAGCATCATTTACCCAAGTTTGTAAGATCATTGAGAAAGCTAATATTTTATAACAAAATCGTAACCAAAAAAAGCAATCAAATCCTTCTGGTTTTGGGCTGGAGCTGGATTGTGAAGTTCACAGAAGCCTGTTGAGTACATTCCCTTCTCAACTCCACATTCAGTGACCTCACAATAGCAAGCTAAAATTGGCCACAGTACAACTGGATATTTTGTCTTCAACATTGGAAGGAAAATTATCCCAGAGTTTATAGACCACTTGGATATGTCTAAGCTTATACGCTTAGAAAAACCTTAAAAACAGATAAGGATTGCTTGATTGTGTAAATAAAGTGGTGATACATTTTGGAAACCACTGTAGTTACTAACCTTGACAAATTTGCTTCCAACATGAGATGAAAGTGCCAAAATAGTGGACGTTTTCATGTCAACCAAGAATAATGGGATCTAAAATATGACTATTTCTACGACCTGAGTTCTGAAACAGAGAACTCTACGAGACTATCACATGAAGTTCCTTCATTGAACCACACTGAGATTCATCATCAAATATACTCTATATAGGAAAAGGACAGAATGTCTGAATTTCCACCATTTGTCTGTATTCTGTGTATTAAGCTGTCAGGGACTATCTAAATCACTTCCTTTTCTGTCACTCTGTCTTTGGACAACATCCTTTGAGACACAACAGCATTCAGCAACGACCTTTCCCTCTTCCCCCCAGCCCCCCCCAAAGTCTCAAAATGATATGTAAATCCTGCAATTCATCATGCACTGTGTAGTACAGGTTTAATTCTTCCTCCTAGGCCTCAATCTGCTGAAACATTACTCTGATATACAGTACAAAAGCAGTAACAAAGATGTTCATATCAGCCCATTGTGAGTTGGTGGCAGGCAGAGAAATCAATGAAGCCTAGGGGACAATAGTTGGAGTTTAAACAGGCTGCTGAAATTTGCTAAGACGCAGACAAAGGGCCCATGCTGAAAAGCGAGCGGCAGTGGAATTCCTTGGCCTCCATTATGTGGCTGAAACAATCCTTACTCAGAGAGTGGATTTGCATTTCTAATAGAGTTCAGGCTCTGTTTGTGAAAGGCTTTCGCTAGGCCTGACCCCGCGTCTCAAGAGCACACTGATACCCAGCGCCTGGCCTCTGCCTTGTCCCACACCACAGAGAGCAGTATCATGGGAAAATGCACTAACTTAAAAGAAAGCAAAGGAAGGCAAGAGGAAGGGAAAAAATGAAAGGCTTGAGGCAGTTTTGGTGGTACTTAGTGGTGAAAATTACTTTGGCAAATAATAGAACCTACTGCTGGTAATTACTGCTAACAAGCTTCCCCCAGCCCAAATGTGACACTTGGGCTGATGTGAGAAAAGCTGATAGAGGCCAAGCTTATTAAGCTTGAATGAAAGGGAACCTTTTCCCTATGAAAATATAGCAACTCAGGAGCTTACAAATCTTGTAATCTAGTGTTACCAATTATTCAGTAAAACAGAAAAAATGGCACGCAATATTTAAAATGCTTCTTGGATTTAATTCAGTATGGTGCCCTAATCCCAAGCAACTGTAATCATGAACATCCTTGGTTTCCTAAACATGCACTCTCAGTTTCAAACAAAATATTGTGGGTACTTATTCATCTACTTCATGCTAGGGACCACTGGGGAAACCTTTCATACTTGATGTCCAGCAGATAACCTGGTAAAACATTTTTCTTTGGGAGATCGCGGTGGGGGGAGGAAGAAAAGAGTTCTAATCTGAAACAAGGCAATAGAATCTTGCTCAAACATGTTCATGACTTATTCATGATCTTAATTTTAAATTTAATTTTGTGTGGTTTGACATAGTAATGTCAACTTCTTCATCAACCTTAAAATTGTTTTAATTAGCATGAGAAAGTGATCACATGAGGTTATAGCATCTTTATTATATTAGTGAAATACTGTGCTTTGAGAATAAGCTCTTATTTCATGATTAGAAATGAGTAGGAAAAGAAAAGACATATCAGAAATGTACTCTATTTATTAGTGTATTTACTGCATGCAGCAAAAGATCATAGTCTCCCCTACTTAGGACACAAGCATTTGTTAAAAGATGAGGGTTTCTTATGTATAGCAATAATTACATGAAAGATAAATGCTTAATTCAGCATTTGGTTAAATTGTGTTAGAATTATTTGACATATTCATAATCTTTACATATTCATATTGTCACAGGTTTTTAAAAATATTACAATTGGCTCTATGATATAAATGACACTTTTAGTATCTAGCAAACTACAGAAATTTTAAGTACACACTCATTTAATTCAGTGAAACAAAATCATATGTTCCTGTGGATCTAAGGGTTCAATTATAACTTAATTTTCATATTTGCAATGTAGTTTTTTTGACTACCTGATAATCCATTAGTTCATTGCTTGAATGTATCAGTTGAATTTTCCAATGATTTGTTTTTCTGTAGCCTAATTACATCAAGCATGCGGCAGCAGGAAGAGTTGTTGTACACTGGGTCATTGAAGAATTAGTATAGACATTTAATCTGTATTTTTACAATATGACTATTTTATAACTTGCTTAGAACACATTTTTCAAACGTGCAAAATAATGAGACCAAGAAGTCACACACTTTGAAATCTTGAAATATGCATCTTTAGATCTAGGGCTCTATTGTGTTTTATGATTATGGTGCCTTTCAACTTTCAGTGTCCTCCATTCAACAAAGTGCTGTTTATATATGTAGGATATATATATGTGCTAAGGGTAAACCTTTACTAAAGGTTTACTAAAATTTTGTATATTAAATTTGTGAACACTCAAGATATTTAAAAGACTTTAACCATGTGTTACTAACTTAACTTAATGATGTTCTTATATTCAGTTAATTCCTATGCAGAATTATCTGTTTTATTATTCCTGTGCTGTTGTAAAATCATGAAGATGTCTGTTCCTTTATTAAGATGTTTGCATAAGCTATGATTATTCTAATATAACATTTGTTTTTAAATAACTCTGCATATGAATTATCTCCTACCCTTTTCTAATAAGATGGTAAGTATATCTAATCAAATAATTTCATCATTTACTAAACGTAGTAAAGACATAATAGCCTACTACTTATAAAGGCTGTGAACCTTCGATCTAGCCAGCTGTGGTTTGAAGCCTTTTAAAGGGAAGTAGAATTGTTCAGGAGAATGTTGTTTATGATCAATGAAGTAAATTTTGCAAAAGATGGCTAATCTGTGATTTTAAAAAATCAACTTAATTTTCAACTTAACAAAAGGATAATCATTTTATAATAAACGATAATAAAGAATTATCTCTTGCATCTAGTCCAATAATCAGTGAAAAAAAAACCCATCCCTAGGAATGTTAAAGAAGTTAAATAAATGAATAAAGAATATAGCCTTTCCTCAGTTTCTTTTTTGAGAAATGTAAGTTTTTTCAGATGGAAGTTTTCATGTATGCTTCTGTGTGTATGTGTTTTAAGGTGTTATCATTGCCTTAAAGCACAATGTGTACATTTAGAATAAAAATCTTTCTGACTGATAATAAATACTATAATTAATTCATACAATTGCACTCCTAATGTGAACCACATAGGATACTGATGTTGCAGTAAGAGGCAGTATATATTCTTAGTGACACTTCATGGCAAAAAATAAAAATAAATATATAAAAGAAAAGGATGAAGTAATGAGTGAGAGGCAAAAACAAGTCAGAGAGAGAGAGAGGGTAAGAGGGGAGGGAATAGAGAGGCTGACAGAGTTGGAGAAGCCCAGGTGGGGTGAGGTGAGGAGAGGGGAGGAGCTGGCAGAAAGAAAGGGGAAAGGAGAGAAAGGGAACTCATGAATCCCTAGTATGGACGCTATAATTCATGATTTTCACAACTCTGCATTAATTAGTATACTTACAGAAAATTTTCAAGTTTTGTTGGTGATCCATTTCATCTAATTCATAATCCCATCTAAGACCTTACCTAAAACCTATTCTGAGGCATTTTGTTTCATCACAGGGAAAGCCTGTAGTTGAAAACAGACTTTATGAGAAAATGAGCTTTTCAGAGCTCTGTTAATACATTTCTATGGAGAAAAAAATGACAAACCTAACGATAAGACTGTAATGAGTTTGAAAGAACCATGCAAACAAATTTGGTGAATCATCATATTCCTTAAGCAATGTATCACATTTTTAAAGTATATGATAGAGAAAATTAAGCGAAGTCCTGATTTATGGAGGAGAATGCTGAAATTGATTTCAAATACTTTACTCTGCAAAGCTACATGTCAAGATTATGTATAATATAGAATAAATGTGCCATATATAATATATATTTTTAAAAATAATTTTTTACATATAATTTGGAAGCTGGGAAATGATCACCAGATGAGGCCTATCATTGAAAATGGGAGCATTCTGAGACCTTCAGTCATACCGACACTCAAATGGAATTCTCATTTGTTTAATATCATACACTATGTTCTACCATTTTGTCCAATTTTGAAAGTGTTCCCTCTGACACCTGCATTTCCCTTCCTCTCTCCAAGAGGAGAGGTCAATCCCTGTAGAGCCTCCCTCCTGTATCTCTCATGCCTGCAGCTTCTTTCAGTTCCAACTCCTTCCCTTTTTTCTGACATTGTGGCAGCCTCTAAATTTCTCCCCCTTTCTCCACTGTTTACCTGAACAGCCCACTCTGTGTAGAGCTGTCACATTAATTATCCTAATGTTCGGATTCAATTGTGTCACTCCCGTGCTCAGAAATTTTCCCATCTCTTCCCTGCCTTGAGAAAAGTGTTTGCATTCCTCCAGCAAGCAGCAGGACGCTCCAAATCTACACCAAACATCCCTTCCATATGTATTCTTACTCTATTCTGCACATACCAACGTCCTTACAAAAGGAGACTGCTATTCCATGCTATTTCCTGCTATCATGAACACATTTCATGTTTTAGACCATTTCGTTCTACCAGAATCCTTCCTCTTCCTCTCTGCACCTCTATTTACTAACTCTGAAGTGTGACTTTTATTATGACATCTGTCCAGACCTCACCTGAAAGCATTGCCCCTGAAACTTCTTTGTTCCTAATGCTAAATAACACTGTCCTTTATTATAATACTTGCATATTAAATCATGTCTTTTAATTTCCAGAGTACCTAATACATTCCCTCCCCAAATCAACACTAAATTAACATTGAGTAAATTGAATACATGGGAAAAGAAATATCAGGTGTTTTTAACTTAACAACAACAGTAAGAATGGCATTTATAATGTCAACAGTTA
Organism: Taxidea taxus jeffersonii; assembly: GCA_003697995.1. Lineage (NCBI taxonomy): Eukaryota > Metazoa > Chordata > Mammalia > Carnivora > Mustelidae > Taxidea > Taxidea taxus. Next base: position 516,765 of record ML106343.1, on the reverse strand, counting down.
AGTTACCCAGATGAAAAAAAAAGTTCTCCTTTTTTTCAAGTTAAAAATAGTTACACTGTCTTTAGTGGCAAAAATCAGTATATCCTTTAGATAAACTGGTCCTTTCCAATAATGGATACAATTTATTACATTGAAGGATTTATTTCCAAGTTAATATTTTAAAAATCAGAAAATGGAAAATATTCCTCAGATAATTCTTAGATTTTAATTATGCCTTCACTAGAAATATAAATGCAGATAAATACTGTGCCTTTGAAAATGAGTTTCCTTCATATAGTCTTCCCTTAAAGAAATAATACTTCCATTTTGATATATTACAGGATATGACAATTCTTACAAAAATATTTTAGATCATTACAACATATATATTCATAATGAAATTTACAAAACCATAATTTCTAACACTATGGGAAGCAGCATGTTATGAGATAGATAAACTGATTAACCTCAAACTTTCCATAGAGAAAATACTGTAAGCATCATGGAACAGAAAGAAATAAGGTTTATTTTTTAATGGATATTTTGACACAATTCTTAATTTCTTGTTATTTTGCCCAACTGAAAGGTTACCACTTTTAAGTTCCTTTACTCAAGATATTAGCATATAAACAAAATTCCTCAAAATTATTATAATGCTATAATGATATAATTTTTAAAAGAATTTCATTCATTCTTTCCATCTATACTGAAATGAAGTAATTATAGATGTATTTTAGAATGAAGTTATAGAATTTTTGAAATCTCTGCTTTCTTTCCCAAATTCATAGAACAATCATTTGAAGTTCTGCATACATACATACATACATACATACATACATATACTCACATACATACATACAAATCAAGCGGCTTTTACTGAATTTGTTAGGATTTAACTGGAGTATGTATTAAAGATCTCTTAGAGTTAACAATGAACTTAATAAACATAACTCTATAGCAGCTGAGGATCTTATTTTGAAGATAAAAGCAAGCTATAAAAATGTAGTGTCAACGTGCTTATTTGATTTTTTTTATTTTTAAAATTTTTCTTTCATTCTGGTAAATGCTATTGAAACCTTAAGTTAATGTCAAAATTTAATCCCATCCATTTACGTTAGAATGGTACATTCTTAAATTTTCCTTAGTGTTTCTGGCACCATAACAAGTGTTTAATATAAAAGCAACAGCAATGGGCTGCTTAGTTTCTCTTGTTTTTTGAAACTTTAAAAAGTATTTTACTGATTTACCGACATCTTGGTGAAAATGGCTAAAATCTTGTAGCTCAAAATTCCCACTTGGATTATCAACAAGTGTAGAAGAGTCAGTAATAGTCGGCTATTTTAAATCATTTCAAGCCTTCTGAATATTGTTCATGGTGCAAAATACCAGGCATAGATTGTGTTTGGCTTCAGTACCTGAGGTGTCTTTTTTGTGGTCTCTACAATTTCTTATATCATGATGTGAAAATATTTTTGTATCGATTAATGTGGTGCTAACAAACCTAACTTAATTTTTAACATGGCTTTCATGCATTGTGGAATCTTCCACTAGTTTTCAATATGTAACAGACTGCTATGAAAATGTGAGAGAAAACACAATAACTTTTCTCATTTCATTTGAACATTTTACATGAACATTGTAATACCATTTAATGAAATGCTCAAAATATTTTATTTCCCAAAATTAGTTTTAGGTTTCTCAGAGCTCCAAAATAAGTGAGGAATTTGTTTCTTCTCTTCTGGATAGAATAGCATGGTGGTCAAATGTATTTTGGGAAGAATTTTAAGACTCCATATGGAGTAATGCATTAGAGCCCCTGTAATGTTTGCAGTCCCATCTTCTGGAGGTATTTCATCTGCTTCCACATAACAACAATAATCTGTGCCTTTAGTTTTTGTTGTAGCAAAGGACAAAGACAACCTACATTTTTGAACTTGAATTTTCAGATCATAATAGCATTTTGTCTCTTTGGTGTTTCTTTCTTTCTTCTTCTTTTTTCTTCCCCCTTTTACCAACTGGGTGACTTGTTGAAGGGAATAAAGAGAGAAGGCTTCATACAGGGGAAGCCACCGATATCATTGGCAAGTGAAGCTCACGACAAATGAGATATTGTACGGGCAAACACAAAATGAGCTTTCACGCAGGGCTCTGTCAGTGTCATTCAGCTTTGCCTGAATGGATAACCCTCTCATGATTTATCTTCCATTCATCAAGTCAATGCCTGGTATCTTTTCAGTTGTGATGGATAAGACCTTGCTAAATTGACTACTGCCTGCTGAGCATTGTGGAGCCTGAGAACTAAACAGGAAGGGGATCCAGTCATATTTCATTCATATAGTAAGTCAGCCATTCTCAGTAGACCTAAGGACTGAGAATTATAAAGAGGATTGTTTCAGCTGGCCCATTGGGCTGAACCAGAGAGTAGTCAAGGATCCATCTAGTTTCCTGGACTTGAAAGTAAGGCAGCAATAGGGAATATTAGTAGCTTCCACAGCAGACCAACTGGAAAACAGAAAACCAATTTATTAAGAAAGAACTACTACTCTTCCAAGTCTTATTCTAGATAATAAATATTTAGCTAAATCCTTTCAAACATCATGCTTATTTTAATGAAGCACAACTTTATCAGATACACATTTTCCCTCACATTTGACTAAAAAAAGTTTTTAAACTTCATTATAGCAGTAAGCCTGGCCAACGTATTCAGTTATATATTCCTCAACTGCTGGAATAGAAGAATATCTAGCTCAGTGAATGTCTGTAGGTAGATGGAAATGTGACAATAATGGAGTGAGGTGGGGAAGGAAAGATGGAGAGAGGGAAGATAGAAGAAGAGGAAGGGAAGAAAGAAGGAAAGGAGACACCTATATTCATACGCTGAATTTAGGATTTGAAGTGTGGGTATGCATTTCTAAGCACTGTGGCTTTTTTTCTGCTTTAATAAAAATTAACCTGAAAACTTCCTGAAATACTTGCTTGCATGTGAAATGTGAACACAAAGCATCCACTAAAATCTCCTTCATAGATGTTGCATCTTTTGGTCCCTAGATAATTGCCCCTCCCCCCATTTTAAAGACATAGGTGAATTGTTTTGGTCAAAAAATGAGTACAGTTCCTTCATTAAAGTTCTGAAGTTCAGGTATGCTTAAATGAGAAAGTCATCGAATGTCATCTGTTCATCAAATCATGACTTTATTATGCCAGTGTACATGTTTAAAATCACTTCCCCAGTATAAAGCATTCAAAGATATGAATGAAGAGTACCTAAAAAATAATAGGGACCATTATCATCATACAATACCAAAAGTAAAGAAAAAGTTAACAAAGCAAACATAAATAAACACAAAATCTAAAATAAGTAACAGAACATCTTAAATCCCAATGTTATAGAGATTAAAGCCCTCTATTTTGTAGACTCACAAAGAATTACCTGAAAAATAAGTTCCATATAAAAATATTATTTCCTTTATTTTTGTGTCTGCTTTTAAAATTTGATTAAGTGATTCTTAACATTTATTATATCAATAACATATGGAAAAGGATACTAGAGGATCATTAATTCCTCTGAAATGTATTGAGAATTTTTATAGATATGATTGATTTATTTAAACACACAAAATGAGGGTGAATCATGTATCTCTTTTATATTTCCAAGAAGGAGCAATCTAGAAAACTTCTTACAAATTTATGTGGCTTTTATTCGAAGAGTTAACTAAATTTCTAAACCTAGAGATTGAAGGGGGTGCTCCACGAGAACATACCCTACCATAGTATAAGAGGTGTCATGCAAGAGAAAATTAATGGTCATGAAAAAGGGTGGGAGAGTGAGAGTGAGAGTAAGTGATAGCTTTGTTGTGTTTTAAGAATTTCCTGGCTAAGCTATTCTCTTAGTTACATTTGCTTTGAATTTTCACTTTTAATTTACCAGATGGTATGTACCTTTTTCAGAAAACAGAGTAAACAAAAAAATACCCCTCTTTGATAGCTTAAGGCATAGACATCATTCCAAAATGGACCAGGCAGATAATTTAAGAAGTGTCTATAGGCAGACAGACAGACAGACACACACACACACACACACACAAACACACAAACAATGTTGTTGTAAAAAATATCTATTAATCTCCAGAACCTCTTTTTCTGGAGTTTGGTATAAAAATTTTTCAAGGGCTAATAATAAAATTGTACATTTCTTTTCATTCTTTGTTTCTACTCTCCTGACTTGATCTATATTCATTTCTCTATTAATCAGCTGTCCCAGAGAGATAAACTGGAGTTAGTTTGTGTTATTTGTGAAAACAAAAGAATTGGCTAGGTGGGCTTTAATAGCATAGCTTAAAATAACGTTCTGAAATTGTCCTGGTATATAAGTTGTGTTTTCTTTCTCTATTCTATTATTAAAGGATATAGGTAATGATGAACCAGTTTAATTATATTAAATTGGCATTGTAAGGCATCATGATAAACTACCATTAACTGGTTTGAAAAAAAAAAAAAAAAGAACTGGCGTTCTGAGTTCTTTTTTGTGATCCTTTGAGAGAATAAAACTGCTAACACCCAACGTGTCCTACTACATAACCCAAATCTCACAAATAGGCTGCATTCAACTTTTATTCTGTAAGTATTTATTCAGTCCTAAGTCCCAGATGTTGTTCTAGGAAATTGGGATACATCATTTAACAATATACAAATAACCTTCACATCTTGGAACTTATATTCTGGGCATAGGAGGAGGCATAAATTATAATAAATATTAAAATGATGATAAATAACAACCAAGAGTCGGCAGGATACTTCAAAGTTTTTTTTGGTAATTTATTCATAGGTCTGCTCTTTAGAAAACCCTTAGGGCTTTCTACTTTTTTTTTTTTTTTAACAAAATACTTTGGTAGCTTTAAGCACTTAAGTAATCAGAAAGGCCAAGTTTATAATGTCTCAAGGTTACCAAGCAAATAAAAAAATGACATTGCATCAAGAGCAAGGACCTCTAGCTTGTAGCCCAGACTTCACTGACATCTGTCTGAACTCCATGTAGATACACACACAACCACCAAACTCACTGAAAAAGTAGATGGGCATTGGTTATCATCTGCCTTACTACAGAAAGCATTCATTATCAAATGATAAGACGTCCAAGGAAGTCCTTTTAAAAGGATAGAAAACTCTGCACCTCATTCAGTATCTTAACACAATGTCCGACATTCAGCAGATATTCTACCTACATCTACTGAAAGAATAGAAACAATTAGTGAAGAAAAGCAAATGTTCATGCTCTTTATAACATTCTTAGGTAACCTGTTTTTTGAATGTCTTGTCTTTCAATTTAAGCCTCCTCATGATAAAAATAGTCTATTTCTCCCTCTAGGTTGCACAGAGAGTATTTTTTCACAGATTCTAAATTCACTTAAGTGCTTTTAATGAAGGAGTTTTGTTGAAGTAAACAAACAAAAGCCCTGTGTATTAATGATAATGAGCATATTGCTTATTAAATAATGATGGTTCCATCAGGTGCTCCCTGAGTACTGTTAGTTCTGCAAAGAGGCTTAATTTGTATGTTTTAGAGTTAGCATAAGTATCTTGCGATGTAATGCATTCAGAACAAATGAGTACTTAGCCTAGCAACTGCTGAAGGATTAAGAAGTAACATAAAATCTTTATGAAGTATTATACAAATAAAATTTTTCTTCCCTTATGGCTGTTTTATTTTATATTTACAATTTGTTATTTCTCCCCATGCTTAATATTTTTTCTTTGAACCAATAGACTGGAGAATAAAATAAAATAAATATTGGAAAGCCATTCATTTCTCTGACCAAGTCTCTACATATCAAAGACCTGGCACCACAGGGTACAAAATGGAAGACTGAAAATCCAGACTCAGTTGCCCTGTCACTTGGCCTCAACCTCAATCTCTGTTATGTGATCAACCACGCATGTGAACAAAAGAGACATCCTCAGAAGAGAGGAGGAGTTTCTGATGGAAATCGCAGGAAAAAAAGAATATAGTTCGGAAAAAAAAGTAAGAAGATAGCCTTGTGGGTTTTGCTAAATGGGGAGACACCCCCATGTTCTTTGCAGTGATTCTTTTCTTCTTAATCTCCATCCTTCTTTTTCAGAATGCATTAGGTCCAATCAAGGAATCTGTTATAAAGGAAAGTTTTGTATATTTGTGATGTGTGTGGGAAAGAAGTGCCCCTGGGGAGGCTTTATTTAGGAATAGATTTTAGTAGAAGCATTTTCTGAGGGGAAAAGGTTTTAAGGGGAGGGCTTTGTTATTAATTGCTTAGCCTGAAATTCTGGGGTTACCTATTGGATGCTTTTTCTCATCTCTTGCAGTATAATCTATCTCTACACTAATCATCTATCCAATTCTCCAACCAGCCAAAGGACATGGCATCTTCAGAGGAAACATTTTGAGGATGAATCATGTCAGATCAGTCTTTTGCCTTTAGTTACTTTTGTGAAGGAATTAGGGAAATATATTTACCACCAAAAATATGGAAACTGATGAAAAATATGAGTCGATATTAAATTGAATCAATATTATACTAACATGTTCAATATGTATTTAATGTGGAAAAAACTTAAGACAAAAAAATGTGGAAAAATAAAATATCACAGCCCACCCAGAAAATGGAAATTTTGTTCACTGGTCACCAGAGTCAATGTTTATCCTACTTGGAGTTCAAAAAACAGAGTTAACTCCAAAATTTCGTGAGTTAACATGACAGATGATATTTCTCTAAAGATTCTCTCTCAACACATATACTCAGAACTAAAGTACTGATTTATTCATTTTCACCATGAACTAAATGGAATTATATATATCTTGAGAATCTCCATATTTAAAATTTAATGATCAGATTTAAAGTTGTTCCTTCTTTCCTGTTTCTTTTGTATTCATGATGAACACATTTCCTGACATCATGGTCATTAAACCTTAGGTGAGTAGTTGAAAAAGTGGAAAATTTGAAATAGAATAATTAAAAGTCATTTAATCCAATAACCAATTTAGAACTGCCAACAACAGCTTATATATTTAAAGTGTTGGATGAATTAGAATAATGTCAGAAATTCTAACTGAAAATTAAAGCCCTTTTGCGTATGTTAAGGAATGGAAGTGAAAGTATAAAAAGACAAAGGAAAAGGAAACATTTTTAGCTATTTTATTCAAACATCCACACAGGTACAGAGTTCTTTACATTCACATACTTTGCTCCACGAAGCACTCTAAATACACTGCTAGATTGCAAAATAATAACTTTCTCTTATAGAAATTAAGAAAAAAAATTTAAAAATCCCACAAAAATGAAAACCTTTTAGGGAACATTAGGGTTTAAAATGATTTAATATTAGGTTTTAATTTTTTGAGCTGTACCACCACCCTGAAAGTAACCTGAGCCTATTCATTTTCTGGCTTAAATTAAAATATAGTAACTACTGAGACAAACAAGAGAACTAACTCTATCTGAACCCGCCAACTATTGACTTTCCAGCAATGCCCATCTTAGCTTACAAACTTTAGTGAAGCTTCTTCTGATATACATAATATCAATATAATAATCATTAGTGCTAGCCACTCAATGCAAAAATTGAGTAATAGCTTCTCAATATGAATTTTAATATGAATATTGTCTATTATTTTTCCAACGAGACCATCTTCAAGTTCCAATATACTCTAAATTAAGTTGGTGTGTAGTTTATTAACATCAAAAGCATAACATGTCCAGGTCCTGAGAAAAATAAGTTTTTAATGAACATTATTCAGAATGAAAGAACAGGTACTCTTTGTTTTCTTAGAATTTACCATGTGTCAGGCACTGTCCTGGTAGCATTTTATACACGATCTCATTTTATCGATGCAAGAACCTCAAAACTGGAAACTACTGTCCATATCATAGAGGAGTAAATTAGCATTCCTCTCTTTCTCCCTAGTTCTTCTGGGTGTGGATAACCGTTTCTTCACTGCCACTGAATACTCTATGAGATTTTCCATCAATACTGTTGCTATTTATATTACAAATTCTGCCACTTGTTCCTGTTAACTCTTTGATGATGATAAAATAATAAGGACTAGCATATTGAGTGAATAGACTGTGCCAGTTACTATTCCAAACACCTTATATATGTTAGAGAACGTGTCTTCTCCCTTAACAGAACTAGAAATTGCATTGCTCATTTTATGTTTTGAATAAATAACCTTGTCATTTTTGCAGTGAAAAAAATAGAATTACTCAATTTCATATGGTCTATTCTAATATATAATACACTTTAGTTTTATTTGATGTTTAATGTGATAACAGGCTAATATACATCAATGTAAGTTTTATAACTATGATAATTATTCAGGCAAGAGTTTTATTGACCAATAAAGTTCTTGCATGTATCTTATAATTTTGTTTCATGAGATATTGTTAAATGTGGCCATTTCATTGGCTTTAAATCATAATGTCTACACTGCTTATGAATATAACTTTATTCAACCTAGTAATCATCCTTTCATATCCTTTCACAATGTGATCAGTGCATTTCACATTTTTATTGATCTCATGTTTACAAAATCTCCCCATTACTTAACAGCAAGATAAATCACACTGGCTAAAGCTGCAATAGTGTATTATGCCATTAAATAGTTACCCAGGGTCAAAGGAGAAACCCAGGGGCACCTGGGTGGCTTAGTGGGTTAAGCTTCTGCCTTCGGCTTCAGCTCAGGTCATAATCTCAGGATCCTGGGATAGTGTCCCGCATCGGGCTCTCTGCTCAGTGGGAGCCTGCTCCCCTCCCCTCTCTCTACCTGCCTCTCTGCCTACTTGTGATCTCTGTCTGTCAAATAAATAAATAAAACCTTAAAAAAAAAAAAAAAGGAGAAACCCAAATAGATTACTAGTGAGATTTATCTTATTACTCTAGTACAGTTCTAAGAAATAGTCTCACACACTATGGGCACTAATATTATAGACAATGAGGGTGGTAAAGAAATGAGTGTTGATTAACTTTTTTCTCAATCATTTTCTTTACCTTCATTATTAGGGATAAAAATAGAGCACTTTATTGTTTTCCATCAGGAGTGTCTTTCTTTTTAATTATTTAACAATATACAAGCTACTGCTTTACTCTACTGCTAACACTAAAAAGACTGCTAATTCTGTCAGAGTAATTCCAATTTTATAATTAAAAAAACAAATCACAAGTGATTGAGTCAACAACCCTTAATGGTATTTTAAGTAATTAGATTTGATCATTAGAGCGAAAACATTTTAGCAGCAAAAACTTGTTTCCTAAGAAACTTAATATTGTCTCATAGAGGGCAGATGAATGTTTTAAAATATTTTTAGCATATGCCCTATAAAGTTCAAAAGACAACATTTTCTATCATCAATCATTCTCTTTGCTAATAATGAACCAATCCTAACCATAAAATATAGATCAGATTTGCTGCCTTCACATTTAAAGTTTCAGGTTCTCCCGCACTGATTACAGGATCACCAAGCCGAAAGAAGAAGTCTTCGAAGAAAAAAACAAGGCTCCATTAATCATGAATCATTACGTTTTGTCAGTTGGCAAAGGAATACTTTGCTCATTTATCCTTTGAATGAAATTAGTTCTGGCTCAGGCCCTTGTAGAAGGAAATTCTAAATTGTCTTGGCATCTTCCTATAGCAGTTTGTGTATGTGCCATAAAATGGCAGATGGGGTTTATTAATGGCAGATGAGTTTAGTTCGCAAGGTTTTTTTTTTTTTCTCTCTATTTGATCATTTTAAAATTGAAGCTCAGATAAAACTCATACATTATTGCTGCATATTTATCTGTAGATATATTTCATCTTATTAATGAGAGAGAAAAGAAAACTGAAAATGCCTGTGATACCAGATATAAGCAAGCTCTTTATTCCCTGTGCCTTAAAGAAAATGGACACAAATTTCCCTAAGCACCCAGGAAGAATCAAATAATCAAAATCATTGAAAATATTTACAGTAAGTATGCGAAGATGATAGTTTACTTGTTAACAGCACTAGTCACTCAATAGAGTGCTGTAAAGATTACAGTCATGTCAATTAATGTTTAACAGACATATGAGTATGTTTTGAAAAGCAATGTTCCTGCATGAATAATTTCTACACAAATTTTACTGCCTTCACTCAGTTATCCTATGTGGGAAAAAAAGCGTAAGTTTTCAACATGAAACACTGAGAACTAAGCTAAATGACTGAAATAATAGAATATCTTCTGGGTGTATTAATCAAAGGTTGAGTCCCTTCGTATATCATTGTGTGGTAGACGTTCAGGCAGACACATGGATTCTTAACCATGAGTGCATGGCTGGCAGCAATTGGTAATGCGAACTATGAGCCTGCAAGATACCTCCTCAAACACTTATTTAATTTCACAGAAGTGACACAGGTGCTGGGGAAAATACACATATAAAAGTGTTTTATAATCTATAAAGAACGATAGACATAAAAGCTGTTATTCAGCCTAAAACCAGCCGATATAAGGGCTTTACAAATTGTTAATAAAAATGTTCTATGCTGAGTGTCCATATGTTAGACTTGGTGGGAGTTAATGGTGAAAATTTTATTTCAATGATTTAAAACATAGTTTTGACTTGCTTTTGGAGAGGATTAATATATGTTTAGAATAATAAGTCACATACTTGAAAATACTTCAGGACAGGGGAAAAAGGAAATAGTATCTTTAATTAAAAAACCTAATCAAAGAGGAGTTGTAGTAACTGAATGCATTTCCCTAATATGCAAGTATACTTTCACTGCAATGTGTGCTTATAGGAAAGCACACAAAAAAGAAAAGAAAGAAAAAAACAATAAACCTTTGATTTTCTTTTTTTTTTTTTAAGATTTTTATTTATTTGACAGAGAGAGAGAGAGAGAGAGCACAAGCAGAGGGAGCAGCAGGCAGAGGGAGAACAGGCTCCCCATTGAGCAGGGAGCCTGGTGCGGGACTCCAACCCATGACCCTGGGATCATGACCTGAGCTGAAGGCAGAGGCTTTAACCCACTGAGCCACCCAGGCATTTCAAATCCTTGGTTTTCTTAATGGTGCTTGAAATAATAATCAGTGGCTATAACACCATGTTATTTCAGTTAAAATTTTTTAAATTTTTTTTACAACTTCTATCTTAACATCAATTAGACACTTGTGTTGATTATCTTCTTAATCCATTAAATGCATTTTTAATCAGGTGTGTACTTAGTAATGTTTTTATTTTAATAAAATGGAAATAGCTAAGCTCAAATTTGATAGCAGCCTTGAATAATAAAAAAAAGTGACATAAATACACAGATTATAATGTTAAAATAAATTCAACTAAAACTTTGCTGGTACTTTTCAAGATCCATAGATAGCCAGTCATTTCCCACAATGACACACAATGACACACAGTTTAAACCACACTCCAAATAGATACAAGATATGCTTACCTTTTTTTGGTGGCAGGGTGTGCCCTAATGTTGGATTCAGAATCAGTATGTCCACATTGCAACGAATCACTTGCTTTATTGAACTAAAAGTAACTTTCCCAGTAACTGAAGAAGAATAAGGCAGTTTATGCCTGTGCAGGATATTAGGGAAATGTTTGCTTCTGTTTCATAAATCACTACTGAATCATAACTTAACTCTGCACCTAACAGATCTATAAAGTGTGTGTTCTGACTCTTGCTACCATTACATATGCTATATTCCCCAAATACTAATCCATATGTTTAGAAGATGTTGCATATCTCCACATCAAGCACAGAAGGTCAGGATCCAGCCATTAGCTTCCTCCAGATTTAAGATGGTGATGAAATGTGTATTTCATTTTAGCTGCCAAAAGATAATGGAATCCCCTGAAATCTCATTATCTGCAAATGTAATGATAGTCTTCTTAAAGTGGAAAAGCAGAAACGGAAGTGCAAGTTGCTCAAAAACTGGTATTGTAAATTGATATCTGTGTACACTATTATTTATGTCAATGTTTCATACAGAGAATAAGTTTCTCTTGCATTTGGGACTTATTTTGAAGAAATCGCACACATGCTGGAATTAGTCTTCTCTCCATGCTGGAGATTTAATATAGATAGATAGATAGATACACAGATGGATAGATAGTAGATAGATAGGTGTTAATATTTAATATATGTACATAGTATGAAATACATGTATTTGTTAATATAAACATTTTTCCTGCATAACTTCCTTTTCTTCTTTTTAATAATGTAACTCTGATTTCTAATCTTTCCTTTCTCCTATTCCACAAGGTCTCGGAGGGCTGGATTCCACTCCTCAGCAACTGAGTTGAAATCTGACCAATAGAAGCATAGGTTCCTGGATATAGACACATAATCCCAGCTAGACTAGTACCACTGAAGCCCCAAATTTTTGCTTGAGTGATTATAATAGCAAATGAATGCTTATTACACACCAGGCTGTGTTCTAAATGTTTTCCATGCATTTGGTTTTCTTTTAAGACTTGATTTATTTATTTTAGAGAGAAAAAGGGAGCTTACAAGTGGGAGGTAAGGATAGGGGGAGAGGGACAGAGTAAATCCCAAGCGCATTCTAACCCGAGCTCCGAGCCAAACATGGGGCTGCATTTCATGACCAGGAGATCATGACCCCAGCTGCAATCAAGTCCCACGTTCAACCAACTGAGCCACCCAGGTGCCCTGTTGCATTCAGTTTTTTCATCCTTATAATGACTTTATGAGATACTGAAAAAATGGCATGTTCCTCCCATTGGAAGTTAAAAGCCTGATGCTTCCCAGAACCCACAGGAAGAGTACCTGCCTGAGAATGTACCTACATGGAGAAAAGCTGACCTGAGCAAGGAAAGATCATGTTTTGGTGATACTGTTTGATCTCCTAGATTTGAATGTGAAAGAAGTCAGTCAATTAGGGGCACCTGAGTGGCTCAGTGGGTTAAAGCCTCTGCCTTCTGCTCAGGTCATGATCCCAGGGTCCTGGGATGGAGCCCTGCATCCGGCTTTCTGCTCAGTGGGGAGCCTGCTTCCCTCTCTCTCTGCCTGCCTCCTCTGCCTACTTGTGATCTCTGTCAAATAAATAAATAAAATCTTAAAAAAAAAAAAAAAAGAAGTCAGTCAATTAAAAAGCAATAGCTTGGGCATTAGACAGAATAATTTTGTTTATAAAATGCTACAAAGAATGTGAAGCTCAATAATTATTAGCATTACTATATGAATTAGAAAACTAAGCACTGTTTTTCCCGATGATATTTGCAATATAATGGGAATCAAAATGTTAAATTAACAAAATGAATCTAGAGCTAGCAGAATTCCCAGCTTGTACAAGAATTTTATGGCAGGGCCAATGTCTCCTTGAGGCCTTCAAATCATACCAGATTTATACTGAATGAACATGTTGTACTTGGCACCCATTATAGGAAAATACCACAGAAAAGAGGTTGCAAACCCAAAAGTCGACAGGGGTCATGCTGGTGTGCATATGAGGGAATCAGACCAGATTTTGAAAGCCGACCTAAGAGATCAAGAGAAACAAGGTTTCTGTGGTGCTTTTTGAGTTTCTGCAATCAAATGAGCCTGAGGCTTGCAAATTCAAATTCAAAAAAGTCCATTGAAATGGACTGTGAAGATACCCTAGAGTAGGGAATATATGTTCCACCTTCCTGTCTGAAATGTTTTCAAACATTATTCTGTTTTTTAAAGGGAACTAGAATAGGAACTTTTATGCAAAATATTCCAATTTTTTTTTTAAGATTTTATTTATTCGTTTGACAGACAGAGATCACAAGTAGGCAGAGAGGCAGGCAGAGAGAGAGGAGGAAGCAGGTTCCCCGCTGAGCAGAGAGCCCGATGCGGGGCTCCATCCCAGGACTCTGGGATCATGACCTGAGCCGAAGACAGAGGCTTTAACCCACTGAGCCACCCAGGCGCCCCAAAATATTCCAATTCTTAAATGTCTGCTTAATTTATTGAGGTGTTGAGTATGAGAACCCAAAATCAAGGCAAACCAAAAAAGCCCACAAACCGATCATACTCGGTATGCAGGCTGTCCATTATGACCTTTGTAGTACAGGATACAGACATGATTAACACCATCAGTTAGAAATCTGTAATTTGAAATGTGCCTTTCAATATTTATGTTTTGCTTAATCACTAAAATAATCCACTAGACCTATATCTTCAGTTTATTGATGAGAAAACAGAAGCCCAAAGAAGTTAAGTGAATCGTTGGATATATAGTTAAAGATTGCAAAGTTTAAACTCACATTCAAATATTTAACCACAAATGACTTTGAGATAGATTTGAAAGGCACTACACAGGGGCGCCTATATATATATATAATTTGTTGTTTCAGTTCTAAAGTTGGAGTGTTCCCTTGCTTATAAATGGATGAAATTAATAGGCATCCTGTATTCTATTGTTGTTGTTACCTTCCAATTTAATTATGTTAGTATATTGAAGACTTTTATAGATTTACTAGGTATTATTATAAATGTCATTTTACTGTGATGTTGGGCATTAAAATGTCAGTTATTTGCTTTTAGTTTAATAAAATGTTTTTATAGCAATAAGAATGGTGATATGCCCACCATGTAATTATAGAAACCACTCCATGAGCAATCAATCGATTTAACTCATGTCTCTTGACAAAGTTCTACTATAGCACCACTATATAGAGCAAGATAGCCTAACCACGTATTTTGCTTTAAATCAGACGAGTTCAGAATCTTTGAGGAATACAAAGTCAGTTTCTTCATCCTACTTCCCCAATGAGATAAATCACTTGTCTGATGGGACAGCTATTAGAGAAGATAGCAAAGTGCCTCAGGTAACTTAAAACATAGAGTGGCATCAGATAGTGCCTGAACATCATTATATAAAATTGGAATCCTATACCCCAGAGACCTCTCACTTGATCAGGTACATATTTATGCCAACCACCTTGCAATAACTACTTTCAAGATAGGACAGAAAGGTTTCGTCTTACACATAATTACAGATTACCAGATTAGTTGAGTTTTTGATGAATGCATAAGTCTGAGTATAAACATTCATGTGCAAACATGAGAAAGTCAAAGACCACCTGATTCCGGGGAAGTTGTGCTCATCGTTTATAAGCTATTTCCAGATCTCCTTACTTCAATTAGTTAATTAGAATGCCAGTGGTGGGGATGGCTTAATCCATAGTCGGAGGAAACAGAAGAAAGTATACTGAGGATAAAATGGACCAGGATAAACAATCAACTACTGTGGAAGAAGGAATAAAGAAAAGGTAACAACCTTTATTTACTACATTTAATAATTAATGTTATGGATACTATAATAATCCGATTCCATTTTTTAAAAATATTTGACAGCCAACAGCTTTTAAGTCTCATGGCTTCCTCTACCCCTGCTGCTCTGTATCTAGGCAAACTGATGAGAAATCCTGGTTTCCTCTTTTGCTGATGACAGGAGATTTAAAGAACACAAGTCTCTGCCCCACACAGAATCCTCACCCAAAACCCGCAACCTAATTACCATAAAACCCTGAAGCCAGTACCCTCTCTGCTTTCTCAAGCAACTTGGATCTGCTTGGGGGCTTGCCCAGTCTTCCTACAAAGCCTCACGATGTAAGTAATGAATTTACTCATATACTCTTGGTGTATACGTAGCAACAACAGTCTTAACATCTAAACTACGTCATGAGGGATTTCCAGTCTAATTCTAGAGAGTGTCTACAGTAGAGACAAAAACTTGTAAAGAAAATGCACATGACCAGACATAGGTAGGCATTTTCAATAATTTCAAATTATGAATAATGTCGAAATGGTAAGATCATAGACTATTAGCCCTTGCAGTCAAATAGCCATTTTCATTTCCCTTTCAAATTGTATGTAATATTCTTGCTCTGTAGATATCCTGATAAATATTAATGCTATGTCACAATAATGTTCACTTAGCATTTAGCAAAATGACACATTTTCTTGTGCCCCCAATTTTCTACCCTAAGGGAGAAAAAAAAATGAACATTTCTCTTATATGTTAGTTTCCTAAGGCTTCCATAGAAAGTTATCACAAGTTTTTGGTGACTTAAAACAGGAGATTTTTTTTTCCCTTACAGTTTTGGAAGGCAGAAGTCTTAAATAAAGATGTCACAGGACTTCTGAGCTCTCCCTGGAGGCTTTAGGGAAGATTTTGTTCCTTACTTCTTCCGGTTTCTTGTGGATGTCAACATCCCTTGGTTTATGGCTGCATGTCTTTCTACTCTGTTTCCTATCACCTTCTCCTCTATGTGCCTATATCCTTTTCTCTGTGTTTGTCTTATTTCTCACTACCCACCTCCTATAAGGACACCTGTAATTATTTTTACTGCTCACAAGGATAATCCAATATAGGTTCCTCCTCTCAAAATCCTTAACTTAATCACATCTTTTGCTATATAAGGTAATATTTACTCTTTAGCTATATAATGTATATGGTTGTGCAGATTAGGACATGGATGTATCTTTTCTTTGGGGGAGTGACCATTCAGCCCATTACATCTTGGTTAATAGGCTCAAAAAATTAAAGACGGTTTCTGTAGCCCCAATTCCATGGTAATGAGATAAGAAAGCATTTGAACCTCCTATCTTGTCAGGTTTATGCAAAAAATTAGTAAATGTGAATATAGATGTGTCGATGAACACAATTCTGCCTTCAAAACTGATCCCACCTGCCTATTCCCTTCCATACATCCTTGATTATTACAGTGAACCTCTGACATTGCTTCTATAAGCCACATGTTTCTGCACTCTGAGTTCTTCTTAAACTGTTCACAGTGCCCATCTTGCCATCATTTCATGTTCATTTCCTATTAACCTTCACGATCTGTTAAAATGCCAATTGTTCAATGAAGTCTAACAAGACCATAAATTAATTTAGGAAATAGATTGTATTGGACACTTTACCCCAGCACCAGACTTCCTTCTACATACTGTTATAAATATTTGACCAAAGAATGACTTGAAACTGTCAGCTTTCCTCTTGAAGCTACATTTCCATTTATTTATTTATTTAGTCCTTTATTCGAATCATCCCTTGTCTTTGACTTTTATTCATAACTACTGGATTTTACATATGATTCCTCTGCATTCTTGCTTTCTGGGGTGATTCCTCGCATCATCTTTATACTGGATCTTCTGAATCCTCAACTTTTTTTTTTTAAAGATTTTATTTATTTGACAGACATAGATCACAAGCAGGCAGAGAGAGAGAGAGAGAGGAAGGGAAGCAGGTGAGCAGAGAGCCCGATGTGGGGCTCGATCCCAGGACTCCGGGATTGTGACCTGAGCTGAAGGCAGAGGCTTTAACCCACTGAGCCACCCAGGCGCCCCCTGAATCCTCAACTTTTGATGCTGTGTCTACATCTCTAGGAGCCCTAAGCATTCCTCTATGGGACTGTTCTGAATATTTCATTCTAGTGGGCTATAAATTCTTGAGAATTAAAAAGGAATTAAATTCTTAGAAGAAAAAAAACACAAAGAGATAAAAGAAAACTGTGGGGGGATAATGGACATGTTCATTATCTTGGTTGTTGTCCTGGTGATTTTATAGGTGTATATGTATGTAAATTTATAAAATTGTATTTATGTTAATTAAATATTAGAAATATGTCTGTTAAACATTTTACTGTTCCAATTATTAAAAACTTAAGAGGTAAAGCTTTGCTAGAACAATTAAAAAAAGGAATCAAATTCTTAATGTTGTCATGCCTTCTACATATTCCTAGAACCATTTAGATGAATGAGACAGAATTGGTGTGTTTCCTAGTGAAATCAGTTGAATATACCATATTCATATTGTTCATACTTATATTTTAACTGTCATATAAGGGAATTTACCAACTTTTTTTTAACAGAAACACACAAAAACCATATTTCTATCTGTTGAAATTGGCTGTTGAAGCTAGAAGAGGCCAATGACAATAACTTACCCACATTGGGGATAATCCTTATTTGGCTTTTACTGCATAGTGTTTTCCCTAAAGGTCACCTGTGTGGTGACCCCCTGGTGTGCAAGAAATAGGGAAACATCCCACTTGCCATCACTGGCCCTGGAGTCAGGTAATCTGGAACCAATTTTCTCCCATGTTGCTGACTTACTTTGTGACTTGGGAAAGTCACTGCTATCTGCTGTCCATAGTTCCCATAGAGGGTTGGATTCAAGAGTAGCACCGACACTCCTCATGGCTATTGCATTGTTTACATGTGATATATAATTCAATTGTATTTCACGTATTCTAAAAACATAAAGTGACTATGTGATATACCAAGCACTATGCCCCTTTGTGCCAGAATAGTCTGGGGAAAAAAAAAAAAAGCAAACAAGATTGCTGCACTCAAAGAACTCAGGTCCCAATGGAGAAGATGGGCAGGTAACTAGTTATTATTAACACAGAGATTGTGAAAAGAATTATTATGTTAATAAAAATATTTACTGCTTTACACAGAAGGACATGATAAATGCCATGAAAAGACATATGAGGAGTAGGCAGCACCTTTAGGATGAGAAGATCCTTGGAGAGAGTCTGTTATATATGTTAAGGTAAAGTTTTGAGAATCATATTACCTTAAGAGAAAAGAATCTAATGTATTGTCTGTAAGATGTGACATGAATAGTAGATTTTATTTACATGATTATTTATTCAATATATATTTATTGAGTTAATAGTTCAATGCCACAAAGATAATAAACCAGTAAAACAAAACTCTCAGCCTTCATGGCACTTACATCAAGCTTAGAGGAAAGTAAGCATACACAGAATAGGTAAGTAAGTTACGTAATCAGAAGGTTAGGAGTATTCTAGAATCTAGAGCAGGGACAGAGGGTTGCTAGTGGCAAGGGATTGAGAACAGTGTGCCCAGAGTAGGCCTTATTAAGAGGGTGACAGTTGAGCAAAGACTTGAAGCAGATGAGGAAGTGGACCAAAGGCATATCCAAAGGGATATTAGGCAGAAGGAAAAAACTATGGAAAGAACCGAGACATAGCACATGTCTGGCATGTTCAAGTAGCAGCTGTAGGACAGTGCAGACAGGATGAGGGAGGGGCAGAACAGGAAGAGGTGAGGCAGAGTGGCAGGTGGAAGCCAGATGAAGTAGGACCTACAGGGCTGCAGTAAGAAGTTTAGATTGTGTTCAGATAGAAAGGCTTTGTGCCAAAGGATGAAGTAAATATACTTCCATTTTAAGAGGAGCATGATGTCTATTCTGTCATAAATAAACTAAGGAAGGCAGACAAACCAAGAATAAGCCCAATTAACATCCTACTGCACTGTTCCACGGAGGCAAAATCTGATGGTGACTTGGAGAGGGTGGTAGTAGGAAAGGTGATGAGCATTCGTTGTATTCTGGCAGACGCCACTGGAGGACTGGAGACATGTTAGGAGAAAATCACAAGGATTCAAGAAGCAAACTGTGTATGTTAAAGTAAGGGACTAAAAATAAAATTATTTTAAAATTGCATTAAAGGAAAAGGCAACAGAATTTTCAGTTAGAGAAGAAGTCCAATCACAGTTTCATACACTGTGAAGATACAGTGGGAAACTGAATTTGTAGGTATAGGACAAAAGGAAGAGAACCATAAAAAATTGTCCCCCAGTATATAAAAGAATCTAGTGCATAAGAACGAGCTTTGTATCAGATGAAGACAGAAAATTTTCATCTTCAGAAATGGATTAGAAGGCAGGAATATGAATACTGATGATAATAGGTAGACAAGTGGAATGATGTGAATTTGAGGAAGTTCTCTTATGATGATGTCACCTCCCTTTGTGAAATCAAAGCAGTTATTACTTGAGGATGAGGACATAATGTTTTACATCTTTTCTTTAGAGAAGGGAAGGAAGAGAAAGAATCTTAAGCAGGCTCCACACCCTGTGTGGAGCCCAATGCAGGGCTCGATCTCTTGACCCTGAGATCATGACCTGAGCCAAAAATCAAGAGTCAGATGCTTAACTGACTAAGGCATCCAAGAGCCCCTGTGTTTCGTGTCTTAAGGAAAGAGAACTGGAGTAAAATAAATTGTATTTTAGGTAAGAAGAAGAGTTAACAAATTAAAGAAATGCAGTTTTATTGCCAAACAGTGTTACAAGTTCACTTGATTTTTCTAGTGATAAATTCAAAGTTAAGCCAATAAATATAGCTGTTTGTATTCTCTAGACCTAGAAAAAAGTATGAAGTATATAAGGAAACATATTTAAGCAGGACTGAGAATGCAAACAACTATGAATATTGGAAGAAGTAGAAAAGGAAATGAGGGTGTAGAAAGACAAGTGTGAATGATTTACCATGGAATGTAAGCTGTGTTTGAGTGAGGAAGAAGGGGTATCTTGAAAATGAAAGATGCAGTGACAATGTTGTGACATCAGTGAATTTCAGTAACACTGTACTTGAAGAAATGATGAGGTTTGGATTTTAAAGGGAGCAAGCTGTGAACATTGGAGGGAGTGGTTAGAGAGTTGTATGCATGACGTTGTGATTCTGGATAGGCACATGATACAGATGGGAAGGTTTAATTTTCAGAGCGAGCATCTGTCTCCCATGGATCCACTAGTTAACAGAAGCACAACATGGAGCAAGCACATGGAGAGAGGGTGCCTTGGAGAGTTGCCTGGAAACATGGCAGGCTTTGTGTGAGCAATAAATAAACACTTATTATTTTATTAGCATGAACTTTATTGTTTGTTACTGTGCCTAACCTACCCCATCTTGACAGGTATATTCCAGTGAGCAGTTATTGCCCATTGTCTCAATATGTCCGTGAGAGCTGAAAGACAGTATTATTGGAATAACACAATTCAAGGAGTTGAAAAGGTGAATAGATTACAAAGATTATTGATCTGTTTATTCAAATCTCTAGTAATTAAGAACAGCAAAAGTTTAAGGAGTTAATATAATGAAGGGATAATGGGGAGCAAGGTGGTGGTTGGTAGATGACTGTAGAGATGGGAATGTGAAAAATGTGAGAAATATGAGATTCAAGGTATGAGTTTAGAAACAGAGAAGTGGAGTCAATTTGACTCTAGGCCAAGAGTTATGAGGACCATGGAAGGAAACAACTCAACCATCTTTGAAAGAATCCAGGAGAATCATCATTCACATTTCAGTTAGAGAGTAGAGGCAAAGGGAACTTTCAGAGAAGATATTGAATTAATATAAGGGGTTTGGCCGATGAGGGACTAAGAGTTTCAGAGGATAGAGTAAAAAATTTTCAGGGGATAGGAATACTAGAACAGATGTGTCTAATTGTGTGGAAGTTATAATGTGGAGATAAGGAGCTATTTGGGAATCTAGAATCTCATTTGGTAATTGATACAAACAGGGATAAAAGCAATAAATGACACAAGTTCTCATGAATCTAAGGCATATAATGTTGGTGAGGATTTGAATATAAAGGAGTTAAAGGGGGGATTGCATATCTAGGAATCTTTTTAATTGCTGCAAATAGAAGTTGGGTGGCTAGGGAGGGACAGTCTTACCTTAAGTATGTGTGGTCCCCTCTTGATCTCTGTTTATGGCCAGTGAGGAAGCACAGTCTTAAACCTAATTAATTCCTGCAGCTCTCACTGGACTCTGGTGACATCTGAGAGCTAGAATTCAGACGGCTCTGTTTTTTGATGGAGTAGAGAATTGCCACAGCATTTTGTACTAGGTGTAACACTCTTCATTCTAGAGACAAGAAAATGTTTCCACCTTGAAAAAATTATACAGCCAAACAGAATTCAATGTTTGATTCAAAATCTAATCTCTCTCCATAACACTTCACTGTCTCATGAATCCATGGCGAAATCAGTCCTAGCATGACTTCTAGCGGTATATCTATTTCTTGTTTAAATACAACAGGGTATGGCTATTTATGTCACAGCCATTATAGAAACTATCAATATGGTAAATATCTGTGCTCTATTGTACACAAACAATATGTCCTTTTGTGGTCATATGTTCTAAGGCACAGCTGTAGAGGTGATTTACATAAGATGTCCTACCTAAACTTGTGGGTTGATATTAAAGGTTTGCATAATAAATAAATTGAAAATGCCGATAATGATTTTCAGTGAATGTAAGAATATAAAGGACTAAGAACATTCAGCAGTGAGCCAGATTTCCCCTGGGTGTTATTAACCCATAGATCAGCAGCTGAAGATAGATACAGAGCAGGCCCAAGGCAGCAAATCAGTGTCACTCCACGCTCTGAAATGAACTCTAAAGGAAAAGCAAGGCAGTAAATTGTGACATTCCCTCCTGGGTATTCAGTATTTATGCAACTCCATGTTCTGTATCTACATCACGTCCATATAAGGAACAGCCCCTCCATGCTTGTGAAATCATGTATGGTGAATCGGTATTTAGGAGCACCATGAAATCCTTTTCCAATCAACACTGTCCCCATTCTTCACAGTTAAAATCTTATCTAAGCTTTAAACAAAGAGCTATTTGTTGGAGTTTATTATTGAGACAAATCACAGGAATAGTTTTTGTTTGTTTGTTTGTTTTTTGTTTTTTTTAGATAATGTCCAGATGTTATAGAGACTCCTGAAAATACCAGCTAAAACTACCATTTTTCTCTTCTCATTCCACACAGCACTAAGACAATCTTACCAGCACCAGCATTATCTCCTAAGGTTCATTACCACTTTAGTAGGTCAAGTTAGGTTTACTGGAAATATTTTAACTACATCATTCAATTAATATGAAAATCCATAGTAAGATATTTGATAAAAGAAAGTGTCTTACAATTCCCGTATATGTATATTTCTTTTCCTTGAAATCATTGAAGAGGCATTAATCTTAGAAACCTTCAAATTATTTTTACTTTTCGAATTTTCAGTTTTTGTACTCAATTAACAAATTGGAAAAGAAAGGAGATAATATAAGTTCATTATTAATACACAGATTAATACATGTGTTATATTATGGTGACAACACATTGAGATGATTTGAAATTTAAGTGCCTGCTTACAGCCATGAAAATTATCTCTGGACATCTACGTTTCACATACCTGGGGACGATGAACATGGCAACTTCACCTGACTGAGGTTTTGATGTTATCAACTGCCACTCAATCTCATGGCCTTACATAACAGTTATGGCTTCCAATCTATAAAGCCTTTTGTAGATATAAGACTTACAAAAGAATGAAAAAGAGTGCAATGCATATGAATAAGAAGAATGCTAGTGAGATAGAGAACATGTTTTGCATCTTCCAACTCCATACTCATATTTTCCATTAGGCATCTGTTTTCCTATTTCATATGATAGCCACACACTGCCTCATTTGAAGAGGAAAAGCTGTGGTCCATTCTTCTTCCTTGGTAAGGACAAGCATTAGAGCATTGTTCATGGACCAACAACTTCAGAATAAGTTAATTTAGGGTAACTATGTAATGCATTTCCAAAGCAGGGCCCTTCTGAGAGAGAAACAGGAGGATTCAATACCAGGTGAGTAAGCTTAAGCCAGGAATACCCTATTGTCATCTTAGTAAAAATGTGGATTTGTGGTTCTCAGTTCAGATTTACTGGATCAAGACAATGCTTTGCTTAAATATGTGGAAAGAATTTGATGACTTTCAGGGGACTTTTGGAAAAAAGGGAGAACGTCTGGAGAAAAGAAGAAGTCATTTGAAATAGAACTTCAAAATTATAACAAGAATTCAGGGGATATGAGACCCCAAACAGTGGAAAATGCTTAACAATTTTTTGTGCCATAATGTCTAATACCACATTAAGTTATTACCAGTACTAACCAGTATATGATTCTCTTTGCTGTATCTAAATATCAGTTAAAATGCTTATTCCAACAATAGTTCTTTAAGATTTAGCAATAAATGTTAGAGAAGTGGTATTTTAAGATACAAAAAGGATGGGGTTGGGTCCAAAATGAGAAAAAGTGGCACAGAAAAAAAGAGTTTTATGAGAAAAGATGCAGAGTAGAAACTAAGAATGCAGAGGAAACAGGCCGTTGAAATATTCCATGCTCAAGAGTAACATGACCACAAAAATGACCACAACACTGGGGTGAGTTCCTCAGTACATGGATTTGGGGGACATCATATTAAAGGTCCATTCAAAGGGAACCTGGGTGGCTCAGCCATTTAAGTGTCTGCCTTCTTTTGCTCAGGTCTTGATCCTGGGGATCCTCTCCCTCTGCTGCTCTCTTGTATGCTCAATTTCTTTCTAAAATAAATAAATGAAATCTTTAAAAAATAAACAGGTATGTAAATAAATAAATAAATATCCTTTTAAGCCCTAAGGGACCTTTGGAAATAATCACTTGAGTCACAATGATAATATGATAAACATACTCATGCAAAAAGTTTTATTGTGTATTTAGGGAAATTTCTTCATGGTGGATTCTCAGGTATTGAGTTCTCCTTGACATACAGAAGTATGTTGAGGCTCCAAAAGGCTATGCTTATTGGGTTTACAGGGCTGCCAGCAAGGATGCAAGTTATTATAAGTTCCACTCCCCCTTGTTGGCTTTAGGAGGTCAGCTAAATTTGTGATTTTAGGAAGGGAAATCCGTTAATGGTGAGAGAGATAATTGGAGTAACAGAGGGCAGGAAAACTAGTTAGTCCCTATAGAAATATAAGTGTGTAGAAATAATTCACTGGGAGAGTGTAAGCAGGATTGACAGTAGAAATGAAAGCGCTTTCAGGTCAAGATTGCTATCATCTTCTCTACAAATTTAAATGAAATTGTAGTGCATCCAAATTAACTGAATGTGGATTAAAGGACATGGAAGCAAAAAATTAATTTTTGACATTTAAATGAACATTCCCCATAATAAGGCTTTAGGCAAAATTTCTAATATCTGTTCCTCAGCATCCTTATTAGTAAAATACCAATTTTGTACTTATAAACTATTTGTAATAGTCGCTGCCTTATAGTTCCTGTTAGTTACATAGTCATATCATATATATATATAGATATATTTTTAGTATAGTGCCAGGCTAAATAAATACTGACTGAATGTTATGGTTGTTGTTGTTATCATTACAAAATAATGCTTTCTCTTGAACACCATAGGAAGTCAGAAGGGCGAATACTAGCAATTAACTTTTGTCAAGTAAAAAGTTATGACCTCCATCTGGTCATTTGGAAATAAGTAAATGCCTTTGGTCATAAAGAAGCTCGGGTAAATATGAACAGATGAAAACACATGTATCTGAATTCCTAAAACAGCTTGGAGACATAGGGCTTCTGATAATGTAGCAGTAGCAGCAGCAGCATTTCCTGAAAGAAGAGGACTGTTTTGTGCCTGGTAGGCTAAATTGCTCTGTGGAGAGCAAGGTATTTCCAGTAAGTAAACCCAAAAGCTCTATCTCTCCTCATTCTTCATTCCTCTGTCTCATTATGGTTATTTTGTTTTTGCTTCGCTCTCTTTCTCCTACACACACACACACACACACACACACACACACACAAGAATACCTCTTACCTACAGCAAAAGTTTCCACCACATCAAAAAACTGCAACTAATCCCAAGGCAGCACTCTCAAGCTGTATGAGTATAGGCAATCTGTAGGCATTCTTGCCATTCAGTAGGGTCATTTACAGTTCTAAAATGCAATAACATTACGCAGTAGCTGTTCTGCATTACTCCTATGAGGCAACGCTTACCATTACAAGGTAATTATAATAAAATCTTACACTGCTTTCAATTATTGTTTGCCATGTGCCATGGAAATAATAAATAGCATCGGGTATTTGCGAATAATATTCTTTCCAAAATGACTCATTGGGTCAATGTTTTTAGACCACAAAAATGACCACAAAAATATAACTGTTTTAAGTGAGGTCCAAATATGAATGACTTATGACAACAGCCCCTGGTGGCAAATGACATTGTCTGTGCAATCCATGATAATTACTTTTGTACCCATGTATGTATATGATTTTGTATTTACGTGATTTGAATACAAAAAGACCTTCCACATTCTTTAGCTACAATGGGAAATGAGGTATATAGAAGGCTCAAATCTGTTGGTTCAAACTACCTTTTGAAATAATTCATTCAGATTTTATTGACCCCAGATATTATCCAATTTTATCTCCATGCCTCCAACATGGGTTTTCCTTTGGAATTTTCAATGAGACTACATTATTAAAATGTGGCTTTAAGTTTCTTATCATACAGGGTGAGGCAATGAAAGGCATTAGTATAACAGATTAAACGAGGCATGCCTTGTAAAAGCAAATTGCTAACCTTTCATGTATACGTCTGCACTCTGTGTGCTACAGTGCTCCCTGGATATTAAAAAACAGTGAATCAAACCAGGCCGTGCCTTGCAAGAGAAAAGATCAATGGTTTTGTAGCAGGTTCCCATAGACAGCCAAAGAACCTCACTCAGTGAATTTTTATTTGAAGCTCTTAAATATCAATAAGAAATGTATCCAAAGGGTGGAACTAGAGGATATCATGCTTAGTGAAATAAGTCAATTGGAGAAAGACAACTATTGTATGATCTCCCTGATATGAGGAAGTGGAGATGGAATTGGGGGGGTTAAAGGGGTAGGAAAAGAATAAATGAAACAAGATGAGATCAGGAAGGAGACAAACCAAAAGAGACTCTTAATGTCAAAACAAACTGAGGGGGGTGGGGGAAAGGGGTGTCGGGAGAGGGTGGTGGGGTTACATTATATGTTTATACAAAATAAAAAAATTAATTAAAAAAAATGTATCCAAAGGGGAAAGCATATCAACCAATAAAAACTTTAAACAATACTGGCATCTAGGAGTCTCCTTTTTCCCTGCATAGAATTAGTATCATGTTATGATAGGATTGCAAAGAAAATGTAAATGTTTAATAATTTATTGTCAAAACAAATGATGCTAATATCTTTCTTGGCTGTTACACAGAGTACCTCACCAGCACCACAAACACCACTGCCCCTCCCCCCGAAAAGAAACTTCCTAAAATCAATGATTAAAAGTTTTTCAAACATTCTCTAGGTAGCAAATAATAGATATATTGTATGTTATAATTTTTAAAGATTTTATTTATTTATTTGACAGAGGGAGATCACAAATAGAGAGGCAGGCAGAGAGAGAGAGGGGGAAGCAGGCTCCCCACTGAGCAGGGACCCCAATGCAGGGCTCTATCCCAGGACCCTGGGATCATGATCTGAGCTGAAGGCAGAGGCTTAACCCACTGAGCCACCTAGGCGCCCCTGTACGTTATAATTTTTAAAAGGAACTTGGAAATCTTTTTAAATTTAACCTTCTGGATTGTATCATTTTATTTGAAAATACTCATTTCATGATACCACATTCTTCTGAGGACAGACAATCTTAAATTCTCTAATTTTTTATTGCAAAAATGGAAACTTCTATAAGGCTGTTGGATCTCGGTCTTTAAATATTAAATATTTTACTTCCATAATTCAGATGTTAATGATTGCTTTCATAGAATGAATATAATGTTTTTATTAACAGCTTGAAATTATGTGATTGTTTCAAAGGCTATTACATCATTTTACAATTTTTATACCTCTATAAAATCTTTTAATAGTCAATTCAACCACCATTATGATGAAACATACTGTATTTGCTACATTAAATCAACCTCTAAAAGACTTAGGGGGTCATTTTCCCCTCTTGAATGCTTCTACCTAGTGTTTATTACTATTACCAGTGCATATGAAAGAAGGTCTCAATCCCTTAGGGTTTAATTCCATGAGAGAAAAAGGGAACACCTGACTGTGTATACATTATCACTGAGTTATATTTCTTGAGTAGGTGCAGAGAATAAACTAGAAAGGATCAGTAGGCAGAGCTGGAAAAATCTGGCCAGGAATTGACCAGGAACACACAAGAATACCTCAAACTCTACACTGGTAAAAGTTTAACCAAGTGTTATACTGGGAAGAAAGAACTGCATTCTAAAATGAGCTTTATCCATTTGTCTGTTGTAGGGCATCTCGGCTCTTTCCACAGTTTGGCGAATGTAGACATTGCCGCTATGAACATTGGAGTATATATGGCCCTTCTTTTCACTACATCTGTATCTTTGGGATAAAAACCCAGTAGTGCAATTGCAGGATCATAGGGTGGGGGATGGGTGAGCCTGGTGGTGGGTATTATGGTGTGGTGCATAAACAATGAATCTTGGAATACTGAAAAAAAAAATAAAATTAAGATGTTAAAATAAATAACTAAAATGAGCTTTGACAGGAGGAGCTGTGTGACTTTGGAAAGGTTATTTAATTTCTATGGGCATTTCCCCCCTCACTTAAAAAGTTTTGGGTGTTGGGTGACATGAGAAGTAAAGTGCTTTGATGTATTTTATTATAGCCTGCAATTTGAAGAATGTTTCCCAAGAAACATACCTTAAAAAAACAAAGTTTCCATTTAAATATTTCTTCTTTCCTTGTCTCTCAGTCTTTTGTGATAAAACAATGTTGTGAAACAATAATCAGCATGCTTTCCACTCCACAACATTGTTCTTCCTCTCCTATTTTTACTAAAAGACTCCTTATACCCCTGGAGAGTTAATCATTTACTATAGTCACAAGCGGAAATTTTGATGACAGAGAAATCTGATAGACTGGGTCAAAGTACAACATTTGAAAGAATACTTGCAGAACATTTTTTTAAATTTATTTACACATTTTCATGTATATGTGTTTATGTATGTATGCATGTATTTTGCATCGCAGAAGAAATAGAAACACAAAAAATAACTCTGTGTTTCTAAAGCAAAGAAAAGCAGGACAGTTAGATGTCGAGGGTCTTTTGTCTAACCACATCCCTTAATTGCCTACAGAACCCTACATACATTTGTGGCAATCCAAGCATGTGGAGACTTTGGTTCAAAGTCTCTGGTACCTGAGAGCAGAGCAGCCTGGCAGAGGTTTCCATATTGCCTAGACGGAGGAGCAGTAAAGGAATTCTAGTTACATGGTTGCCAAAGGCTGCAGGAGGGGTTGGCCTTCCAGGGTAATAGAATAAATCTGTGCATCCCAGGAATACTGACCAGACCCTCTCAGTTCCACACCTTCCATGACAGGAAGTTACTGTGGATGTCCCTGGGATTGAGAGTCCAGCTCAGGGAGAAAAGAGTGTGAGGGAAAACCTCTCTATGTTCTGCATATAATTTGCCTGATCCCATGTCTGGTACATAGCAGGTCCTTATTAAATAGTTAATCATTATTGGTTAGCAAGATTATTATTAATATTACTCAGAAACTAAATACTGAATGTGTGTGTAGCTATTTACATATTTTAGTTGATTTTATTTTATTAAAAGTAAAGCCTCACTGGAGGAAAATACTATATTTACCCAAAAATACAGATTTTACTAATTTTTTCAGATATTGGCTACAAAAAATTAAATATAAAGTATAGGTGCAATAGAAATACACTTCTAGGTATGAATTATATGGAAATACAACTCCATAGATTATAGACTTGAAAACACTAAAATAATTTGCTGAGCCTGAGATGCTAAAGTGCACAGCAATAAAAGTGAGAATGACACCATAAATTAATTTTATGAATTAAATCACCTATTCTTTGAAAAAAAAATACTCTTAGAGATTGTAATGATGGCCAACTGAAAACAGAATGGAGGTTGAAATAAACTGATTATATTTTAGAATTCTTTTTCTTCACTCAACACAGCAATAGCTCTTGCAGATACTGATACAAGAAATGGCTGACGACAAAATGAAAAGGCGAGCCAAAAAATAGATTTGGGAAAAATGGGTCTTTTGCCCTTTCTCAAAATACAGACATAACTGACACGTCAAGAGTGGAGCTGACAGTGATGGTATAGGATCTGACAGCTCCAGCACGCTGGCTCATCAGCCTGCTGCCGCCAAGCCCAATATGGCAGGATTCCACCATATAAACATGTCTGTTATCTGGAAGTTAGAAGAACTGTTTTCCGCCTTCATGTGATTGGAATTTATTATTATTATACTGAAGTATTAGTTGCCATTAATCTCCAACTTCAAGGCCATATACAAACTCTCATTTTCCCAGTTGGGAAGGATATGCTTAAAATATCATCTCCCTTGGAATGTACTCAGTCAGAATACAAAAGACCATGGGCAAGGGGGACCATATTTCAGTAGCACTTTTGAGATCTGTCATATTTCCTCATGCGTTTGAAAATCAAGTTTTGGATTCTAATTTTCTGGCTCACTCAGATGATTTGCTCTGGTGATGTCAGCACTTCGTGGCACTTGATGCCAAGTGTTGTTTATGCCTTTCTGTCCTCCAGGGACTCGTAAATCCATCCTACATTCACCAGCTGTCAGAGAAGAAAAGCGCTGGTCACTGATCTCGTCATGATCAACATCGATCTCAGCACTTTGGCTTCTAGCTTAGCCTGAATGGAAATGAGTTGGTAATACAAATGTGAACCCAGAATATCCTTTCTGTCTTTACCATCAATGGATCTTCTTTTCTCCTGACATTCTTTAAACCATATTGGACAGGTGTTGCACAAAGTTGAAAACATATCTCTATTAAAGAGTTTTGTGTGTTTGTGTTAAATAGGGCTACTGAAAATTTTATTAAGGTTTTCTAGGTCCCTTCAGGTGGCTTTTTTCCCCCTTTGAATTCTTTCACTTTACTTAACAGACTGAATATAAAGGGAGAAGCCCCTGCATAAAGTGATATGAATAGCAGTAAGACTGAGCGTTCTCTGTTCAAATGGCCCCATTAAATCCACCATTGCCCCCTTGATGGGTCGTGATGGTTCATTTCTTTCAGCAAAGCATACTACCAGTGTTGATGTCATGTTCAATAATCTTGGGCTACTGTTCTGGGAGAAAAAAAAAAAAAAGTATGTATCTTTTCCAAACAGTGAATGTTGAGCTTCAAGCCTTCAAATTATTTTCAGTTTTTTCGTTCTCAGAATGAGTAGACACAGATACTCATTTTCTCTTTCTTAACATTTTTTATTGATATACTTGGCTGTTCTTTTTATCTTTAGATAAGAAAATCTGAAAGCTGTAGAGATAAGATTTCTCTGTTTACTCACAGCCCAGGTGCACAAATAAACATTCTTCCAGGATGGCTCCCTATATTTAATACCAATTCAAGAAATAAATTGTTTAAAAGCAAGCCCTTCAACGTAGTCATCACTTCAACTTAGTTTGAAGCCTGTGGCCAATTTTACCACCTAAACAATTTTTTGGACTTAGAAATTCATTGTTGTGAAACTCACTCTTTTCAACTTTACTTTCTCTTGATGTCATAAAGCTTTATATTTTAGCTTTATGACAAAAATCCCTAATATTTTAAGATTATGTTTACCCATCACCTGCTAGGAGAAGTGGCTTAATAAAATGGACTTCCCATGACTTTGAACTCGAACTGACCTGAGCTCCAACCCTACCTCTAACACCTCATAGCTCTGTGCTTTCTGGCAAGATATTTAAATTCTGTATCCCTTTGTTCATTCATCTTAAAAAAGAAAGCAATACTAACTTAACCTTGCAGGGTTTTGTAAGAAACAAAGGCATTACATTATTTATAAAGTAGTTGGAATAGGTCCTTGTATATAAACAAGGCCCAACATGTATTAACTCCACCTTTTATTCAGGCAAATTGTCCAGCACTTTCACTTACAGGGAAGCCCTGCTCATTAGGGGAAAAAAAAAAAGTTATGCAAGTAAAATGAACATCTAAGGCATCCTTTAAGGAAAAGAAGCGCAGAGATTTGGTTTTGTGGAGAAAGGTGAAGTATACATAAACTGTAAGGAAATATTAGGACATATTAATATTTTTTTCTTTATTAGAGATTTTATCAGGTCTCTTTGGACTAGCTGATAGTTCTATCTCCTTCATCTCTTTTGTCTATACTACATTAGACCTACCTTTAACCTCAACTACCAAATGAGCCAGAGCTGATGTGACTATTTTTCTGCCCTAGAAATGGCTCTGCCAGATTCCTTTCTTAATCTGTTAATCCAGTATCATCACTCAGTAAAATCTATGATCAATTCTGACATATACTCGCTGCTCAACGACATAGCTTAGAACTAGTTTTCTTCTCATAAAGTATGATCAGTGGTTCAGTGGTGTCTAGTCAAGAAAACATCTTCCTTAAAGTTTCTCCTATTCCTTCCCATACTTCCTATAACAAATCAAGGCTCCTCTCCCAGGGTCCATGCTGCTTTACCAACACAGTAACTGCTCTTTGGTATACAGCAAAATTATAAAATGGTTTTCATGCCAATGTTCTTATCTACTTTTCATCTCTAGTTGTACTAGCTCCAACCCTGGAGATCAAAGAGGGGATTATTTCAAGAGTATTATATGTTTCTAATTCTTATTGTATTGCTAGTGTTTGTGAGGCATTGCTCCACATTCCCTGATGGAGCTTAGGGTGAAAAGGATCATTTGAAGACACTGTTTCTTCAAGGAATATTCTTAAAAGAGTGAACAAGTTCGACCTCGCTATAGTGTAAATAAGAACTCTGTTCTAGTCATTTCTGGCTGGCCTCCATCTGATGTTTTTGGAACCTCTCTTTGAGTTTTCTCTCTGATGGGATGCCATCCTAACCTTGCAGTGACAATCGTTTCAGGAGCAGAATTCTCTCTAAAGTGATATGAAAAGCTATCTGAATGCAGAGGTTACTGGAGGGAGAGTTTCCTTGCTTTTTTTTCACATCTGAATCAAAAAAGGTTAAAGACTCCCCCACAGCAGTAACCTTAAGGACTCCTCAGTATTCATATTTGTGGCTGAAAGTTCCCGGATGTACTATTTTGAGTCAGAAAAAAACAACCCACAGTGTAGCCCTCCAAAACACTCAATATCTGGCATATTTTTCCTGGGTTCCTCATTGATGCTTTCTTATTGACCTTTCTTTTTCCTCCAATTTAGAATCAGTTAATCTGTTACTCCAGGGAGGTATGAATTTCCATATTCTGGTTGATTTATACGGATTTCCTGTAAACCGAAGACTGCAGGATGAAATCAATCACCATGATGCCTACAGCAGGGGCTCAGCATAAGATGTGCGAAACACCTGACATTTTCCATTCTTATTAGGAGTGAGATGAGAGCATGCTATTTTCATGATGTTTCCTGTGCTGGGAAGTTTATTTGGAGATCCTCATAGAGAGGATAGATACACAGAGAATAGATACACGACAGTTTGTAGCTGATATTTTATGATGGTGATAAAGGAATATCTGAAGGCTTTATCTGGCCCTTTTAAGAACTATTGAGCTTACAAGATTTCTGTGGGTAGGGACATGAATTAGTATCCCAGAATCTAAGAAATTCTGAGTTACATGTTGTGAGAAGAATGTTTGATTTCATTTTTTAATGCGGTTATTTTTCTTATAGGTCTTTCGAATGTGGGAAATACTATGTATATATTCAGTTACCAAAAATAATATAAGCAACCATGGCCAAGATAAGACTCTCTTTAGAAAGCATAAAACATCACTCTGACGGCAGCACCTGATGTTAAAAGTTTATGAACAACTTGCTAGATGACAAAGAGAGCAAAGAGAAAAGAAATCCTAGGAAAGTCACAGTAGAGGTCTCTTCTTTGTAGGGGAACTTTCAGGTTTTTAGTATCCAGATTCCCATTTGTCATGAAAATTTAAAATTAAGCCTCTTCAATGTGCACATTTTAATTTAATATGAGGGAATGTAATTTATTATTTGGCACAGATTTATTGTTGTAAAAAGCTCCCACTGATGTCATGGTGAATTCTGTGCATGAAATGAAGGCAAACAAATGATTCATTTTTCATGAATATTAACAATCAGTGTTACATTCTCCTCACACAGCAGTATAAGGTTCTTTACCAAAATACTCAGCTGTTCTTAGCTTATATTTCTTTCACTAAATCCATATGGTAGAGAAAAGTTTTATGAGAAGTAATGGCATTACCACAGAAGAGTAGTACAAGGTAGAAAGTTGCCAAGTTATTTTAATTGCAAGAGACCCAGGAATTCCAGTGGCCAAGTGATGGCAAAATGACCAGGATAACCATGTAGATACAGTTACCTTGTAACTTATGATGTATTTTATTTAATAGAGAGATTGCTCTCCAGTCTCTATTGCTGTGATAGTATGAAAGAACTCTTGTTTCCACATATAGCTGTATCATAGAAACAGGACTCATTCTTTATGAATCAACTCTTCTTTCACCCAGCAAATACTTAATGAATGGTTATTTTGTGCCAGAAACTGTGCTGGGCATTTGAGGTACAGCAATAAACCAAATTGATGATGTCACCAATATGTCACGGAGCTTATATTCTAGTGGAAAACACTAGTAATAAACCGACACAAATGGGATAACTATAGATTATAAACACTAAGACTGCTATAAATTCCAAATATGAGAGACTGACTTATTTGTTGTTTCTGTTATTGTAATAAAAAGTCTAGTTGATTTCTAAAGCCTAAAATAACATGCAATATAATGTAATAAGGACTTTTTAAAAACCAGTAATTAATGTTCTTGATCATGTTTCATTTAACACATATACACCCATTTTAGTCTGCTTTGTTCTTCTTTGTGGCTGTCTCAGGTCAGCATTCTGATAAGAAATGCTGAGTGAATTTATCTCCACTGAGCTATGTAACTTGTGAAACACATGCTTGTTTTTGTGTCTTAGGGCCATCCTAACAAACTTGCACAAACTAGGTGGCTTATAACAACTAAAATGTACTCTGTCACGTTTCTGGATGCCAGAAGTCCAAAACCAGAGAGAATCAGTTCCATGCCCCTCTTCTAGCTTCTGGTGACTCTGGGCAACCCTTGGTGTTTTCTGGCTTATGGATGCATCATTCTAATGCCCACCTCCAGGTGTCTTCACTTGACCTTTCCCTCTGTGTCTCTGTATCTCAAACCTCTCTTCACTTTCTCTTCTAAAAACAACATTCATTGGGCTTATGGATCCATCTTAATTCCTAAGATAATGTCATCTTGAGATCCTCACTTTAATTACACATGCAAAGGTTAAATTTGGTCAAATTCTGAGGTTCCAAGTGGGCATATTTTGGGGTGGACACCATTTGATCCACTATAGTTGTAAATTAGCATTTTACTCATTCTCGAGATTGTAAACAAGTATCATTAGGTTAATAAGTCACTTTTCCCTTCCCCATTTTTTTTTTAAAGATTTTATTCATTAATTTGACAGACAGAGATCAGAAGTAGGCAGAGAGAAGGCGGGGAGTAGCAGGCCCCCAGCCGAGCAGAGAGCCCGATGCCGGGCCCGATCCCAGGACTCGGGACCATGACCCGAGCCGAAGGCAGAGGCTTCAACCCACTGAGCCACCCAGGCGCCCCTCCCTTCCCCATTTTAAAATCTAAACTTGTAGCCATGGGATGATGAACAGGTTACTTGTCTTCTCTGTGTTATGTACTCCTCATATACTGTTGTGGACAGATCTAGCAGGCAAAAATCAGTAAGGACATAGTTGAACTCAACAGCACCATGAATCAGCTGGACTTACTTGACATTTATAGGATAGTTTATCCAATAACAGCAAAATACGCATTCTTCTCAAGGTCATATAGAACATTCATTAAGACAGACCACATCCTGGGCTACACAACACATCTGAACAAATATAAAAGAATAGAAATCATGCAAACTGTGTTCTCAGACCATAATAAAACTAGAAATCAATAAAAGAGTGATAGTTGGAGAAACTCCAAAATATCCGTAGATTAAAAACCTACTTCTACATTACATGGGATCAAAAAAGTTTCAAAAGAAATTTTAAAATATTTTTAACTAAATGAAAAGGAAAATACAATTTAAAATCTGTAGGATCAATGCTTAGAGGGAAATGTATAATATTGAATGCATATATTAGAAGAGAAGAAAAATGTAAAATAAATAACCTAAGCTTCCACTTTGGGAAACCAGAAAAAGGAAAGCAAATTTAGTCCAAAGTAAGGTAAAGAAAATAATTTAAAAAAAAAGGCAAGGAATCAATACAATTTCAAACAGAAAATTAATAGAAAAGGAAAAATTATGTGAAAACTAACTTTGGTAAGCCAGAATTCAGTGTCTTTTTGGAAATAAAACTAGAAAATATGGAAGAAACTTGCAAATAAAAACAGGCACCTAATGTTGAAAATTACAGGAAATGTTGATAGTCTCATACGTTTTTAAAGGTAAACTCAAACAACATTTCCAGTACAAAAATGTTGTCCAGAATATAGTAGCTGTCTATTAAATTATTCACTAGTTTTAACTGTGTGATTCACTATTTGTAAACATGCTTTATAAACAGTAAGTGAATATTTTCATTATGACCTTTGGGTTATAAATAGCTGCTGTCTTAGGCATATGGTCTTATACAAACTTACTTACATATTTTCATGAAACAAATGTACCAAATTTTAAGAAGTCAGCCAGGAAGAACTATGTCTAGAAGAGCAATCATTTTAGATAATCACAATTCATTAACAGCTACAGTGATCAATTTTTTAGTCTTGGAACACTTGTCGATATATATACTAGTACTAATAAAACTCTTTCATTTAGGCTTAATATACTGATAACAGGCATGAAAAATTTGCTTTTAAAACAATCAGAATATCAAATACAAACAGGAAAAGAGAGAGAGAGAGAGAGACAAAGACAGATTATATGATATATTTTCATATAAATAAAATTAGTGAGAGTATAATCTGCAGTGGAGTAAGGTGGTAGCAGTCAGGCAGACTTATAAAGAGGTAAGTTGTAAATATTTGGTTAACTCTTCACTAAGTTAACTTACTCCTGTACAACAGGAGTTAAATAAAGGTCCAACTAGGACTCAGTTTACTTGTTTTGTTCTCATTTTCTGTTCAAGTCATCCACAGCATTTCTGTTAAACTCTGGTGCATCCATTTGAAATACAGTTATGGTATTTTTGAAGAAAGCAATTGAAAACTGATCCTTTTTCATTTTGGAAATAGATTGAAGGGTGAAGAAAGCTGATAGATGAACCAGATTACTGAGTATATTCACTTCTCTATTTTAATCATACTTAGACAATATGAGTAAAAATTTCCATATATACAACGTGAAAATTATAAATTCAAATATATTTCATTGGGTAAACCAGAAAAAGAGTTACAAAATAAAATGGAATTAAGGTATAAGTATTCATTATGAGAAAACAAAAAATGAAAATGGTACAGTACTTGAAAACAATGCAGAGTAGCAATCATTTATAGACCAACTTTGTAAATGTTGCCCAATATATGTTTCAATAATATTTACCAGTATCTCTACATTTCCATCTAATGGTACAAATATCTCATGAGCTATTGCATGGGAAAAGATTCTGAGATGGTGATTAGAGAGGAGAGGTTTTATTAGGGAGTGCTCTTGGCCCTGAATCCTTTAGAAATAAATGAAGTGGATTAGACAAAGGAAGAGGGGTAAAGCAGTCTCAATGGAAGTGGCCACCAAACCACCTGGAGCTGGGATAACCCTTCATACGTGTGCTGAATTGTAGGGAGAGAGCTGTATCTTCACAGCCCTGTGGGTCACCAGAGATGTGGCCTGCCCCAGAAGGCAGGCAGGACTTTGGGCAACACACCTGACTCAACCGCAAAACTGGGCAGATGGGGGAGAACTCATTATGTGTTGGCAGTTCCAGTAGCTTCATCCTGAAGGGGAACCTGGGAGATGTCTGGTCCTTACATCACTAGGAACTATTTCTTCTATAAATTCAGGGAGCAGTTAGCTCAGGGCTCTAGCTCAAGATGAAGAAGACTGGGCAGAAAGACTATAAGCACTGCTGCTACCTTCGGTATGGCAACCACAAATGTCCCTTTTGCTTTCCTCCTCTACTATCCATTCTATATTCCCTTCAACATCAAGTAGCATTTTTGCTAGTGTCAGGGGCATCATGCATAGCCTAATCCCTGAGAAATTTAAGCCTATATTCCTCATACCTTTATCTAGAGAGGGTTGTAGCCCTTGTCCATTCACTATGAAAATTGATCAAGACAGTATCAAGAAAACCCAAGTATAACATCTGGATACTAAATATATTCCTTCCTGCCCCCATTGCATAACAACAGAACCACTGTAGACTCCTGATGATCAGATTCAATGAACTATCCCAAAATGATGACTCTCCTTCTTGCCTTCTTTCTTCTCCTGACACTACGCCTTGGTCATGCACTCTTAGATTACCATCCCATGCATATTCATGCTGAGTAGGCCACAGTTCCTTTGAGACATTGTTCATTTTCTTCCTTATAGGGACCTGCCTGCTTCTAGCTGCATTATTTCCCAACTTAACCCCAGTGGCCAAGAGGGGGATTGGGGACAGATCTTGAGGATGAGGTTCATGTTAACTTGTATGAGGGAGGACTCTCCACTAATTTCAAGCAAGGAGGAGACTGATAACTCTAAACAGGGAGTGAGCCATGACATCAGCTTTGAGAGTTCAGGGGAATTTGGGGACTCAACATTCACAGGTCAAATTAATCTAGATGCCCTCATCCTATGTGGCAAGATGGACTCATTTCTTTATTTTTTTTAAATCTATTTATTTAATTTCTTTTCAGTATAACAGAATTCATTGTTCATGCACCACACCCAGTGCTCCATGCAATACATCCTCTCCATAAAACCCACCACCTGGCTCCTCCAACCTCCCACTCCCCGCCCCTTTAAAACCCTCAGAATGTTTTTCAGAGTCCATAGTCTCTCATGGTTCAACTCCTCTTCCAATTTCCCTCAACTCCCTTTTCCTCTCCATTTCCCCATGTCCTCCGTGTTATTTGTTATGCTCCACAAATAAGTGAAACAATAAGATAATTGACTCTCTCTGCTTGACTCATTTCACTCAGCATAATCTCTTCCAGTCCCGTCCATGTCGATACAAAAGTTGGATATTTACCCTTTCTGATGGAGGTATAATACTCCATAGTGTATATGGATCACATCTTCCTTATCCATTCTTCTGTTGAAGGGCATCTTGGTTCTTTCCACAGTTTGGCGACCATGGCCATTGCTGCTATGAACATTGGGGTACAGATGGCCCTTCTTTTCACTACATCTGTATCTTTGGGGTAAATACCCAGTAGTGCTATTGCAGGGTCATAGGGAAGCTCTATTTTTAATTTCTTAAGGAACCTCCACACCTCTTAATCAGGATTTTGGATTTAGCATAACAGAACTGATTAGATTGAGAGTAAAACTATCTTTGGAGCTCTGTTACTCCTATGAATAAGTTCTGGAGCTAGCCTCCAGCTTTCTCTGATAATAGCTACAAGAGGTGAAAGCCTTTTATATGTTAAAAAAGAAAAATCCCCTAGCTTTCACACTTGTCTTTCAAACGTCAATTAATTACTACTCTGAAAGCTTCCATCTCTCTTCCTAAGGCAATAATGCTTAGCACCTCACCCAATTAGAGGTACTTTATAGCTACCTTTTGTTCTTTATTTCTCACATACCTAATATACGGAACCAGGGTTATATATATAATTGAACCTTGGGTTCAATTCCTTTGGTAATAAATGAAGCCGACTCAGCAGAGGGGAAAAACTGTGATGCAGTCTCAATGGACGTGGCCCCCAAACCATTTGGGGTCATTGCCAGACAAGAAGTAGGCAACCCATTTTCAAAAGCTCATCTCCAGTCCGTTTT
The DNA here is from genome assembly GCA_003697995.1 of Taxidea taxus jeffersonii. NCBI lineage: Eukaryota > Metazoa > Chordata > Mammalia > Carnivora > Mustelidae > Taxidea > Taxidea taxus. The sequence goes on along the minus strand of ML106343.1, from coordinate 477,191 downwards.
CTCAGATAACTATCAGCGCCACTTATCTCTGGGTGGGTTCCCAGGAAGCAGACTCTGAGATGGAAATTCCCATGCAGGGAATGCTCTTGAGATTAATTCCATAGAAAGAGAAGCAGAGAAAGCAGAGTTGGTAAGGGGAAAAGAGCTGAGATCTGATACAATCTCAGTAGAGACTTCAGTTGACCATACATGGAAAACTAAGCTGGGATGGTTTTTCAGAATTGTCCTAAATTTAAAGAAAGTGGGCCAGGTCTTTATCAATCATTGATCAATATGGGGCATCCTGCATGGGGGCATACCTTTGGGTCACATGGTTTGTCATAAGTTATGGCAATCCCTAAAAGAGGCTGAAAGCTGAGGTCTATAGACAGGAGGTACAGAATGAATTATTCATTCTTGCAGGAGAATCTGGCTGGTATTGTCACAGTATCCACCAAACTGGTGTATGACATTGTTAACTCAGTTTTAAGGCAACACAACCTCAGAAAATCCTCAAAGATGTACTAAAAATAAAAAAATTCCTTGGGAGCCTAGTGGCTAAATCAGTTAAGTACCTGCTTGCAGCTTGGGATGTGATCCCACAGTCCTGGGATCAGAGCCCTGCATTGGCTTCCTGCTTAGTGCAGAGTCTGCTTCTCACTCTCCTGCTTCCCCTGCCTGAGCTTAATCTCTCTCTCTGCCAAATAAATAAAATATTTAAAAAAGAAGAAAGAAATTCATGCCAAATATTCTCTTTTTGTCCATCTAAAGTTGCTTGGTTTCTGATTTTAGTTAACCAAAGGAAAATTCGGGTAGGAGTTCAAAGGAGAGCAAAAATAAGTTCTTTCTATTAATGCTCCTAATTTCCTCCCTTATTTATTTATTTTTAAGATTTTATTTATTTATTTGACAGAGAGAGAGATCATAAGCAGGCAGAGAGTCAGGCTGAGAGAGAGGGGGAAGCAGGCTCCCTGCTGAGCAGAGAGCCTGTTTTGGGGCTGGATCCCAGGACCCTGAGATTAGGACCTGAGCCAAAGGCAGAGGCTTAACCCACTGAGCCACCCAAGTGCCCCTTATTTCCCTCCTTTTAGGGCAAATCACTGATCTTTATAAAGCAACCAACTCTAATGATTCTTTCTCTTTCTTGGTTGAAGTGACTTTCCTGCCGCATACGCAATCCAAGCAGGATGTCTGCTCCTACACGGCTAGTTTTGCCCTATACTTGTCTTTCTTTCTATATTGCTCCCACCCTAGTAATAAGTCCATCTGCAAATTTCTTCTCAAGTTATTCTATCTTGAGTGCATCTTTGTTTCTTACTAGGACCCTGATTTAACAAACATCTTTCTTAAAATTATCAGTGATCTGTAAACTCCCTTAGAGCCACATCTGTGCCTGTTTGTGTTTCTAAGGTGTTCTACATGTTCTGTGGGCATGCAGTAATTGAATTAATTTAGCCAGTCTTTTTGAACATATGCATAAGATTTTTATTTATGGGAATAGTCATATCATTTGAAGTTCTAATTCCTATTTGTCAAACTTGGGAAGAAAATCTTAAGTGTGGCAACATTTCCTGCATATTTCAGTTGTAAATAAAATATTGGATTCTCACTTATTTAGGCCTTATTAGGGAATGCAGAGACCACTTAACTGGATCATGAGAAGCTAGGGTTACTCAAGATAGTCCACTATTTATATGACCTGATAGTTTGCTTGGTTTCTTGAGGCCTTGTTTCTTCATGTATGTAAAAACTGAGTGGGATAAGATATCAAAAAATTCTTTGTAGCTCTAGTCTTTTTCAGTTCTCTGATGAAGAAAGTTATAAAATGAGCATGTTGCTTTGAATTTTTATTTTATATGCTTTTAACTTCTGAGTCACTGAATTTTTTACAGATAACATTCTAGGCTATTGATTATCATTTCCTATCTTTTAATGGATGGGAAGAAAATGAGAAATAGACAATGTCATTGAGATTTTTGGCAAAGACAACAGCATAAGGTTTATAAATACTGCATTTGTACTTTGGTGAAGTAGCTATTGCTCAAAGTTAATGGTTTTGGCAGCCCTGGATGGCCCAATGTTGACTGACTGACATAAAGGTCAACTGCTTAATTTATGATCTGTCCTTCCAGAATAAAGACACTGATGGTGACCTGCTGGCAAAAGAAGCTGCCATTGAGACTGTTGATACAATAGTGATGACAGTTTAAAAAGAATCTGTTCACCTTCTTTTGATCCCTGCCTCTTGTGATCAATGATACTCAAGCCAGGTCAAGATTAGGAACAGACACTTCTGTGGCTGTAGAACAAATTAAGACCAAATCACTACTAAGCATTATTAACTTCATCTGCATTCTGAACTAGCCAGACATAGACAATTACTACTCTCTGGACTACAGACAAGTTCAGGATAGCATTTTCTGTTGTTCTAAACCACTCAAATAAGAATCCAATCACTCCATAAATTGAAAGTCACTTAAAAATTCAAGCTCAATCAAGATGATTTTGCAAAAGGGCACCACAAATCAAACCCTAACCCTACACTGTTTTGGATATTCTCATTAAAATTGGTGATGGTAACATGAAAATTGGTAATTGTAGATCAATAAGTCAAATTCCTTGAATTTCCTGAGAATATGAACACAGAATTTAAATTATAGTGTCTCAGTCTAGACACAAATGCCATTTTGGGCCCAATAATTTGTTGTTTCAGGTAAGCTGTCCTGTGCATTTTAGAATATGAAGCAACACCCCTACCCACTAGATGCTAATAGCAACCTCCCTCAATTGTGATGACCAAAAAATACTATCAAATATCCCCTTGGGGGCAAAATTGCCACAAGTTAGAAACTACTGATTCAATTAATAAATGTTTTAAATTTTATTTTGTTACCAAGCAGTGAGTACTGGAGTTCCAAAAATGAATAGGGTGGTGTACTCTACTCCCAAGAACCTTAAAATCTGTTCAAAAAAGAAAAAAAACAGGGCACCTGGGTGGCTCAGTGGGTTAAGATCTGCCTTCAGCTCAGGTCATGATCCTGGGGTCGTGGGATTGAGCCCCAAGTCAGGCTCTACGTTCAGCAGGAATCCTGTTCCTTCCTCTTTCTGCCCTTCCCCACACTCATGCTCTCTTACACACACTCTCTCTCTAATATAAATAATTTTGTTTTAAAAAAGACCAATAAATACTACCATTGAGGTATGTGGAAAGCATTTTTTTAACTTCCTAGGCTTTTAAAAATGTTTAATTCAATAAAAATCCAGTAATAATGTGTGTGACAATGAATTTTCTATTAATTCATAAAGCTACTCTTTGTAGTCTTGCCTGAAGGAAAATGGGGAGCCTAGAAATGTCAGAAAGAACTGAGGAAAATAGGACCAAGAAAAGGAAAAAAAAATTGTGGCCCAAACTTTGACATCCTGGTGCAGAATAATACAACAGTTAAATTTAAAGATGAAAATTGGTTTTTCTGGGGCTCCTGGGTTGCTCGGCTGGTTAAGCATCTGCTTTGGCTCAGGTCATGATCCCAGGGTGCCGGGATCCAGTCCTGAGGCCTGCTCCCTGCTCAGTTAGGAGCCTGCTTCTCCCTCTCTCTCTGCCCCTCTCCTTGCTTGTGCTTTCTTTCTCTCTCTCCCATTGTCAAATAAATAAATAAAAACCTTTTTTAATTTTTTTTTTTTAATTCATCTATTTGACAGAGAGATCACAAGTAGTAAGAGACAGGCAGAGCGAGAGGGGGAAGAAGCCTACCCGCCTAGCAGAGAGCCTGATGCGGGGCTCTATTCTAGGACCCTGAGATCACGACCTGAGCTGAACGCAGAGGCTTCACCCACTGAGCCACGCAGGCACCCAATAAAATCTTTAAAAAAAGAAAATTGGTATTTCTGCCAGAACATCCATCATACTTAAACCCATCAAGGAAAATTCCAGATCTTTGAAGTCAGATATTACACAAACTGTAACATGTATGTCTATAATTTGGATGAAACAACACGTGGCACTAAGATTCTATGGTACTAACCTCTCATGGTGGCTCACTCACTTGAGATCACAGGGCAGGTTTGCTATCTTACCTTTCCTGCTGCATGTTCAAACTCCAAATGAAATGTGAAAATGCAGTGACATTTCCCTGAAATTCAAAGAAATTAGAAGGTGAACTCCAGCAGGGAAACATAACACTGTACCAAGGTTGCTGTCACATACCAAGTAGATAGGAAGGGATTTTATATAAAAGTCATGCTTGAAAGGCAATAGACAAAAGTGTCGCGTGACAAGACCAGGCTTAGTGAACTCTTCAGAATAAAAATCTTAAAGGAACACACAATTCTCAGTTGTGAGAATCAAACTGAATTAGTACTTGTTATCTGGTGAGCAATGTTACTTAATTAAACCATCTGGGGACATGAACAAGAAAACCACAAACATGCAATTTTATAGTAGAAATGAATGAGACCCATAACAGGTCTCTACGGTAAGAAGTTATCAGAGTAACTCAACAGCAGTCCTGAGTTCTGAATGGCACTGTGAGAAGTCCAGGAGAGTGGGCATTTATTTTTAGCTTAGAAATTCACATTAGCAGTAGCAACTAAATACTCAGATCAGATACCGCGTATAAATGTTTCCAGAGATGCAGAGATATGTACTATATATAAAATTTAATTTATCTTGAATGTAAACTACATAAGTGGTTTTAAAAAGCACTTTCAGGACAATGCAATCTTATCTCTTGCTGGGCAACAAAAATTATTTAAACCCTAAGCAAAGATTTTCAATATATTACTAAAATGTATGGTGAAGGTTGGATGCTTAAATGTGAACCAAGGCTGATACAGAGAATTGCTTATTATGCCAACTAAAATTAATATAGGTATTAGAACCAGCTAGGAATGAAGACAACAATTGCCCAGGGGACTGTTCCTTTTCTAGAGTGAAAGCAGGAGGCAACTATATGAACTCCAACTAGAAACACCACCTAGATTTGTCTGCTTCCCAGACTATTTTACAAATGGAGGCAAATCCTGCCCAAGACTATCCATCACCAATTAAGAGTAAGGAGGACACAACATGAAATGCCGAAATAATAAGTGATCAAGGAGACCTCCTAGTTTTGGGTCATTTTATTCCCAACAAACATGGTTTGTAATACTTGCAAAGCTGTATTTGATTCAAGATGATTCAAATATGAATTAGAAGCAAATATGCTCAAGTTGTTCACAACTGAGTGGAGAAGATTAATGCGGAAACAATGAACTGAAATAGACTTAAAATGTAAAAAATAATAGCTCAAATAAGCTTATTTGAAAAGTGAACAGGAACAAAAAGGAGAAGTTGTTGTTTCTTAGCTATGCCAAGCCTTAGAAAATTTTATGTATGTCCATATTCACAAAGTGAATTAAAGAAGTCCTCACTTATTCACTTCCTATTTTATGTTCTTACAAAACTTTGACAGCTCTCTGCAAGGATAGAAGTGACTGCATGAGAGCCATTTTGCAAAGAGGTCAGTTTCTATTTTCCCTTTCAGTTATTTGGACCAAGCCTGAGGTTTCCTTTGAAGTTGGTGGTATTCCAGTCAGCAACTCAGAAATGTAAGACAAAATCTCAAACGTGTCCAAGATGTTTCTTTTTCTCTCTCTCTTTCTTTTTTTTTGAATCATTCCATTAGAAAGATAACAACTGGGGTGCCTGGGTGGCTCAGTGGGCTGAAGCCTCTGCCTTCTGCTCAGGTCATGATCACAGAGTCTTGGGATCAAGCCCTGATTCGGGCTCTGCTAGGTAGGGAGCCTGCTTCCCCATCTCTCTCTCTCTGCCTGCCTCTCTGCCTGCCTGTGATCTCTCTGCCAAATAAAGAAATTAAATCTTTAAAAAAAAAAAAAAAGGAAAGATAACAACTACAAGCATTTTTAAAGTACATCACATCAAAAGGCTTAAAACAATATATATTTTTTAATATGTTCAGTTAGCCAACATATAGTACATCATTAGTTTTTATGTAATGTTCAATGATTCATTAGTTGTGTATAAGACCCAGTGCTCATCACAACACGTATCCTCTTAATTTAACCATAAAATGCCACTTACCAATACAAAATAAATGTATATGCTATGTCTTTCTTCTGTTTACTTCCATGCATTCAACTTACATTTAAATGTTTATGTATGTGTGGGAGTGAGTTGTCAGTAGACATGTGTTTAATGACATATAGGCTGCAGGTTTTTGGTGATGGAAACAAATTTTTCTGTTTACAGTCTCCATTATATTTAATTTAAACCTAAAACAACAACTCAAGTAATAGATGTATTTATATTCTTCTATTTTTAAAATATTTTATTTATTTATTTGACAGACAGAGATCACAAGTAGGCAGAGAGAGAAGAGGAAGCAGGCTCCCCACTGAGCAGAGAGCCCTATGCAGGGCTCAATCCCAGGACTCTGGGATCATGACCTGAACTGAAGGCAAAGGCTTTAACCCACTGAGCCACCCAGGCACCCCGATATATTTATATTCTAATTTATAATATATCTCTACTAATATGTTATTTTTATAATGTTTAGCTTCTGCATATGAATTACATTTTTTTCAAAAGGTTCTTAGAAAAATTAAGCTGACCATTTAACTGAAATAAATCAGTAGCTATTGAAATAATTTATCTGGATTTTTTGAATGATGAAAGCATTGATTATTCTTGAACTATTATTATATCTTCTAGAAAAGACTTTAAAAAGTTCTGCCTAGGAAATACATAATATGAACTTTATCAGTTTGATTAGTAAAATTTCAGAAAATTGTTTCATATTTTTATACACTCAAAATACATATTTTTAATTATTTAAAGCAGTCTAACATGGCAAAATGGCCTTAGAGAATCAAATCAAGAAAAAAAATATTAGAAGTTCATGGGAGCCTCAAGGGAAAATAAAAAGTGAGGAGCATAATGGCAGATTTTAATACATGATTAAGTTATTGATATATAAAATTACATTGAATTTCATATTCTGTCTCTCTACATGTGAGTACAGTGTATTTTGTATAATTATAAGTTAATTTGCACCATGTTTAAAAAGTACAATAAGAATTCTAAAATATTTTGCCATATTAATGGACTTTCCAACCATGATCACTAACAAACAGATGAGATTGATGTTAAACTTACCCCACTAAGACCAAGTTTCCTAAGAGGATTATAAAAAGATTGACATCCTTGTTAAAAGATTGTACTTTTTTTTTTCCATTTCATTTACTAAAGTGAAGTCTTTTTAACATGCTTGATTGTGGCAGTTCAGCTAAATAGATTGTCCATTGAACAGTTACAAAATGAAATATTCGCAAATCTGATTGGGTCTTTAGACCAAATCCATTTGTAAAAATCAATTCTGGCACGGGGAAATATGTATGTTATATTTTATCACCATGAAAAACTGCTGTTGGAAAATAGTAATCATGTATCCAAGGAACAATTTATAAAAACCACATCTTAAACAATGGTGTCATTACAACAATCATCCATAAACAAAAGAAACATAAATGATAATCACTTTAAATACACTGAAAGTGGAATTATATGGTAGAATAACATTGTATTCATGTTTATTTTAATTCATTTTATGGCATTCAAAAAATAGATACAACTTAGCAGGTGCTGAATAATAAGCAGAGAAAACGAACATTTCTCTTAGATGCACCTGGGTATTCACAGCTTAGAAAACAATATCCCAAAGAAATTCAATCACTACAGATTGTATGCAGTGAGATTCCACTACTCTTCTCCAGAATATTTCACTATTTCATGTTTTGCCATGTCTTTTCAAGTTAAATAGAATGTCATTTTTAGTCTTTATAATGTGATCTATCATGTGAATATGCATAAAGAGTATTTTAAAGGTGTCACCTGGTAGAATAATTCTCGAGCTCTCTCAGGTTCATTTTATTTTTATTTTTATGATTGTTGATTTTCTCTTCTGGACAGAAAGAATTGTGAGGATCTCAGAGATAACAGAGGATGCTGAAACGACTGAAGAAGACTGTTTTGGTAATATAAATACTTTTATTTAACATTGAATGAAGTAGGCAGTCTCCACCCTCAAGAGATCTGAAAGATGGGGAGGTGAGGACAGAAGGCAGGTTGCTTTATAGGATTAAAGAATAGGAAATAAGGAAGAGAAGCAATAAAAATATCTAATGTGTTGGGTTATATATCTGGCCTTATTTGAAGTACTACTGGGATAGGAGGATCACCCATGTTACTTGGTGACCATGGATTGGTTACCTAGATGGTATAACTTCTCAGTAGATAGGCCATTTATAAGAACATGAAATCTCAGAGGTAAGTTGCCTTTTTCTGAGATAGTTTTCCAGGATCAGTGGTGTCCAGCCTACCACATCAAAGTTAATATGAGATCAATTGACACTTCAAACAAACTTTATTTAACATGTCACGAAGGAGCAATTTCCTGCTCAAAGAATGGCTTGCTTCATGAAGCATTAAATAAAGTTTGTATCACTCAGATTGTCTTCTTAAGTAATTTTAACAAGGGCTAATTTTTTTTGTGGCAGAAAGTTTCAGTTGACTATGGGAGAGAGAAGAATAAAAAGAGAAGGAAGAGCAAACAAGGAAGAAAGATCCCCACCCATGCTAAATCACAGAATCTGAAACCGGTCTAGTATGGCTCTTCCTGCATTGGGTATGTGTGCTGAAGTCCTAGGCCTCCTTATGGGTTAGGTTTGAGCTGAATGGGGAGTTTGTTCCCTGATTAAAAAAAGACCTAGAAAGTATTAAAGAAGTCTCTTAAAGACAGCTCCAAGTTCATACCCCACTCCATTCAGATGCCTGAAATACAGGAAAAAAAATTATTCAAGCTATCCGCATCTGGTTATCCATGTAAATGCAGAGGAGCTCACGAAGAATCTATCCATTCTATTTCTGAAAACTAGTTTTAGATAAAACTGTCTCCAGTTTGGAGGAGAGACAAAAAGATTATTCACATGAGTTTCAAATAGTTATTTTACAGAGACATGAACCAAAGAAAGGAATGCAGCACCCAAAAGATACACGGGGAATACAATGAGTGAACAGAAACAGGGGACACATGTAGAAAACAAATGCATCATGTGCTAAGTCAAGTAGAGCATGGAGTCTATGAAAACAAGAGGTTAGTGATGAGATAATCGGTAAGAAGGTGAGGTCACAGGAGACCTAGTAGCGGTTAGAAAACAAAGTGAGGAGAACCATACTATTGCAGTAATAACGGGTACTTTAGAAACAGGGAGTGGGGATTTCTAACAATAAAGTATCTGGCTGGAAATTATTACATGAGAGTGAAGAAAGGAAAGACAAAGCAGGGAAATAGGTTGTGGATAAATGCTACATTTTGAGAACAGAACCATATGGAAAATTGGAGCCTCCCTGATGCAGAAAGCAGAACAAATAGATAGGGGAAAAATTAAAGATAAATACTTTCCTGAAATGAGAAAATAGCTAAATTTACACATTGACAAGGTTCACTTTGTTCCCAGAAAAGTTAATAGAGAACATTCAAAACCAAAACATATCCTGTTGAAATTATTGAATTATGGGGATAAAAAAAGAGTCATGCCAAAGGCATTTGGGCAAAAGAAACAACTCACCTATAATGAAAAAAACAAAATCAGGAGGGCCTCAGACTTCTTTAAGACAATTGTGGATTGGAGTCAAGTCTATGATGTTTCTAAGGAAAAGCAGAAGGAACTTAGCTCCTAGTCAAGTCACCACTGATGTGTAAAAAAACCAAAGAGACATGCTCAAATTGTCTGGGATTTGGGAAGACATATAACCTGCTAGCGAATCTGTGTATAAGTTATACAATTAAGATACTAGTCAAAATAATGAAATTTGGATGTGACAACTATTGTAAGTAAGGACAATAGAAATGCATAACTGGGAAAATCTTACCAGTTAAAAAAGAAATCCTGCTTTTGTTTGTTTGTTGTTTTTAAATAAACTAGCAGTCAGTTGTATACAAGTCACATGTTTCAAGAAGAGCAACTAAAAAAAAAAAAACAACGTAAATGAACAGGCAAGGATACATAACAAGTAAAAACATAAATCAGGTGATAATATAATGATGAAAAAGTGATATTCAAAGAATGTGTTAAATGGACCAAAAAAGTGCAATTTCATAAGAGATAATGCCTAAAAAAGAGCATATAATAACATATAACATGCTGTTAAATACCTATGAAGTTGTAATAACCGACTCTAATATGTTCTGAGTTAGAAAAGAACTTTGTGATTTCTGGCTTTCATTGCCTTGTCACATTTCTGTTGAACTTCCTTCTATATAATATAAAGATAGATATATCTTTAATAAAAAGATATATATGTAACTGTCATGAATATGTCCCAAAATATATAGTATTGAGGGTTTTTTTAAAATTTTGGAAATACAAAGAAAATTTGTCAGCTATGTAAGAGTAGATGTACAGAGAATATAATATATAACATATGTATATATTCTATATATGTAAAATAATGCATTTCTGTCAGTTCTTGGGACAAACACAAAAATAAGTAAGGATTTGTATGACAACTAATGCAGTTGATCTAAAAGAAATATAGCAAACCATGTGTGAACAGCAGAGAATACACCTCTCGAGAATCCATGAAATATATATTTTGGAGGTTTAGTTTGAAATTGGCAGGATAGAAAAATAATCTGCTATTCAGAAGTGGTTAATACATATAGAACTGATGTCTTGCCTATATGTTACCTAAACAACTATTCTAAAAGAAAGCCCTCATTTGTCTCCTTCATGTTCATAATTATTTCACTCAATTACCATATTAATGTCTTAAAAAGTAGGACATTCATACCTGGCCTTTTAGACCTGGTGTGTGTGACTGTATAAAAGGAAGCATTTAAAAAGGACCTTTTTGGTGTGTCTGTGTGTGTTTTTGTTGTTGTTGTTGTTGTTGTTGTTTTCCTGCAAAGGATATTCAAAATACTTGCATATGTGCTTCAAGTACTGGGAAGCAGCATGGAATGTCAGTAATTGATGAGCTAGTTATTTCAGAATTCCATTTTATGATAGTATTTTAGAAATGTGAAGTTTTGTGGCAGTTTTGCCAGATCAAAAAGCTGTAATTCAGCAACGACAATAATGCTGAGCGGTTAGTTCTGGCCGCGTAGTTTGATGCCATCTTTACACTCGCAGATCAATCCCCCATACACCACTGTCACATAAAAAACAGCCCATTGCACTGTACAATTTGGCATGATTGCCTAAGAGGCCTGGATTGAACTGGCATTAATTAGCTATGTCACACTATTATTCATTCCCTGTGAATTTGTTCTTACCATTCAGATCAGGGATGAATTCACTAGCACAGCAGTATGGAGAAACAATTATGATCTACTTGCCTGTGTTTCAACTAGTATTCTTCTTACACAGAAAAGTCAGTGCTGTAGAATTTAAAGCACTCTAAATTATATTTCATCCTTCCTTTCTCAGCACGAGTAATGAACACGCTTAGAGAGACTATGCCCAATTTGAAAATTGCAGCTGAAGCTTAGTTCTCCTTCTTTCCTTTATAATAGTTTTGTTTTCTTCTCTTTGACAGATTCCCCATCTACCGGTCCTATCCTACTTTCTGCCAAGTCTCTCTTCCTGGGTTTACATGTTTGAGAAGTATTTTGTTCTGCCTTCCTACGTGAAATCAGATATATAGCATTGTTCATTAGGGAGTTGGGAGTCCCTAAAAGGAAGAATATCTAGTTCATGATAGTGTGTTTAATTAAGTAATATGGAAGGATAATTATCCCATAGGTTACACAATGGCCACAGGTGAACACCATGGCTAACAAAGCTGTTGTTGAGCATCTTGAAGCATTTTATTACGTATAGTCCTTTATGTCTGGTCCAGAACTGTATTGTTTTTTAAAACTTGTCTACATCAAGGCAAAAATATAGGACAGAAAGTGTTTTTAATTTTGTAGCTCAGAGTCAAACAAGCCCCATAAACCTGTAGTGTTCCAGACTGTGCTTGGAAGAGGCCAGTGTGGTTGAAAAGGACAGCTTCATAATATTGCTAATGATTCATTAAGAAGTTTTAAATTGCAAGTCACAGAAAACTCTGACTCAGCAACAACACTACATCCAAGTCATTGGATGAGGCAGCTTCATGGTTGCTTGATTGAGTGGTTTAAAGACATGATGAAGTAGCCTGTCATTCTCAGTATGTCAGCTTAGCTCCTGTCATAATGGAAAGATGTTTGCTGCAATTTTCACTCATTACATGCAGTCATTTCCTTACCCAGTAAAAGTTAAAAATTAAACATTTTGCAGGACAATCCAGAGACACCTTCTCTTATTCCTTTGGCCAGTATAGTATCATATCACTAAGATTAAACCAATTACCAACGAGGAGAATAGGCTGCCATGATTGGCTTAAGCCAATCAGTAATTCCCTTTGGACCTCTGGATGGTGTCATCCCTCCATGAGTCACAGTGGGAATTTTACCACTAAGGAAAAAGGAAGTTGGGGGGGGCAATTGATAATATCTGGGGAATTTGCTGAATTATATAATTCATATCTTGTTTCTTATGAGAATGAAACTCCAGGCAGGTAGATAGTCTTTAGTGGAATTTGGGGCACCAATAGAACAAGGCTGTGTAGGACATTTTGTTATTAGAGTGCTCAGCAGGGAGTCTGCTTCTTCCTCTGCCCCTCCCCACTGGTCCTGCTGTCTCCCTCCCTCTCTCAAATAGAAAAATAAAATCTTAAAAAAAAAAAAAGTTGATTAATCCTATGGAAAAAAGAGAAAGAAAAATATAAGGAAAGATAATGGAGACCAGGAGTGCAGGAGGGGTACAATTTTAAGTAGGGTATTTAAAGTTAATCTCATTGAAGTGATATTTGAGCAGACTTTCTGCTGTTCAAATCACCTCTCTCTTAATGTTGTATTGCAGATGTGAAGTTTTTGAGATACTAAATGCACCTCATAAGATATTAAAATATATTTATTAAATATTTTATAAAGTAATATTTTATTATATCGTGTTATAAAATCTTACTTTTTTAAACAATATTTCTAATGGTAGTTTTCAGTTCCTGCTATGTATCAAAAATCAGCATGAAAATTTATTTTTCTTAAATTATGATAAGTTCTCCCTTTATTTAAGCTATTTTGCCTTCATCTGAGTTCTGTCCAATCAATTCTGTTCTTGAAACTTTTAGTTTTTCTATTGCCTAAAATAGAGTCTCCTTTTTATTTTTTTCTGGGAAGGATATCTTGTACTAAAGAGAAGACACAGTCGGGAAGAGTATAGAGACTTCTGAGGAACTGAGAGGGGGAGAGAAAGCTTTATCCCTGTTACCAGTAAAAATAGCCAGTGATCAACCCTGGTGATCCAATTATATAGAAATTGCCTTTGTATCCATATGGCTTTCTAGAATGGCTATTGATTTATTTGCTGTAAAACAGAAAGTGCTACCCTTAGGCATAATTTTAATTTAATAAATGTTTATTTCTTATATCTTTTCATGGCTCTATCTGAATATACTCTCTGGATACCTAATGCATTTATCTCCAGGGTCTCTCATCATGGTTGGTTCCTCTTCCCAAATTGTCCAGGCTTTGAAGGTTTAAATCTCTCTTCACTGGGGGATCCTGGGTGCCTTGGATGATTAAGCATGTGCCTTTAGCTCAGGTCATGATCTCAGGGTCCTGGGGTCAAACCCTGCGTTGGGATCCCATCTACTGGGGAGTCTGCTTCTCCCCCACCCCACCCCCGCCTCTCCCTTCCACTTGTGCTTTCTCTCCTTCTCTCAAATGAATAAGTAAAAATCTTTTAAAAAATAAAAATAAATTAAAAATATATATATAAATTTCCTCTTCACTCCCCACCCTTATAGATAGATCTTAGGTCCCTGCTAGATACCAGGTACTAATTTGATAGATTATTTTGCACAAAAGTACATATGTACATACAAGAATATTTGGTCTAAATAATATGCTCAGATTTTTGCCAGGGTCTTGCATATCTTAATCCAAATAGATACAGTGGGCAATGATAGATATACAGGGGCCAATTTAGAAAGCAGATGTGCTTCAAATCATAGCTCTGGCCAGAACATAAAGGCAGCACTCCCTAGGTCCCATTCTGCAGGAAATATTTCCCTCTTCATTTTTTTTTCCTCCTATCTCTCACTCCTGGAAACTCCAATAAGTTGGGATATTTTATGCAACAGTTTTAGTGGGTCAATAGTATAGAAGTTAGATTATAAAGGGTATTATTCTCAGCTAGGGTTATTTGCAGCCCTGCATAGGGATGTGTGGAAATGTGGGGGATATTTTAGAAGAAACACATACTTTGGGTTGTTCTGGCACTAATAGATGGAATATCCAGCCATACTGGATATTTTTCAAATATTATGAAAATGCTGCACTATGAAAAATGTTTTACTCCAAATGCTAATAATGCCCCTGTAGAGATACACTGGAGGATGTAAACTGGTAGGGCAGTGGAGGATATAGACAAGGATAGTCCACAGTCAGCACTATTGAATATATGGTGATAGAAGCCAGAAGGTATGCTGACTATCTTTGGAGAAGCGGGAAGGAAGAACAGCGTGGGGAAATTGCCTGTTCTATTCCAAATACAAATGCAGGTGGCCTTTTTATGCTTTTAAATTTAAACAGCAAGTCTCATTTTACCATTGAGAAATATGAAGCTCTGAGAGGTTAAATAATTCATACAAAATGCAATATATTAGTGAATGCCAGAGCCAGGATTCAAATACAGCTGTATTGAACTTCAATGTTCACATCCTTTCCCCTAGAGTGGAAAGACATCAAAGCACTACTCTGGCATCTGATGTAATCAACTTATTTGTATGAATTTGCAAATACTACAGATGAATGCAATACTTTTTTCACAAACTTGTCATTTCAGGGTATCAGGCTTTGTGTAAAGAAATTGGGGACCAATAATATTATACTCTTAGTAGCAATAATATATATGTGTGAAGTGTTATTTTATTATTCTTTTGGAGGATCTGGAAGACTAGTGTGCTAAAGAGTGAAAAGTAAACCTGATGTGATGATGTGGTAGATTAATTGAATGCATCCTTGGCCTCAATTAATGGCTTCTTTGTAGCCCAGCTATTAGCCTTGTAACTTTACAGTCCCTTCCTGAGCTGACTCTGAGCTGGCCTTGTGACTTGCTTTGGCCAATAGAAGCTGCAGGACTCATGGTGCACCTTCTTTATCTTTTGTGTTTTTTCTTTAGACTTTGCTATCTCCATGTGAATGAGCCTGGACTAGCTGTGAGATAATGAAACACAATGTGGAGCAGAGCCCAGTTACCTTAGTCAGGGCCATCCTGGACCACCCTATAGCAAGATGACCCCAAATATATGCAATAGACCAGACCAGGTCAGCAAATCCACGTCCTCCTCCTTCACCTGCATGTAACTATGATATATGAGTCAGCACAGATGAGACCAAAATAACTTCCCAGATGATCCACAGACTCATGAGGACTAAAAATACTTATTTTAAGTCATTTAGTTTTAGAGTAGCTTGTTACATAGTAAGAGTAAATTAATACAGATGATTTTCTTGAGAGATTTTTAAAACCTAATATTAATGCCCCTAGAAAAACAACACTACTCTCTCTAGCTTCTCAGGAACTGGAAACTCTGAATGCATCAGTAGACCATATCTGAATATAGATCCTGGCAAATCCATCCTGGGCACAAAGCGTCAGCAACAGGGAAGCTCCTTCAGGCAGCTTCAAGGTCAGAACGCATCTGCTATGAGGAGCTATCTAGCAAGGAAGAACATGGTACACCCTGCTTGAGACATTAACAGATAGGCTGATTTGTTAAAATAGGTAAGTCATCCCTTTGGGGTATTATGGAGGGTGAAGATTTCTTTCAGTCAAGCTACTGGGATTTGAGTCACTATAATTGGGAATTAAAAACAAATTTGTTCAAATTTTAGATGCTTAGAATGATAAAGCCTTTGGCTTACCAGTTATAAAGGCAAAGCTATCTCTCTGTGCAATTAATCACATCTGTCTGGGATGGCTCAGCTGAAGCCAGGATGCTTGTCCAAATGACTTTTTGGCATCCTTTCCCACCCACAAATCCATAATTTTAATCATAAGGAATTGTTACCAAAGGAATTGTCTATTCTATATAGCACATTATTACTCAGTATAAGTGCTTAACATTTTTATGTAAGTCAGCTTCAGTATTTAAAACATTTTACTAAATGCTTTAGAGATAATTATGGAGCAATTGGCATGCAATAAACCTTGAAGATTCTTCAAAGAAGGAGATGGTTTAAGTGGGAGGATCTAAAGACTGGGAATTACAATAATCAAATCTTGTGGTCAGGAGACATTAGTTGTTGCTGTGAGGTCTTCGAAAGATAAACATGGCTGAAACCCACACTGAATGAATAGCTAACATCAACAAGTTTTGTACCATGTCCTACACAAACAGATCGGTGGGAAGAGAAGCCTTCCAAAATTAAATCAGCTCATCATTTCCAGACAACATTCTTACTGCCCCACTGCCACCCAAACTAGGGAGGTGGTGGAGAAGGAAACATTGAAACTTTGATAAATCATCTCACAACCACCAAAATGTCATCTTTCTTAGTTTGGAATTAAGTAGGGTTGGCTCACCACCTGAGAATGTTCCTATGGGTACCCTGGAAAACAATACAAAAGACATGGAAAAATCTTTAAGAATAAGCCATGGACTCAGATTTTATTAGTACTTTCTGTATCTATAGTGATACTTAAAATTTTGAGTGTTTAGTTCATGAAAATATATGAAATGAAGTTCATAAGTGTGTGGTTGTTATTACAAGTCAAATCTTGCTCTAGCAAACATTCTAACCATGGACTTTTTTGTATAATTAAAGCTTATCAAAGTCCTAGATATTGGATCACTGTTTTCAAGCATAAATGATGGAAAAATCAGCTTTCTTTAAAATTAAGGAATGTAAACATCTCTTTTTTGGTTTTATTTTTATTATTTTTTATTTTGTTATTATTTTTATTATGTCAATCACTTTTAAATTTTATTTTAATAAAATGTTGTTTGGGCAAATAATAGAAACATGACCCAGCCCATTACTTAGCAGACACTGTACAATGGATACTCCAAATTCTAGAAAGTATTTTGTCCAGCTAACAGTCTTGGCTAATGGGAAGTTGTTGGTTGAAACATGAAATCAATACTACCTAAATGTGCATATTTCACCACACTCAAAGCAAAAGATTTCTCTTTGAATTCCATTGTTTTGTTTAATAAGTAACATTAATGTAACAATATATGTAACATTATATGTAGCGATATGTAACATTATACCATTCGTAAATATTTTTCCCATGGTGGGGTGAAAATTGTTATTTGAAAACATGGCTACAGTCAACCTGTTCATTTGCACTGTAAGTACTTGAAAGTACAACAACCACAAAAATAATTGCAATTATCCAGGACCATGAGGAGATAGTTGGTTTGCTTTTTTCTCTGTAGTACAAGTCATTCAAAATTAGTTCTTATTTGGTCTAGACCAATTAACATTTGCAGTAGGTTTTGAGAAACAGCCAATACAAATTAAAATCGCTATGGAGAATATACTGCACAAATATTAATTGGGATTGGAAGGTTGGCCCTGATTGGTAATATAGTCTAGTTAACATAGTTTGCTCTCATTTATACATATTATTGTGGTATCTTTATGTCAAGAGAATTATTTTGTAGTATGACTAGATGTCATTGGGAAAATTGCTAGTTTCAGTACAAATAATTCTGAGAAAGTTTCAGCTTCATCTCATTAGTCATCTTCAGGATGGCAACATGCAGGTGACAATAAAAATTAGTCATCACATTGTGTCAGGAAGGAGTTTTATGAAATTCAAGAACCAAACCACAAATATCTCATGACGCTCCATGCATTTCAAAAGTGTTGATGAAGCTAGGCTGACCCAGCAACAATAAGATCATTCTTTTTGATCTTTGGAGACTGTTGTTACTTTTTATTTTGTGTGTAAATCGGTGGCGGGCTATAGGGCTTAAAATGTATCTTCATGGTTCTTTTCGAGGAATCAAATGATGTGGCTTTGAGAGGAAAAAGTTTTCAACTTCAAGTAGAAAATGGATTATGTTTTAATCCATAAAAATCTTATACACCAGCCTTCAGATATGCTTTGGTATAGCTATACTATTACATGTTTTGAGCATAGGAATGAATCTATGTCTAGTCATCCCAGTCATTTTTCTTCCATTTTCCCCATAGGATAAGACAAGAGGTAAGATGGATGAGCTGTCACTTTTCCACAGAGGGATGCCAGCGAGATACAGACATTCCTGATGTAGGTCTTGGCATTACCACTAGATTGGCATAGGATTCTTCAAAGTTTCCCTAAATAACACTGATTAAGGTTTTACAGTCTGTGATGATGCCAAACTCTGCTCTTGACTAGCTCTTTTTTGTAGAGGTTCTGGGTGAATTTTGAATTTAGTTTTGACTTTAGGCTTACTTAATTGCAGGAAAAAGCTCCCCACTCTTCTCCCAGAGTCACACACATTCTTGCTTTTTCCAAGTTGCCACCATCCTCAAACCTCGGGAGGTACGGTTACATTGAGTAACAGTCAAATCCCTAAAGCAAATCTCTATAAAAAATAAAAAATCCATTTTTCACAGTTATTCAAAAATGCATACTAATTTGGAGTCTGCCTACTGGGAGGTATCACTTTCTCAACCACAACAAGCTCCCCGCCCGTCTTGCTCAGTCTCCTT
Organism: Taxidea taxus jeffersonii; assembly: GCA_003697995.1. Classification (NCBI taxonomy): domain Eukaryota; kingdom Metazoa; phylum Chordata; class Mammalia; order Carnivora; family Mustelidae; genus Taxidea; species Taxidea taxus. Next base: position 458,412 of record ML106343.1, on the reverse strand, counting down.
GTTAGAGCCCAGTATGTGCAAACCATAGGTGCATACACCAGTACTGTGATTCACTCTAGATAGCAGCGCGCTCTGTTCATGCCCCGCCTCAGGCAGTTGTTCTGCATTCCTCTGGGACACTGACACTCTTTGTACTTTCCTCTGAACCCAACTTATGCTTGAAAGCTTGATAATTTGATAAATCTTTTAATTGTGAGCTGTAAATCGTCAAGTTCCTTTTTAGTTTAGTGTTAACAGTATTAGCTCTCCCTGCAAAGAGCACACTGAAATGATTAGTTAAAAAGCATCCTGTTAAAAGGCTGGGCTATGCTTTCTCTTTTTTTGTATCATCTTCCAGAAGCAGCCAAATAATGTAGACATTTAACTCTTATTATATGAGGTGAAGAAAGCTGAAAGTTAGCCACATGCCTGGAAAGGATCAAGTAGTTCATCGCTTACCTTAGAAATTGGGTTTGCATTTATGTGCTGCCGTTAGCTATTTCAATCCATATTACCGAGCACGTTCTCCCCTTTCTTGCATATAGCAAGAATGCTGACATGAGAGATTTTATTCTTTTATTTCATGTTATTGTAATAAATTTTTACATCGGCTGTGATGGAAGATGGAGTCATCATCTTATCGTGAAAGTTTTGAAATTAGAACAGAAATTCTCAATAGGGTGCCACAGAATGGTTTTGTGGTATTCTTAAAGCAGTAACATATTGTTTCTGGTATTCGTGTTATCAAAATGAGGCCAAGATTTTTCTCCCGTTATTTAGGGGGAGGACCAAAAGGCACTCAAAGGTTCTGGGAGAGTCCCAGAGAGGTGGCAAAAGTTATACCTTATGTAAAGAGAAATTTTATGAAAAAAAAAAAAAAACTGGAGATAGTTGTAACCCCAAATTTTTTTGGTATTATGTTATAGAAACATAAAATTTAATTTGAATTTATTTATATTCCAATATTTACATTTGACCATTGATTCATAATTAAAACACAGAAATCAATTCCAAGAGGCTGCACATTTTATATTATATTTTTTCTGAGGCCATAATTGTGCATAGTTAGATACTTTTTTCTTTTTTTAAATTTTATTTATTTATTTTTTTAAAGATTTTATTTATGTATTTGACAAACAAAGATCACAGGTAGGCAGAGAGGCAGTCAGAGGGGGGGGGGGAGCAGGCTCCCTGCTGAGCAGAGAGCCCGATGCGGGGCTCGATCCCAGGACCCTGAGATCATGACCTGAGCCGAAGGCAGACGCTTTAACCCACTGAGCCACCGAGGCACCCCTAGATACTTTTTTCTTTGCATCAAGTAATACTGTCACCATCCTCCTGGTAGAGGCATTTTATATGATTTAAATTCCATCCAGGCCACTTAACAGCTGTGTTACCTTGACTGTTCCTTTTATTTCCTGGAGTTTCTGTTTTCACATCTAGCAATTAGATTAGTAGGCTTCTCACCAAGGTATTTTAAGAATCAAATGAAATAATATATGTGAAAGCAAAATGTCTAGTAGTACCCCATAAATACTAATTCTTTCTCACTTCAAAAACAAATATCCATTCAAAGTATCACAAAAACAAACTGGGCATTTTAAATGCCTGTTAAGTACAATGGTCCACAAATAGTTGTAAAAGTAATGTTATTTTTGTATCTGTTAATCATCAACAATCTTTTGAAATATGCATAATATAGTTTGATGGCTCTCAAATACATTTTCCAGGTAACAGCAGATAACATTTAATTCATAGTATAGTGTTAGAAGCTTTTTATCTCTTGCATTAAAATCTTTTGTATTCCTATTGCCAACAATTACAGATTCTCAAACTTTTCTTTACCTAAATATTGCTGTAGCTGGTCTTCTGCAATTCACTTTACATTACTATTATTAATATTACAAAGTTCAGCAGTGAACTTGGAATTCTGTGTTCAAATATCTTTACAGGCATCTCAGATTCTATCGAATGTATCTGGAGGTCCTTTCCCTTTCAGCATGTGACTCCCAAACTCATAACCTTTATTTCCAGATACTCCTATACACACATCCCGCTTTTCAGCCAAATTAGGCTGATTTCCCTCTCCAAATGTATCTTGAGCATCCCTATATTCTTTTGTTTAAACCAAACTCACTGTAAAAATTAAACATCCCCATCCAAAACACCCTGTCTCCCTTCTTGTCACCTGTTTGTCAGAATTCTATGCATCCCTCATAATCCATGAGGGAAATGTGATGTCCAATGGAAATATTTCCCTTATGATCCTCAGAAAAAGGGTTCTTTTTTTCCTCTGAATTTCCATGTAAGACTATATATATATATATATATATATATATATATATATATATATCACATACTCACACATGCACTCATCTTTTTGTTTTTTATTTTTTATTTTTTTAAAGATTTTATTTATTTATTTGATAGACAGAGATCACAAGTAGGCAGAGAGGCAGGGAGAGAGAGGAGGAAGCAGGCTCCCTGCGGAGCAGAGAGCCTGATGTGGGGCTCGATCCCACGACCCTGGGATTATGACCCGAGCCGAAGGCAGCGGCTTTTTACCCACTGAGCCACCCAGGCACCCCATCTTTTTGTTTTTTAAAGATTTTATTTATCTATTTGACAGACAGAGATCACAAGTAGGCAGAGAGGCAGGCAGAGAGAGAGGAAGGGAAGCAGTCCCCCCATTGAGCAGAGAGCCCAATGTGAGGCTCAATCCCAGGACCCTGAGATCATGACCTGAGCCGAAGGCAAAGGCTTTAACCCACTAAGCCACCCAGGCGCCCCCACATGCACTCATCTTATGGCAATTGTATTCTTAGTTTTAGTTTATTTCTCCATGTGCATTTACTCCCTGACTAGATTAAGTTAGTCTAATCTATAGGATTTTTGTTTCCATTATCTTTGTCACATGAAGAATATCTAGGATATAATATATCCTCTCATTTTATATAAATTTTATTTATATAAATATTATAATTATATAATATATATAATATTATAATTATAATTTATATAAATATAAATATTTATATAAAAATTTTATATAAAATTTATAAATAAATTTTTGTTTCCATTATCTTTGTCACATGGAGAATATCTGGGATATAATAAATCTCTCAGTCCTTCTTTTAAATAAAATTACTGTGCCACGGCAATGAGTATTTTTTTTTAAGATTTTTACTTATTTATTTGACAGGCAGAGAGGCAGGTGGCGGCGGGGCGGGGAGAAGCAGGCTCCCTGCTGAGCAGAGAGCCCGATGCGGGGCTCAATCCCAGGACGCTGAGATCATGACCTGAGCCAAAGGCAGAGGCTTTAACCCACTGAGCCACCCAGGTGCCCCAACAATGAGTATTTTTAAATGGGAATGAATTGAGGAATAGGAGGAAAAGAATCTGCAAGTGTAGATGTCACATGAGGGACTTGGGAGATTGGTTCTGGGTGTGGAAGGAAGAATAGTTCCTGAGCAAAAACAATAAGACCACAATGAACGGAAGTACATGTCTATGTAAGAGATATTGTTCCATGTTCTTGGTTAATGGTGACTGTGTCTTTAGAGAAACAGTGGCGTATAGATTGGGTGGTCACTTTGAAAAAGAGGAAGAACACTTTGTTTTCAAATCAAAGACTTGTGCTCCAATGTTTTCTTCATAAATTTTCTGGAATGTGTTCTGATACCACGCTTTTGCTCACAGAATTGTGACACCATTCCTCTCAGGCACGTTCAGATCTCTCTCGTGCCCTCCTAAATTGATTATAAACTTTATAGTTTGTCGCTCATGATCTTCTGGCACCTTTCAATATTCTCTTTAGCTAGTCTATGCCAATATAGAAGGCTCTATCCCAACAAGACTGCTCCCATTTTCTACACATTTCTTCACCTTTCCAGTGTCACACTGTTGTCCACACTCTTTGCTCTGAATGGAATGCATGTCTGCCTAACTGCTTGAAAAGCTCTTCATGCATCAAGGCATAATTGAACAACCCATTTGTTCATGAGGACTTCCCAGATTCCTAACATTACATCACAGATAAAATTTGTTTTCTTCATCTTTTTCATGCACTCTAAATAATTTTATAGAAATTAACAATTAATAGATAATATTAACTACTAATTGAATAAGAGTTAAACAATAGTTAATGATTTATAGAAATAAATATTTGGTTTTAATATTTGTATGGTTTTATATTCTTGATTAGTTTATAAATCCCTGACATTTAAAAATATTGCACATTGAATGAGCCAAAAAATATTCTTAGAATTTATATATAAATGATAGGATCTGGTTTCATGAGTAAAGTCAGAATAAATTTAACAAAGTGCTATCTTGCATTTTAATGTAAAATAATAAAAAAATGTAACTGAATGAGAATTTAGGATGAAATATGGTAATCAATTTTTGGATTTCACAGCACTAGGAAAGGTTAACCAGTATCGAGAAAACAGAGGCATGAAGAAAGATGCCTCTTGATTTAATGGTTTGCAATAAAATAAAATATAACCAAAGAAAAGGACTGTTTTACATCAAAAACAAATCTTTCAGGGATTCCAGCTGGTAATTAATTTTGGCTCCCAGAAAAAACCTTTAGTGAGAGCAGGTAACTAAAATTATTGATAGTTGCACATCTCAAATTCTCTGCCAAAAGGCCATTGCTAAATTCTTGCTCATTAAAACCTTAATTCTCCCACCCCTTGGCTATCTATAACTTCTCTGTCAACCCCAAACTTGACCACTCTATTCTAGGAAGGAAATGTATTCAGTTGAAATGCAAAATAACTTCCTTATTTCTCTCTTGTCCAAAAAACAAACTAAAATAAGAACAGACCAGGTTATCTATAAGTGCATTAAAAGTTAGAATTCAATAAGCAATTAGAAAGAGACAAACACGCAAAACCCAGAAGAAAGAACAGTAGTCATTTAAATGCTCTCTCTCACTGAAAATTTTGATTTGTTTGGTTAGGTCAGGTTTTATACTCAGTCTCCCAAATACAGGTCAATTCACTTCTCACTTATTATTTTTGTATTTATGATGTTTTCAGAGATAGCCTCTCATATGTGGTAAGTGATGTGGTATAATAGTCTCAAAAAATGATGGAATGTTCTACCATCATAGCTTTTATAGCAGAGATTACTGTAGCACACACAATTTTATAAATTAAAGATAGTAACGAGGAGAGGACAATTAAACATCATCAGCAAAATGTCAAGTTGATTTTCTTTCCAAGGCATTTAATCCACAAAATAAAAATTTCTATGTTTTAAATGAAGTTGTTTTAACCTTTCATATCAAAGGATAAGCAAAATATAGCATTCAGAATTTATGAATTTATTTAAAAGGCATAATCACACCCAAGCCTGCAAGAAGCAATGGATGCAATGTATTGCTATGCACAACAGAAAAACAAGAAAAATAACTCGTATGACCTTGCATCAACTAACAACTCGAACTTCCTGGGAGAAATTTCAGTCCTCCCTCTTCTGAACTTTTACACAATAGTTGATAAAACAAGAATAAGCCAACCCCTTCCATGGACTGTTCAACAACAAAATCCTGTCAGTATTCACTCTGTTGAAGTGCTATAATTAGAACTTGCTGGAAGCAAAATTACAGTGATAAATAATTATATTTTCTCTACTAATCATGCATGTGGGAATACAATAGAGATAAACACAATGAGAGAGAGAAAAAAAGAGACAGAGCATTCCTTCTGCCTAACATCTTTGATAAAAGCTGCACCAGAGACAGACAATAAACTTAGTATGCAAGTAGCAACTCACTCCCATGGACCCCGAGCTCCTCAGTTTGTTAGTGTCGAGAAAGAAAGAGTCCATGGCATTCCTGGGAAATCAATGACAGTGACATGTTAAATGCCCTTTCATGGGTTACTACGGGTCAGTCGGAGAAGGTCTCTATCCTCATTTTCTGTCATTTTGCAATTTTCTCCACCAGTTTTTAGTTTTCCTTGTTGATGTATCATGATTAAGCAAACACCAGAACTGCCAGATAAATACAGCTGGATTAGCTGTGAAAACATAGAAAAAACCTGACCTACAAATGACATGGAAGATATGTTACATAGAATAGGCTCTTCCATAGGAAAGATAATGGACAAAAGTTAAACTGACCGTTGTACAGAAATTTCCATTTGCCCAAAGTGCCCAGAGGGCGTTGGTGGTATAGTGGTGAGCATGGCTGCCTTCCAAAGTGCCCAGAGGAATTGTATTATAGAAATAGGAGCTTTTTTTTTTTTTTTTTAAGGGATATGATGCCTGCTCACAAAGGGTTGCTTTGACCAAGGAACACCCTCAACAAGGAAACAGCCCTAGATCTCTGCTGGATCTGTCCAGTGTTCCATCTCCTCCTCACTCTGTCCCTTAATATAATGAGGTGTCCAGAAAACCTATCCAGCCTCAAGTGTCAGCCAGCTCAGACCTGTCTAGTAGGCATATTGGTAGAGCCAGAGTTCCAGATTCAGGGTGGCCTAACTTCTCGAAGAATCAAAAGCTGAAGCAGGAAGACAAATAAGTAAATGGCCAGCTATGTGGTTTGAGAGACACAAGTCTCCTTTCAGTATTTGTGCTCATTGGGAAATATTCGCATGCAGATGCGAGCAACAGCCTTCCCAGAAAATAGTCTATTAATAAGGAATATCTGTGTGTATCATGAAGTAAATCCCAGACAGGCTAATAATACAATTCCATTTGTTTTCATGTGTGTGTGCGTGTGTGTGTGTGTTGGGGGAGAGGAGAACGCAGAAAATGGGACAATATAATACAAGCTAAACCACTAGAAATTTTGTCTGAAACTAAAAGAAAACAGTATTTTGTGACCCACATGAGATAGAGGAAACTTTCCACATATCTTCTCTCAAAAGTTGACTCTGGCCTTTGGATACCATTGCAACACAATTCGCACTTGGAGTTAGGTAGAGTATCGTGTTTTCTGAGATCCAGTTCCCCCAGCAGCTTCCTTATATTAGAATCAATGTTATTTCTTTTTGTTTGTTCCGTAGGACCCTCTATTCTCTCCATGCACTGGCTCCATGTGAGTAGCTATTATTTTTACAAAACAAAAAAAACATGTTTTGTTGTTGTAAATTATTGTCAGTGTATGTGGCATTATAGCAATTATTTGATACTTTAGACAAATAGTCTCTGGAAGTTGGAGCTTTATGGTTCTTCTTCCATAATCTGGCCACCAGGTGGTATTGCACAATGAAAACAAGTATTGGACTCAGTGCTGCCCAGAATCTATCACCACTTGGGTACATAAAATTATTCAGTCTCTGCTTGTAGCACAGGGAAATTTCCTCTCCCTGCCCTCCAGGGCTCCAAGATGGATGACTCTATTCTGAGGGTTTTTAGTAGCCAGTCTTGTCATTTGGTTAGGTGACAGAATCTGCCAAGAATCAAATGATTTGGAAGAACAGAGATCTAGACCTTGACACTTGCATGAAAAATTTAGGCCATTCATTCAGAATAAGGCCCATGCCACCTCTCTAAATACCTGTCTTGAATACTATCATTTCCACCAGTGACCAATTACTTCTAATATGCCTTGGAGAAGCAGATGCTGAATTCATGTACTTGGAGCTCATGGAAATTCTCTTCTGATTCTTTTAGTTTTCTCAGTGAAGAAATAAATGAGGTCATCAAGGGAGAGTGAAGATAAGGAAGAAGGGTTAGAAGTTGAGGAAAGAGGGAAATGCAATCTTCTAAGCTAATGAGAAAATTGAAAGGTTGGGAAATGAACGTTTATTGTTTTGCAACATTAAGAGTCTATTTGCAATTCTTGGTCATAATTTCAAGGTGGCCACTTTAGTGGCATGTTTTTTGTTTGTTTTTATTCCTGACATATTCGATGCATGGTTGCAGATATGGAAAAGGCAGAGTTAGATTTAAGTGGAGTTAAGATTACATCCAATGATTTATGCTGAAGTATTTTCAAGGAAAATACAACTCAGAGGATATAATACTGTTTGTGATCCAAACTGTGCGTTTCTTAAACCCAGCATGTCTTCTGAGCTTTATTGTTCCTTGCAATCCAAATTATAAATCTCAAAGATCTCAAACTGAACATCTCATTCCCATGACCATGCTACTTAATATTGGCCCTTCTTATTAGTCTCTCTCTCTCTCTTCCTCTCCCTCCCACTTCTCTTCTTACCCAAAAAAGCACTTATCACAGTAAAACAATAATCTACTTTTTCATTATTTGCCACCCTCTTTCTTTGAAATTAAATGTTCAAGACATCAGGGAACATATATCGTTTTTTGTTTGCTATTCCCTTTTCAGTGCCTAACATATGCCTAGCACATAGTAAATACTCAATATATATTTATGGAATGAATGAATGAACAAGTGAATATGAGGAAATAAATGAACAAAAGAAGAAAACAATCTGGCTATAGTTTATATCCAACAACTTACTGGTTGTAATGAACTAGAGAAGCTGTTTTATTACTGTTGCTTGTAACTCAATTTTACCTAGCTTCTTGACCTGGGCAGAGATCAGGGCTAAAGCTGGTCCTTCTACCGTCTCTGTGACCCACCCTCCCTAAACAATTTCCCTGTAGCTGCTTACCAAAGAATATTTATTCTACAGCCAGCCAACCATTCACTTGACATAGAGTAATTATCTAAATTATGAAGATTCATGGAATACAAACTTTTCAGAAACACTAATATATGAATTTACTGTCATTAGATTTGAGACTTCTGATTTAACATAGCATGACTTTATAGCTCTCTGCTGCTTCAGTTCCGTCCATAGCAGCTTTGGCAATCTTTCTTAGCTGTTATCCTTGGCAGCGCTCCAAATACAACTCCTGGGTTAAAGCTGCAGATGACTCCTCTAAATTGGCTGCTTCACATGATGGATAACACTCAGGATCTTTGGAACTTATTTTTATACATCCTTACGTGCACAGGCTTATTTTATTTGCTACTTTCATTCTTCCCCATTTTCTCTACTTGACTTCATTCCTTTTCCTTGTCTTTCTGTGGACCTGCTCCACTTTACAAGTCTTTAAGAGTCACATCCTCTAATTTCATGCTTTCTGCCTTCTCAGATATTAAGACCTGAGTCTCAGTCTTCTTCAGATAATCTTCATCCAGGACCTGAATTCTCATAATGAGAGCATCAACAAAACCAGATTTTAAAAAAATAGATATAAGATATTTTTTTCAGTTATAAAAATGACACATTTATCAATATATTTGGGGAAAATATATTCATTAAAAAATTAGGAAACTCATTCTGTTTTTCTTCTTTAATCCTTAAGTATATTTTCTAAACAGTTTTGGGGAACTTCTCCACCTTACTAATAGAATTACTAAGGCAAATTTTGTCAAAATCTTGTGACACTTGGGGGCATTGACATGAGCAGCATACCCAAACCGCAGGTGGTTGAAGACATAGAACTGGGCAATGGGACAGGTTGCATTTATCTAAGTGGTTTCATCTGAGAGGAAAGTAAGATGTGAGTTTCCTTCAAATTTCCACTTTCTTCTATGGGCTACAGTAAAACTATTTGCCAACATCTGCTCAAAAAAGGTTTACTCACTTACTCTGTTGCTAGAATAAGTGAAGTTTGAAGTACACTTTGGCTCAGTTATTCATCATGATTCAAGCGAGGGAAACTTAAAACCAAACTCAACTAGATAATTGCCCCAAATCTCCATTTCCCTTTGGTATATGAACACAGTCTATAAAATATTTTGGAAGGGATTATTTGCTTCATTTTAAAGCAGTGGATTCCCAGGATAAATTTAATAAAAGTGATTTGTCATCACCATTGATTCATGTTAAGTAGTTGTCCTGGGAGCTTGGCACTACAGCTTAACTTTAAAATTTTGCAGAACTTATAATTTCTATCTACAGGTGTATCCATTAAAAAAGAGCATAAATGAGAAGCTTTTCAGAATCAGATGGATGATTCAGTAGCAGTAATGACTTCAACAAAGATTTCTAAGGAGGTGAATACCAGGCAAGGAGAAGGATATATCTGTGCCCCATCTTCATGAGGAAGTTCTTAAAAATATGTCCATAGTAATTTTTAAGAGTGTGTGAAGCCAACTGTATGTTGCCATATAACTTTCACAATTTAAAATAATTATATTTAGAAAAAAATGCAAATGAATTTTGCCAAAAACTTTCAATCCTGTGGGAGTTTCAGTGAATGCACTGCATATGTTTCTGATTCATTTTTCATTTATTAAATCATTATAGAGCTATAATGAAGCATTCAGTTGTACTTTTCTCAGTCTTTTCAACACAATTTCTAAAAAGAAGCAAATATGCCTTAAACTTTTTGCAGACTTAAAACTGAGCTCAAACCATGGTCTGTAGCCTGAAAAGAGTCTTGCCATGTGCCCCTTCCTAGTAAGTGGGACACAACTGCTGAGGATGCTCCTATTGCTAACTTATTTTTATTTTGATGTCAGAAAAGGGAAGAAGGGAACAGCCTCCTTATATAATAATTTTCACAGGTTTTATGGGATTAGGGAAAACCAAACTTAAGTTAAAGTACCAGAGCAATGGAATTCTGGAAATATGGCAGAGTAAGAAGCACTAGGAATCAGTCTCCCCACTCAGACAACAACTATGCAGGGTTAATCTGTGTGATATAACTATTTTGGAACTCTGGAGTCTATTGAAGACTTGTAAATGTCAGGGAAGGCTGAGATATTAAATTGTGGTTGATTTTGGTCAATTTTAGCTCTTAGTTAGGTAATGGCTCCCTACCCCATACCCTCCAGCTCTGTGAACATGTTCCTACAGCAGGTTTCATGCAGCTTCTGGGAGCAAGGATGGACAGCAATGACTCTGTTCTTCAAATGTCCTGTCCAGGGACCTGTGTTCTGGTTGCTGGTTGCTACTTCTGATAACAGGGGTGCAGACATTGTTGTAGTACTACCTTATCTTTTTGCAAATCCCTCCCCTCCAGCAGAAGTTACTACCAGAGTATTTGAAGGACTGACACTTTGATCACCTCTTCAGTTTTTTTGCTATTGCCACTTTGGGAAGTCTGCCATTAGATACCAGGATATTCAAAAGCAAGTGTACATAGAGGAAAATTTTCAGGCATCACACATACTCAGGGAAAAACAAAGACCCAGGAAAGTCTTGGAAAGACCTTAAGCTTACACTTCAGGTTGATTTTTCAGCACAGAAACAGCTTATAGCAATAAACAAAACAAAACAAACAAACAAAAAACATCAAACCCTGGGCCAGGGGGAGAATTTCACCTTCATCATTGTCACATTGTTAGATTTAAATGTCTGGTTTTCAACAATAACAACAAAAATCACAAGGCATACAAAGAAACAGGAAAGTATGGTCAATTCAAAGAAGGAAAAATCAACAGGAATTGACCCTTTGAAAGAACTAACATAGATCTACTAGACAAAGAGTGTAAAATCAGCTGTCCTGATGATGCTAAAGAACTAAAGAAAGGGAAATGTCAGAATGAAATGGGAAGGAAAAAGAAATGGAAAAAAGTCAGAAAATTATGTATAAATAAAACAGACACATCAATAAAGATATGGAAAACCAAAGGGGAAAAAAAAAGAAAGAAAGAAAAAGAAGAAATTACGGAGCTTAAAAGTGTAATAACTGAAGTAAAAGATTCATTAGAGGGATACAAAGGCAGATTTGAGCAGAGACAGAAGAATCAGCAAACTTGAATATAGAACAATTGAAATTTTTAAGGCTAAGGAGGAAAAGAAAAATATTGAGAAAAAATGAACAGAGCCTAATGGGCCTGTAGAACTCCATCAAGTATACTGACATATACTCTGTGAGAGTCCCAGAAAGAGATGAGAGAGAAAGATTCAGACAATATTCAAAGAAATAATGACTGAAAAATTCCCAAATTTGATAGAAGACATTAATATAAATATTCAAGAAGCTCAGAAAACTCCAAGTAGAATGAACTCAAGAGACCCACACTGACACATGCTATAATCAAAAAGCAAAAAGCCAGAGATAGAGAATCTTGAAAGCAGCAAGAGAAAAGTGGCCCATCACAAACAAGAGATCTGTCATAAGATTTTTAGCAGATTTCTCATCAGGAACTTCGAAGTCCAGAAGGCAGTAGGTCAACATATTCATGTGCTAAGAGAAAAAAAATCTATCAACCAAAAATCCTATACCTAGTAAAACTGTCCTCCAAAGGCAAGGGAGAAATTAAGACATTCCCAGATACACAAAAGCTGAAGGATTCTTTGCCACTGGACCTATCCTGTATGAACTGCCAAAGGGAGTCTTGCAATTTGAAATGAAAGAGCTGTAGACAGTAACTTAAAGCTGTATAAAGAAATAGTGAACAGAGAAAAGGTAAAAATATGGGCACATAAAAATCAGTATTTTGTTTTAACTTTGGTTAGTAACTGCACATTTTGTCTTTTACATAATTTAAGAAACTAATGCATTAAAATTTTATTAGCTTATGTTTTTGGACCCATAATGCATAAAAATGTAATTTTGTGACAACAACTGAAAAGGTACGGATGGAGCTATGAAGGGGTGAGGTATTGCACGTTATTACAGTTAAGATGGTTTAAATTAAAATTAATGTGTTATAACCTTAGGATTTTAAATGCAATCTACAGGGTAACCGCAAAGAAAATAAGTACAGGATATTAAAAAAGGGAAATGAAAATAAATTAAAATGTTTCATTACAAAAAATAAATAAACACAATTCAAGGTGGAACTCCTTTCTCCATTTATTTTTTCTTAAAATACTGGTTTGTATCTAGAACAAAGTAGGCAAATTTTTCTGCAAGGCCTAAATAATAAGTATCTTAAGACAAGTGGGCCATACAGTCTCTGTTGTAATTACAAACAAAACTAAACAAAACAAAGTTAAATACATACAAAAAGGCAGTAATGGAGGAAATGAGGAACAAAAACTTCAAGTGGAAAACATATAGCAGATGAAAAACAAATAGCAAAATGTCCAAGCTAAATTTCTCCTTGTCAGTAATTACTTTAAATGGAAATAAATTAAATTCTCCAATCAAAACATAGAAATTGGCAGAAAAGATTTAAAAAAAAAGATTCAATTATATACTATTTACAAGAGATTCACTTTAGATCCCAAAACACAAATGGTTCTCACTTTAGATCCCAAAACACAAATGGTTCAAAGTAAAGGAAATAGAAAATATATTTCATGCAAAGAGTGACCAAAAGACAGCTGAGGTAGTTATATTTGTAGCATACAAAAATAGACTTTAAATCAGTAAAGGTGAAAAAGTCAAAGAGAGAAATTGATAAATATTAATGAGATCTTAAATGTAACAACTATAAACATTCACACACCTAATAGCAGACCACCAAGATATAGAACAAAATTGACATACTTGAAGAAGTGGACTATACTACAATGATAACTAAAGAGTTTAATACCTGACACTCAATAACAGGCAGAACACCACAAAGAAGAAAAGTAAGGAATTAGAGGACTTGGACAACACAATAAACCCAGTAGATCTAACAGACACATACAGAATACAGTACCCAACAACAAAATTACATTCTTCTCAAATGCACATGAGGCATTTTCTAGGAAAAATCATATAAAAGGCCACAAATTAAGTGTCAGTAGATTTTAAAAAAATAATCATCTTACAAAGTATCCTATCTGGCTATAAGAAGATGACATGAGAAATTAAAAACAGAAGGAAAATTGGAAAATTCATCATTTTCGGGGAGGAGATTAAACAAAACACTCTTGAGCAATGAATAGATCAAAGAAGAACCATGAGGGAAATCAGGAAATACTTATGGAAAAATGAAAACAAAGTTATTATGTACTAAAACTTAAATAATACAATGAAATTTACAGAGGAAATTTATACTTTTAAATGCTCACATTACAAAAGGAAGAAAGAGCTGAAATGAACAACCTGTCTTTAAACTTAAGAATCTGGGAGAAGGAAAAAAAACTAAGCCCAAATTTGGCAGAAGGAAGAAAGTAATAAAGATCACAGAACAGATAAATGAGGGAGAAAAGAAAAACAATAGAGAAAATCAATGAAACCAAAAGTTTGTTCTTGATCGAACTTCAACTAGACTGATTAAGAGGGAAAAAAAAGACTCAAATTTTAAAATAAGAAATTAAAGTTAGAACATTAATACCAATTCTTCAGAAATAAGATAGATAAGACAGTACTGTGAACAATTGAACACCAACAAATTGGATGACTTAAATGAAATGGACAAATGCCTAAAAAGAAAATACTTGCCAGAACTAAATCATGAAGAAATAGGAAAATCTGAACAAACCTATAGTTAGTAAAGAAACTGAATCAGTAATCAATAATATCTTGTCAAGCAATAGAACCCTAGACCTGATGGCTTCACTGTGAGTTGTACTAAAACTTTAAAAAGAAACTAAAACCAATGCTTAAATCTTTCCAAAAAACCTTAAGAGCAGGAAATACATCTCATTCTATGAGACCTGCATTATTTTAATACTAAAGTCAGACAGGCACTATAAGGAAATTACAGGACATTATCCTTATGAACATTCATGCAAAAATGTCCAACAGAATACTAGCAAGTAGACTTCATCAACATATTAGAAAATAACATACTGCATCCAGGTGGAATTATTCCTGGAATGCAAAGATGGTTCAACATACAAAAATAATCACATTAACACAGTGAAGTGGAAAACCCCCTAATGATCATGTTAGCACTTTTAGCACTTGACAAAATTCAAAACTCTTTCATGATAAAAATTCCCAACAGACCAGGAAACAATTTTGAGAAAGAAAAAAATAGCTTATTCCAAAATTTACTACAAAGCTACAGTTATCAAAACAGTGTGGTACTGGAATACAGACATACTGAACAATAGAACAGAATAGAGAGCCCATAAATAAGTCCCTGCATAAATGATTTTTGATAAGGGGGCCAGGACCACTCAGTGAGGAAAGGGCTATCTTTTCTACAGTTGATGCTAAGAAAACTGGATTCTACATGCAGAAGAATGACAGTAGACCTTTACTTAACACCATATACAAAAATTAACCTAAAATGGATCAGAGACTTAACTGTAACACATGAAACTCTAAAACTCACAGAAGAAAATATAGGGCAAAATCTTTACAACATTAGACCTAGTAATGATTTCTTAGATATGACCCCAAAGACACAGGCAACATAAGAATTAAGCAGACAAATTGGATTTCACAAACATTGAAAAAAATTGCTCATTAAAAGACACTGTCAATAGAGTAAAAAGCAATCTTCAAAATAGAAGAAAATATTTGCAAATCACATACCTAATAACAGAGTAATATCTAGAATATATAGAGAACTTCTAAAACTCAACAGAAACAGCAACAAACCTGAGTAAAAGAACTTTAATAGACATTTACACCAAGAAAACATACAAATGACCAATAAGCATATAAAAAAATGTTCAATATCACTAATCTTTAGGGAAATGCAAATCCAAATCACAATGAGATATCACTTCACACCTGTTAGGATAGCTACTCTTCAAAAGCAGAAAATAGTAAGTATTAGCAAGGATGTGGAGAAATTGGAACCCTAACCCTCCATTTGTTTGTAAAATGGTGCAACTGCTATGGAAAACAGTATAGAAATTAAAATTAGAAAATTTAAAATAGAATTACTATATGATCCAGTAATTCCATTTCTGAGTATATACACACAAAAATTTAAAGTGGGGTCTTAAGGAGATATTTGTACTACCATGTTCGTGACATCATTATTCATAGTAGCTAGAATGTGGAAGCGAATCTATGTACATCAACAGCTGAATGGATAACATTTGGTATGTACATATAAAAACAAAGGAAATTCTCACCTATCATACAACATGGATGCAAATTGAGGATATTATGTAAGTGAAATAAACCAATCATGATAAGATGAATAGAATACATTATGATTCCACTTACCTGAGATACTTAGAATAGTCAGAATCATAGAGGCAGAAAGTAGAGTGGTGGTTGTCAGGGGCTGGGGAAAGGGGGAAATGGGTATTTATTGTTTCATGAGTTTAGAGTTTCAGTTAAAGATGGCAAGAGTCCCAGAGATGGATGGTGGTAGTGGGTACACAACAATATAAATATATTTAATAACACTGAATGATATATTTAAAACACTTACTATGATAAATTATATGTAATGAATATTTTATCACAACAAAAAATTGAAAAAAAAAAAAAAGGAGTACCAGAGGAAAACAAACATCCTTTTAAGTCATTATGCTCTAAGGTGAGATCAAAAATTTTACATTAATGTTATTTCAATATTTATGTTGATGTTTCACATAAACTGTTACACTGTTTGTATGATATTTTTGTATAAAATTTGCCCTACTGCTCTACCTCCTTCTGTATTTTAAATATTAGCATATTAGCATAAATACAACATTTTCTTTAGTATTTTCGTTGAAGTTGCCTCAGGAGTTATATGTAAGTTGATACTGGAATCAAACATCCAAGTTGTATACATGATTATTATGCAATAAAATCAGATGCTTCATCTCCAGCACAAAAAGAATTAAAAGATGTGTTGCAATGATAAGGGGAACTTGTATGATAAATTAGTAATGCCAGCATTTATATAATATGTCAGGTAGTATTTAAAAATATTATTTCAGTTAATACCCTTAATATATGTTATTTTGAAAGATTCATTTATTTATGAGTGAGAGAGAGCATGTGCATAAGTGGGGGAGGGGCAGAGGGAGAGAATCTTCAAGCAGACACCCTGCTGAGCATGGAGCCCAATAGGAGGCTTGATCTCATGAACAATGAGATCATGATCTGAGCCAAAAATAAAGAGTTGGATGCTTAACTGACTGAGCCACCCAGGCACCCCACCCTGAAATATATCTTATCTGCAGTTATTTAAAAAACATTTTACAGATTTTAACAATGAACCAGTTCAATAAGTATATTATAAATATTGCCAACTCATTCCTTGCCTAGCTGGCTGAAAATCACTTCCTTAGGCATCCTTATGTTCATCCCATTCTAGCCACATTGGTGATTTTGGGTTAAAAACAACCAAAAAGCATAAAAACAAACACCTTTTGTTGGTCACTTCTGAGCTATGGGCCTTGCTTTTCTTCTGCCTAGAATATCCCACATTTAGGTCTAGACAGATTCACTCCCTCCCTCTATTAATCTCTGCTTAAATGTCGTCCCTTCAGTGAGCTGTTTCCTGACCAATTTATAAAAAGGACTTATCTTCTACCTGATCATTCATTTGTTCCATAGCCTCCTTGATTTTTCTTCTGAGTTAAAAATACTCTATTAATCTGCTTACTCTTTATTATCTATCTCCAAGTAGACTATGCCTATAGCCCCTTGAAGGCAGGAGCTACTTCCTACATACCCCCATATCTCACGCAGACAGAAGAGTAAGGGCTCATAATGATTCATTAAATAAATGGATGAGTCATTGAATACACTGAAATGGTAGAGGGCTGTCTCTGCCAGCTGTTAATATTTCTAAGAAAGGGGCCCTTTCTGACTACTGGGGCGTTTCTTTCATAAATACAAGACACCAGGAATATATATTTAATAGAAAGAAGTCAGGTGAAAGGATGTTCTTTCAGAAATGTGTAATATCTCTAAGCTGAAGTGAGGGTTACATTTTCAGTGACAAAGTTACAGATGGAGCCTTTGCATAAGACAGTGAATGAAACAGAACCAACTGCAATAAGCTAGCTCATTTGCACTTTGTTGTTTTCATAAAACATACCCATCAATCAACTGAAACCAGCTGCTCAATTTTCAGAAGCTATGGGTGAAATTCTTTACAAAAAGGATAATAAACTCAAGATTAAAATACATGTGAGACTCTAATTCAGAATTGCCCTTCTAAGCTTTTATTAAACTAGCACAGAATACAAAAAAATAAATCCATTTTACTCTTGAATTTGTCCAGGGCTCTAATATCCTTCATGGGTCAAAGAAAAAGAAATCTTGTTTTTCTGAAGCTCTCATATTCTTCTTTTGATAAATGGATACAGTTGAGGCAGTTTTTGACGGGATTTTTCTTTCAATTTAAAAATACAGTTCTAGTTGCAAGAACACAGGTCAATTACTACTCACCTATTTGACTCAATGCATGCCTGACTGTAAACTACATGATACACAAACCTGTATCCAATGAGGCTTAGTTTTCTCACTACTCCTTAAATGCATGCCAACCACTTCTAGTGTTCTGTTAGTGTAGCTTTTTGTCACATTTTCAATACTTTAGGGACTTAAGATTTTCAAAATAATTTTCTGTGACCAATTATCATACTCAAAACAGCCAGTTTTCCCTTTGTGGGACTTAGAAAATTCTGGACAACTTTGTTAGTGATGTTTGATCAGTGCTTTAGCTCAAGGTTTCTCCCATGTGAACTGACTTTTCTTATCCCCAGGTGGTGAGACTAGAAACTACAGTGTCAGTTCCATGCTTTGCTCTTTATTTTATGATGTGATAAATGCATCTGAAAAAAATGCATTCAGAACCAAAAGACGCCTATTTCTTCACTTCAGACTTGGATTAGCTATATATTAGCCACTTTCCCCCGTCTTAGATCAATCCCTACTATCAGAACACAGTTTATTTAGTAGCACTAATGGGACATCTAGATCTGCTTTTTTTCTTAAACTAAATCACTCTGCAAGGTCGATAGTCCCTGACTCTATAACTGGACACATTATGTTAATTTTAATGGTTAGCCTGCAGATTCTCTGTCTAAAAAACATCTGTTATAAGAATGGGCTTGGTTTTAGAAATAAATGACTCTGGTAAAATGATCCTGAACTCTTCTGTAAGACTTGATCTGAAAGGACAGTGCAGAGCTAAGCCTTTAAAATATAATGCTTTGGCATTATATTTGGGACTATATTAGGTAGAGTAGTTGAGCCACCACAATGTGACAAAATGATTGAGTTACAAAATAAATCATGTGTTCCCTGCATTCAAAGCTCAAATCTGAAAGGAAAGAGAGAAAAGCAATAAATAAAAGAATATACAAGACTCACACACAAACATAAATGAGCATTACAGAGGATATGCCATCAAGCATTACTAGGACTACAACAATCATATAAAATTGGATAAATAATCCATTCAGAGGGAAGAAAATGGGAAAAAATGGTGTGACCATATGAATGTACATGGGATGTCTGGCGAATAGAAATGGTCCATCTGGGGTACTGGGTGGCTCTGCTGGCTAAGCATCTGATTCTTAGTTTTGGCTCAAGTCATGATCTCAGGGTGTTGAGATGGAGCCCAGCACTGGACTCCATGCTCAGTGGGGAGTCTTTTAGGACTCTCTCTCTCTCCCCCACGCCCTTGGCCCCTTCCCTGCTCACTCACTCACTCAAGTAAATAAATAATTTTTTTTTAATTTTTATTTATTTATTTGACAGAGATCACAAGTAAGCAGAGAGGCAGACAGAGAGAGAGAGGAGGAAGCAGGCTCCCTGTGGAGCAGAGAGCCCAATGTGGGGCTCGATCCCAGGACCCTGGGATCATGACCTGAGCCGAAGGCAGAGGCTTTAACGCACTGAGCCACCCAGGCGCCCCAAATAAATTTTTTTTAAAAAGTGGAAAAAAATGGTCCATCTGATCTGGTTTGTCTGCAATTGATACTCAAAGATTTTGAGGGTAAATGAGCCTGGCCATCAATGTGAATGCATGCTAAAAAACCAGATACCTTAAGGATTAGGCCAGTGGCTCTTAGATATTGATATCCCTTAGAAATCCCAGGAAGCTTGTTAGATGTATTTCCTGTTCAGTCCAAAATTTTCTAATTCAGTATGTTTAGGATGGGCTGAGAATTCTGCATATTTAGCAAGTACCTCAGGGGATCTTGATTCAGAATACTCTTAGATCAGGTCAAGTTGGGTCCCTGCTGTAGGTACTCAACCAAGGGGCTCCCATGCTTTGGAGTGTATTTCTCAAAATTTTCTAAGCTCCCCTGTAGTGCCTGGGATGAACTGTGCTAACAGTATTGCACACACTGGGACCCACATATGCTTTGGTCCCAGTCACCCCCTTTTAGGATCCTTTTCAACTGCCTACCACAGACATGGGTTCAACGTATACTCCAGGGAGTTCAAGAGCTTGTACCTATGGGGTTGTCTCATGCTCCAGTATTTCTTCCATCCAGTCACGTGAGATTGGGCTGCCATGATAGTGGTACAATAGAGCTGAAACTCTGATTTAAGATGACTCTTACTCACACTGGACACACTAAGATCAGACTTCCAGTCTATTGATAGCCCTGACACTTGGACTTTTACCCATGCATAGACTTGTGTGTCAGCTCTTGCCCTTCTGTTGACTCTTGCTTATCTATATTCTGACATCTACACTCATAGTTCTACCTCTGTTCTGAAGCACCTGAATGAAGTTGGGTTTGTGCAAGGCATCCTATATATTGTTCACATCTGAAATCCAAAAAGTTTGCCCATCTCCACCACTCTTTTTTGTGCCATGGTTCAGAAGTGTTTCACAGGTAGCCACCAATTGCTCCATCATTCCAATGGGCCATTCTGATTGATATCCTTTCTTATCTCTGATTCATGTGGTCACTCCTGCCTCTAGGTCAGTCTGAAGCCATGCCAGGGGAAGGACAGAAACTTAATTCAGTTGAACAAATATTTATTGAGTGCCTACTAGGGTCTGGACATGATGCAAGATTTGGGAATACAAGGCTCAGTTAAGTCATCAATCCTACTCTTAAGGAAATCACAGTTTGTGAGGGATGGACACATAAGATAAATGAATAAAAGTCACTGTGGTAGATTCTATAATAGTAAGAAGCATGAATCATCACAGGAACATAAAAGAATAAGCAGTTAATTCTGCCCAGATTTGATTTAAATCAAACCAGAATATGTTTTTAAGTAAATATTCATTCATTCAAGCAGTAAATACTTTTGTGTGTGCTTGTGCTGTACCAGATATTATAGCCAGTCACTGAAGATGGAGAAAATTGTCAAAGAATAGCATGAATGATACAAAGTTATGAGTTGATACAAGTTGAGTAATAAATAAACCTTACTTAAGTTGTGGTCTTTCTCTGGTATATCTTCCTCATCTATTAAAGATGAGAGCAATAATTTTTATAAGGATTATTGAATAAATGCAAGAAAAATGCAATGTTCCTGCATTTTTTAAAAATCAGCATTTATCTCAAGCCCTTGCTAGGGAAAGATCACTTATTTAGAAGCTTTCCTTAGGTTACACTCTCCCTAATTACAACCTACACACAGCAAGTTCATTAAGAATTGATCCCAATGTCCTCCATGTTATTTCACTCAGCATAATCTCCTCTGGTCCCAGCCATGTTGATACAAAAGTTGGGTATTCATCCTTTCTGATGGAGGCATAATACTCCACTGTATATATGGACCATATCTTCTTTATCTATTTGTCTGTTGAAGGGCATCTTGATTCTTTCTACAGTTTAGTGACTGTGGCCATTGCTGCTATGAACATTGGGGTACAGATGGCCCTTCTTTTCTGTGTCTTTAGGGTAAATATCCAGTAGTTAATTGCAGGGTCATAGGGTAGCTCTATTCTTAATTTCTTAAGGAATCTTCACACTATTTTCCAAAGTGGCTGCACCAACTTGCATTCCCACCAACAGTGTAAGAGGGTTCCCCTTTCTCTACATCCTCGCCAACACTTGTTGTATACTGACATTGGGAGATGGAGAGGAGAAGTGAGTTGGGAGGAATTGGAGGGGGAGACAAACCATGAGAGAGAGAGAGAAACAAACTGAGGGCTTTGGAGGGAAGGAGGGGTTGGATGAGCCTGGTGGTGGGTATTAAAGAGGGCACATATTGCATGGGGCACTGGGTATGGTACATAAACAATTAATTTTAGAACACTGGAATTAAATTAAAAGGAAAAAAAAAGAAAAAAAATTGACCCCCCTTGGATAAGTTCCTTGGCAAACTTTAAAAGCTGCAAATAATCTTAATGATGAGAATCTGGTTAAGTTACCATCCATATATATAAGTTTCTTTGTAAATTTTATTATCATATTTAATAACAAGTCTTTTCACTGAATGCTAATAGTGGAAGATCCTTATACTTGAACTCAGTGAGCTGTTGGCCTGTGTACCAGACTCATCTCATCATTAGAAGGAGTAATTCGTTATGCCAATACGTAATTCCCTGTAATGTGTCTTCTTGGACACCTGAAATAATGTACTCTGAAAATGGCAGCAGTTCTTCTTATTATTGCCAAGATTTTATTCAGCAGCTATAAAAGTACCCACTAAACATAACATCACTATTACAAGAGGTTTATTAATATTATCATAGATTTGGGGAGCAATTTATTAGTCTAATTTGCATAGCTTACTCAATGAGATCTGAGTATTTGAAAATCATGATTCATGTGGGTGACTAGTTTAGAGAACATTTGATATAAGATGAAAAATTTAATTGCATTGAATTTATAAACCTTTTGTTGAATATGCTTTAAAACATTTGGCTGGTGATGAATCATGTCACAGAATAGTGGACCTTTCATTCCGTTTCAACCCTGTGAGATAACAAAAACATGGTGGTCAAAATATTCATGATGTCATTTCTTCAAGTCAATTAAAAATGGGATCAGTTAAGAATGGTTAGCGATTTAAGCCTTTCTGAAATGACCAATCACCGTTTTTTAAACCTATGTATTCTGGTAGTTACTTTATTTTTCCACATACATCTCATATGTGATAAATATTTATATGCTTCAAGTTTCATAGAACTTTATGTTATGCTATCACTTTATAAAAGATCCACTAGCATGGATTTGGGATGTCTTTTGGCTTCCTCTCTCAGTGATGTTTTAATTAAAATTGTTTCTGAAAGAAACTGTTACATGAATGCTATCTTTGAACTTGAGTTTTAAATGAGTGGTTACTGACAAGTGCAAGGATTTAACAAACAAAAATCCCGATGGTGTTTGTATTATCACCTTCAGTTATTTGCTATGGGGAGTAAAAAGCTGAATCCTTGGTTCCAGAACAATTTAAGGCAAAAATTTTCACACTTGAAAGCATGTAAGAATCAGGTAGTGGACCTAATACAATAAAGGTTTCTAGGCCCTCAAAGACAGTGATCTCTTTAGTATGGAAGAAGATACTAATGATTCTGAGCCATAAGGTAGATACATTGTTGTATGGAAAGGAGACAATGAATAGAACCTAAAATTGCAATGTCTTTTTATACCTGGTAGTAAATTTTTCCCATGATTATATCAGTTTCATTGTTCTCTCTAAATTCTGGATCATTGACCACCAATGTGGGGTGCAGGCAATCAAGGACAAAACAGGTATAGATTTGGAGTGTAGGAAAGTATCAGAGAACTTGATATTACTTTTTAATTTGTCCTTTTTCTTTGACTATGTTTTATAATGCACAAGAAATATAAGTACAATCATAAACTATGATATTTGTGACTAAACATATACATTAAAAGTGCATACTCAAAACTTCTACTGATGTTGAGAACAGTTTCAAAGGTTTGGAAATTGTCACTGTAGATTATACCAGTCTAGATCATGTTTCCATAGTAAACAACACACAAATTCTGATCCTTAACACCAAAAAGTGCTATTTCTTGGGTTGCACAATGTCTGCTGTGGGTCTGGGTGTCTCTCCAAGGCACTGTACTCCATGTAGTGAATCAGTGGGGGAGGGTCTAGCATTCTCTAACTACTTCATCTTAAACACGTGGTCTCCTTAGATCTGGGCAGCAGAGAAAGAGAATTGTGCACAAGATCTTTATCATTTATCGGCAAAATGAAGCCCAGGTTATGCCAAATTTTAAGGCAGTGAGGCCATGCAACCCTCCCGTGTATGACAAATATAGGTAAGCAAATCAAATATCTACCACATACTTTAAACACAGGTCTAAACTTTAGTACAGTTTATCCAGTTCAAATATATTATAAATGTATACATATTCACATCTTTGCACACATATATCGATGCTGATAATAGAAATAGATACATTTATATGATAGTGAAAAATTAGTAAGTCCATCTTTCAGGTAATATGCCATATTATAAAGTTAGAGCTTATAAGTTAAAGTAGCCTACATTTCTGCTAGCTTATGTTTGTTTTTATTTGAAAATCATCTTTTCATATATCAAATCATTAAATAGAAAAGAGATAAAAATATTCCTCTCCAGCCTATTTGACATTATGTAAAAGCAATTGAAAACTACTCATTTTCCACATTTTTATCATATTATAGAACTAAGAAGAAAGAAAATTTGATTATAAGAAAACTTGGAATTTTGGCATTCCTGTTCTACAGAAGCAACTGAGGCATTTAAATTAGTATTTTTTAAAAAATACAGACAATTTACTGTTTTCTATACCAAATTCCACCAGTTTAAAGGGACTTGGCTTTTCACAGCCAAGTTTTAAGCATGAAGAAATTGTAGATGAAAACATTGTGTCCTCTGATCTTGGAGACGGCAACTTTTGCTGCATAACTGGGTAGGAGTTGATCTCATTCTTTGGTTTCCCATTTTTTTATGAAGAATTTAAATTTGCTATATTTTAACGAATGGTTAAAAAAATATTGCACAGCCTTGGTGAAAAAGCAGTGCTTCATAACTGCATAATAGCTTCATCAACAAATAAGCATCTGCTTCCTGCAGTGAAGCCACAAAAATGTTGAAAGACCCTAGCTTTTTGCAGGATGTACAAAGATCTCTGTTCGAGTCACTTTTGGACCATTTTCCTTCTTTGTGGTGACAGTGGTTGTCTGGCTGTGTGGGCGTACATTTAAAACACATCTTAAAGATTTTTTAATAATGCATTCTTGGGCAGAAAGGGAAAATAATTTCTTATGCTATAAGCACTTAATGCATTTCTCTGATGACTTTTTTGTTTTTGTTTTTTGTTTTTGACAACTCAAGATTGATTAAATAGAGGCATAAAGAGGAGTTTTGAAAGAAAGTAGATAGAAATACCTGAATCTTTTTGTTGTTACCAAGCTTATTTTATATTCAGTTTTTGTCAGTGCTATGCAATCTATAATGGTAAAGCTAAGATCGCAACTGGAATTATTTATAGTGAGTTAAACAAGACACACTCACATACCTTGAAGGTCTTTCATCTGGTGATAACAGGTCCATAGCATTTACTTGTTCCTTCTTTTCCCCAATTCCATTTGATATCATCAGTGATAATATGTTTCCAGCTCTAAATAATTATCATCCAAGAGAAAAGAAAAAAAGAAAGAAAGATTCTTCTAAGTCAGACTTTCTAGAGGACAAGTATCTTGAGTACTGTCATGACCTACTTATACTGATTATATGATTTGATGATGACTTCAGCGAATTTTCCCTGGAGAGTTTCCTTCTGATCTGCATCTTTCGTAGCAATTTAGGTCTGTATGAGAGCAAACAAACCTGGTCCATTTCTATTCTTTTCTTATTTTAGAAGCAAGTTTCACATTCTTCAGTAAAATCATGTAGAGATTAACATCGATATATTATGAACTGTTTTCTAAGGTTACATTGTCATATGTCTAATGTATATTTTTAAATGAATCAATGTGTTCTTTTAAATCTCCTTAAACTTATCATGAAATTTTGATCTGCTTTCTCATCTAGTAAATCTGAAATTCACCTATTTACCTCTAGGCTGGATTATAATTTAGGTATAATGAGAGGTGTGTTAATTTCTTAAACATGTAAGATTTCATAGATAAAACCAAATTTTTAGTTGAAATTACTTTACTCAGACTCTTAAATTTTATATGCTGTGATTTTTTAAAAATTTATTTATTTGTCAGATAGAGAGAGAGCGCAGGAGCGAGCACAGGCAGACAGAGTGGCAGGCAGAGGAAGAGGGAGAAGCAGGCTCACTGCCGAGCAAGGAGCCTGATGTGGGACTCCATCCCAGGACGCTGGGATCATGACCTGAGCCGAAGGCAGCCGCTTAACCAACTGAGCCACCCAAGTGTCCCAATATATTCTGTGATTTTTAAAACAGATAATTCTTTTATCATTCTTAGGGAACTTTCTTGACTGTAGATCTTTATTTTTAGGAAGGTTATTCCTCATAAATGGTCTAAATTACTCAAATTCAAATGCACCATTTTTTTGTACCATTTGACCAAATACTAAGTAATTAGTATTACTAAGTAATTAGTAATTAGTACTAAGTACTAAGTAATTAGTAATACAAAGTAATCGTTAACCTCCTTATAGATCTTTTCTCATCTCCAAGCAAAATAATTATAATTTCTTAATTTCTATTATTTAGATGGTCAACAAGACGCTTTATCATCACATTTTTAGTTTTCCTGATTTCTTCTTGTGAACTTCAGTCTTGGATGAATGCAAGGTTAAAAGGAATGACTTCACAGTGAGTACTCAGCAGCAGTACTCCAACACTCCAATTTATGGCTATTTAGCCTCTTCTACAGGCCTTTAGTTCACTAGTATATATATACATATATATATTTTAAGATTTTTTGTTTATTTATTTGACATACAGAGATCACAAGGAGGCAGAGAGGCAGGCAGAGAGAAGGGGGGAAGCAGGCTCCCCGCTGAGCAGAGAGCCTGATGCGGGGCTCGATCCCAGGACCCTGGGATCATGACCTGAGCCGAAGGCAGAGGCTTTAACCCACTGAGCCACCCAGGTTCCCCTAGTTCACTAGTTTTTAAATATTATTTTTTCCTGCCATTTCACCTCCAGGGAAAATTTAACAAAAGGAACTGGCAATATTTTGCTCAGCCACTTAGAAAGCTTTCTTAATATTATGGAGAAACTGTATAATAAAATTGATCCTTGGGATGATATATCAAGGCTATGCTCTCACAAAAATCTTGTACACTCCACTGCTAAATGTGTGGATACATAAATAGCAGAATTGCATTAAGGCTGAAGAAGTTCCTTGATTATGGAAGTTGTCTGAATACAAGGTGTTTTTTCCAGAGTGTTTAGCAAGGGCTTCCTTCCTAAGAGTTTTCATGAGGAGGGTCACTTGCAGCACTGCAGTGCAAAGCTGAGAGAACTGACCCCTTCTGAGTCAGGCTCACTGCTGGAACCAGCTTAGCCCATGCTTATTGAGTATCTACTCTGGGTCAAATGTTTATATACCTTATCTCACCTAATGCTCACATCAGCACTGAACAATATATCATGATAATCCTAAATTCACACATTAGGAAATAAACGTTCAGAGGCATTGCATGATTCAAGGTTACACGGCCAGTGACCATGGCCTATCTGTCTGCAAAGTCAATACCTTTACTTTTTATACTGTGTTGCCTGTGCTTTGTGAATCCTTCCAGGGTCATACCACGTTTGTACCTCTTGTGATGTCTTCCCCCCATTCAAACCAAGTGACAATTCCCAGGAATTTATTATTAACCATCTCTATTTGTGAAATTTTAACATGTTTTGAACTGAAGACAAAGGACTTTGTATAAAATGAACTAAATGATTTTTTTAAATCCCTCAAGCTGTAAATTAACACAAATTTAAATGGCGGCTATCAAGTACTGAAATAAAACACCTGAAAGGCAATTATGCTAAACTGTAGTCTCTTTATTAGAACAAAAAATCATGAGAAACATAAAGTAATTGTTGATTGCAAGAAACATTGTATCTCCTGCCCTCACAAGGTGTATTTTAACGAGGTGGAGTACATCACGCTCAGATTAAAATATTCTGCTTACAGTAAACATTTTTACTTATAAATATATTTCAGTGTTAATTATCTGAAGCCACTACCGTCATAGACAAAAAAAACACAATATTTTCAAGATTATATCTTGATATTTTAAGCTAAACCCAAAGTAGCAGTAAAGCTATACGAAGTTGGAGAAGCTATCCAGATCTTTCAATCCTGTGTGCTTTAATAACCTGGGGTTATTGCAAAGCTGTCTAGTTAATTCCAAAGGAGTCGCTATCATAAATTTAGAGTGGGAATAATCATCTTACAACAGAAGAGATAGAAAATAACCATATATTTCCAAAGGGCAATATTTTTCTCTTAAAAATTTCCTGGCTTTAAAAAATAGTTTTAGTTTCATTTGAAATATTTCACTAATTGACTAGTAAACAGAAGTGCAAAAGAAGGTTCAAATAACTTTAAAATATTGAACAATAAGTGAAATCACAAAATATTTCTCCTTGGCTGCCAACTTTTTCCTTGTTTTAGGAGTATAATCTAGTTCACAGTTAAAGTGTTCTGGCTTTTCTTTGAAAACTACTTATTTGCTTCTTGACTACAATCATGTGCTTTCAATTTCTTTTGCATTTTACCACTTACTTTCTACAGCATTCTTTTATGGATGAATGACTGCCTGGCAAAATAGAAACTGAACCACAGTATGTAATTAAGTTCTTTGCACAATGGAAGTTAGTCATCGACACAATTAAACCACTGGCTTCAGAATCCAGCACTGAAGGAATGAATGGTATAACCAAAGAGGATTCATTCCAATAAGATTTTCCTAAATTGTAGGATTGAAGAGATCTGCCTGCTTTTTTTGGTATCCCAACAAAAATCCAAAATAAATTCTCCTTCCAAATCTGAAAAGAACTCATGTCAGATGATCTCGTTTCTTCTATTTTCATTTTTTTTGCAGTTTTTCATTTTTTTTACTTCAAAATATTTGTGACCAGATAAAATAATTTAGAGATATTGTTTTTCAAACCCTACCAAAAAAGTCTTAAACAAAAAATCTGCTTTTTTAAACAAAGAATAATTTAATAATATTTTATTATTTTAAAGCAATGCATAATGCAGTAAGTGTAATAAACTATAATATGCAATAGTCAAATATAGTTTAATGTTTCATTTCTTTAAATTATAAGTAACACTTAGGCTTTTTAAACACTTTTAGCTTTGGGACACCCGGGTGGCTCAGTTAGTTAAATGCCTAGGTCATGATCCCAGGATCTTGAGATTTAGGCCAACTTCACATCCAGCTCTGCTTAGTAGGGAGCCTGTTTCTCCCTTTTCCTCTGCCTGCCATTTTGCCTACTTATGCTTGCTCTCTCTCTCTCTATCTCCTGACAGATAGATTAAAAAAAATCTAAACACATTTAGTTTTAGTTAAAAATGATTTATTTAGGAATGCTCTAGAACTGTTCTAACTTCAGACACAAAATTCAGTTTCAAGTTGATGGTCAAACATGTACCTAGATTTTTAAAATGTAACAGAAAGCCATTAAGTGGCTGTAAATGTACTGGAAGAAAAAAGGAAACAATTAGGAAGTATGGTTTGGTTTTGAAATTTTTATTTTTTAAAGTGAGATGTAAGAGTAAAAATCTTTAAGAGGAAACAATACAAGGTCCATTAATCAAATCATAAAACTATTTCTAATTATCCCTTGTCCGATGATCATATTATTGATTATTTCACATTAATAGGTTCTAGTTGGAGCACCTGTCAGTTCAGATAAAAGTATAAAATGTAGAGTCACACATTTAAATAGATGCCACTAGGTTGTAATAATATTTGGTATTTCAGTGATTCACTTGTTGATATTGATATAGTGTCTAAAGGCTTATATGTAAACAAGAATGAGTCTTACATGATCTTACTGCTTGTAAGTTACCCAGAAAATTCCTCCTTTGATATTTTTGCTCTAAAGTTTTCATTGAATAACTAGCACATAAAGATTTGACCATAGTTGGATATATAAAAACTAAATTATCGAGAGAACTTCGAAGTATGCTGCAATTAGTATTTCTGATATGATTTCTGATGAGGCATTTGTTTTTCCTTTGATGGAGGATCCTAAGTATTTTTTGGTTAATTTTTTGGTCAATTGAGTGTGGTACTTGAGTTACTCCTATAAACATTAAAGCATTTTATGAAATTTGAATTTGGAACAGGGAGAGGGTCCCATGAAGTTTCAGGAAGGAAATAGAAGAAATAAGGAAACACTGTAACACAAATTGGTTTTGAAATTTTTGTTTTCAAATTGCCTATGATCATCCTGCCTCTGCCTCTCACTGGAATGCACCATCCTTGGCTTTTTCTTTAGGGCATTAAAATCCTGTTTCCTCTTCTTGAATGTTACTACTCTGTCATAGAAATTGCTCAGTGTTTTGCTATTGCTATTTTCTCCAAGGAATTTATCTGTTAATGCATTGGTGAATACCTGAAGATTAGTAAATGGCTTCTTTAGAGAGAGGAAGAAAGGCATTCTGCCTGATAACATGGCTCTCAAAAATGTGAGAACTTTCAGGCCTTGAGTGTTCTTGTTGGAGAATCTTTTGACACAGATTTTTCCTTTTGCACGTGGGAGGCAGACAGCCACTTACTTGATCTAAAGCAAGGGAAAAGCAACATCTGGCTTCAGGGTTGATATTACTCAGACCATCATCTAATTTGGTTTAAATAAGGCCAGAGTAATCTGAGTCACTGAAGAACAGAGTGGAAGATATAATTAACTATCCCAGGATCAAGTTAGAGAGTGACACAAGTGGGTTGTAAGAGAGAACAGGGATTAAAAAAATAAAGCCTGCATTGGATAAAACATTGGCAGAATGGAACTTACTGGTTTAGTTGCTCATTCCAAAGTATCAGTTGAAGAATGAGAAGGGATGGCTGCAAGGAGTGGTCATGAAGAGGCATCAGCATGATGTCCAGGTTTGAGGGCTGACGTTTGGTCAAGAAACTGAAGTCAGAAGAAGACAGCAGGGGCAACATCAGAGCAAAGTTCTTCTGTCCAGTGACCTGAATCTTTGCATTCTGGCAGCAAAGTCTTCCTTGGCCTCCAGTGGAAACACCACCAAAATTCATGCATGGCTTCTCACATGAATTCTTTTTGAGTTAATATATTCACTCTTTCATGCTTCTGCCCTAAAATTAATTATCGGTGATTGTCATGTGTCACCTATTACAAAATGTGAATCTTGATATCTAAGAAGATGTTAGCAACCGTCAGACCCCACGGGGTGCCTAATGGCTTCAACAGAAACTCGAAGTTTATCCTCTAGCTAACAGAAAGCCATTGAAGAATTTCAAGTGTAGAGGTAACACCTTCAGATTCACCTTTTGAAAAGGTTCTTCCAGGTACAGTGAAGAAAATTTCTGGAAGGGACAAGATTAAGGGTAGAGAAACAGTTGGGCAGGTGTTGTTGTCAGGAGAAACAACAAGGATTTACATCTTTTTAAAATGGAGACCATGTATATTACACTTATTCCATAACTTCTAATGGATGTTTAAATATCATGCCCATTACTTAGAGGCTTGGCTGCTCCTTTTTAAACTTAAGAAAGTGTGATTTTCCCTTTTTTGCTTTAAATTAACTCACGATTTCTGGACAAACACTGTAATGGACTCTGTCAGATATGGATAAACCTTAGTTAAGAGAAGATATCTTCACCAAAAAAAGTTTATATTTATATGAAGTAAATAGGAAATTCATAAATTAAGTATCATATTCTAAACACCTTTTAATAATTAATTTCAAGAGTGAGATTTTGTAAGAAATGTTCCTTCTAGACCAGTGCTTACTTACCAAGCAGACAGAAGGACTCATGCTTTTGTGGATTGCTATTCAATTGCACAGGTAGTTTGACCACTTACACAAAAAATAGTACATTAGCAGGGCACCTGGGTGGCTCAGTGGGTTAAAGCCGCTGCCTTCGGCTCGGGTCATGATCCCGGGGTCGTGGGATTGAGCCCCGCATCGGGCTCTCTGCTCTGCGGACAGCCTGCTTCCTCCTCTCTCTCTCTGCTTCTCTGCCTACTTGTGGTCTCTGTCTGTCAAATAAATAAAAGAAAATCTTTAAAAAAATTGTTAAAAAAAATAGTACATTAGCAAAAAGATCAATTATCTTGTTTCTACATATATATTGCTTGAGAGATTTTCTGTAGTAGAACTTTTATATATCAAAATAAAATTATTTTAAGAAATGAAGAAGGGTGCCTGGGTGGCTCAGTGGGTTGAGCCTCTGCCTTTGGCTCAGGTCATGATCTCAGGGTCCTGGAATCAAGCCCCACATCGGGCTCTCTGTTCAGCGGGGAGCCTGCTTCTCCCCCTCCCACACCGCTTACTTGTGATCTCTGTCTGCCAAATAAATAGGCAAAATCTTAAAAAAAAAGAAGAAGAAATGCATTGAAATGAACATTTATAGAACAACAAGCAGAACAAAAATTTAGCAGCTGTTAATAAGAAATCAGAATATTACTCCTAGAGAGTAGCTGCAATCCTGCCTTCTGTTAATTTATCTTATATTAAAATCATTAATTTTAAATTTTATATTATAGGTGGGCCATATTAAATGATGTAAGAGCCTGGGTTTAGAATCAAAATACATGGGTTGGAATTTTGGTTTATTTTTTTTTTTGGTAATATCTGAAAATATGTTCATCATTTTGGTACTTCAGAGAGGATAAACTAGGTGATATTTAAAATTCTTTTCAGTTCTAGATTACTATGGTTTTTTTGGAATTTAATCATGTACACATTTATAAATGTATAGATTATTTATTATTGAAAAATGTCATAAGACTTGCTAGTAGCCACAGTCTTGTAAAATATAAGCACTTTATATGAAATTCCTTTTAGACTGCTAGTAGGTACCTCATATCATTTGCAAGCTGAATGCTTGCATAGATTTTGTCCAGAATATATTCCCAGTAGCTGAGCAATTTGCATGTTTCAGTAACACTAAAATAAAGTTTCTGAGAGGCCATGACAGTTAGGATCACAGCTAAGATAAATCAAACATTTTTGTGTGTGTGTGATCCTTACAGCCAAGGACTAATATGCATTTTGAAAATAAAAATGTGCCTTGGAAAAGGTCATGTTTTTAACACAAAATATGAGCCTGTTGATTTTGTATACTCACCAAGTTTTCCCCATTTTTTCAAGAATAAATGTTTCCACCATCTCTCTAATCAAGCATTATAATTGTCATTGTTTGCATTGAATAAGAATCTCTGAAGGACAGCTAAATCAAGTATAGTCAATCAATGGGGGTGGAATGAAATTTAGATGTCAAAATCCAGAAGTTCACTCTTGAAAATTAAGTTTGTATGTATATAAATTAAAATGTCTAGGGACTGATCAAGTACCTGAAGGTCCATAGACTTGTGAACAGGTCTTTGTAGCACCTAGATGATGATGATGATGATGATGATGATGATGAGTGTGTGTGTTTTCTAGTCATAGAGTTTTAAATTTGGGGGCCATATTAAAAATCAGAAATTTTCTTATAATAATCCACATATTACTCTATTTTTGAAAACCAAGAATGACATGGAGCTGGAGACAGGCTTCTGTTTTGGTACTCATTTACACTTGTTTGAGACCTATAGAGATTTGAGTTTGAAGCACAATTTGGGACCAACTCAAAGATTTCTTATCTTCTTGACTAAGTTATCAGGATTCCAGAAATACTGTGAAGAGAGAATTTATGAAATTGTTGAATATACACAGGGCCAAAAGCTAGCAAGATAGATTTCAATTTTAGTGATGGTTGTACAGATTCCAACATCTCTTAATCAGAAATCAGACATCTCTCACTCCTGAAAATCAGACATCCTTCATGAATGCACTAACCTGGAACCTACTTCATCGCTTAGAAATATGAGAAGTTATTGAGACATATTGTCTCAATAATTATGTGAATCATTATGCAAGGTTTGTGACATATGTTTTCATTGTTTATAAATAAATTTTTGTTTGTTTCAGTAACTTATTTCTAACAGGTAAGGTTGCTTGGTAGTTGAATTCACCAGAGGTGATACTGCTGTAACCCAGAGTAGGTCTTCATTATAACAGACTATGAGCATTGTAAAAGACAAAGAGACAATGAAAGAGAGATTTTGAAGATGCTGTACTCAATCATGCCTATAGTTTTTTAAAAAATTAATTAGTTTATTTATCCCCATAGTTTTATACTGGAACATTCATGGTTATCACAAGAAGCAAAAATCTGAAAATATATATTTTGAGAAAACATTTGGGAAGAAAACACTATCGTGTAGCCAAGTAGAATTTTTGAAATTTTATTTTGAAAGTAAAAACACTTCAAGCTCTTATGCTGGAAGACTTCTCAATTGTCATACAAGCCTCTTACCAAGTTTGTTTTTGTGAGCCAGGGCAAATAGACAACATATTTTTTAAAGACAGCAAAGAGCAAATACTTTTCTTACCATAGGCAATGAATTAAGACTCTAACTACTCATCTCTGCTTTGCAAAATACAGCATTCAAAAGTGTATTAATAAATGTTTTTGAATTTTAACACTAAAGAATTTTTTTTCCTTATTTTGATTCTTGTACTTGTGCTCTTTGTAAAGTCATGCAATAATCTAGTAGTCATTAGCTAGGAAATGGTGCTGGCATCTATTTTACGAACATCACTATTCCAAAAGTTCATAAAGCATAAACAGTACATAAAAATGTATATGTGTGTTTTTAAAAAATTATATATGTAAAGCTCTTTGGGAAAATATGTCCTGTGGTTTTGTTCTGTTGAATTATTTTTCAAAAAGAATAGAAAATACACGCACACTTAAGATAGACAGTTTTTCATTGTCAGTTTTAAGATAATAATAGGAAACATAATTTTATGAGTCATAGCCTGCTTGACTTTAATCCTTTTAGACATTGCAACCATTTGATTAAGTGCTATATGAGCTTTCTCCTCCAACACTCTCAAAGTGTCATCTGTCATAGCCTTACTGTCACAGCCATAATATATGACTGTCTAATGATATTAGAACCAAGAAATATGATGTTGGGTTTGGCATTTCAGATCAAAATGTTTCTTTACTGTAAACCATGTAGCATGGTCCCTGTGTACATAATGAAAGAGAAAATATCAATTGAGACAAGAGACATGGCAGATTTGGGGAAAAAATAGACTGGAAAAAGTGGCAACTTTACTTTTTACCATATTTAATGCAGAATACCATGAATAAAGATCTATTACCTATTAGTTTTGATTTTTTTCTAAGTAAACAACTTTACATTTATGACTGTGAGCTAGTGGAAGATTATGCATTCAGGCTGTCACTTAATCAGATAATAGCTTCTTGAGTTGCCTCCCTTAATATTGCATCAGGTTTGTTGTTACCTGGTCCCTAAAAATAGCCTAATATGCTGTTGACACTAAAAATGTCAACTGAATGTGAAGTATAATCTCATGGCCTTTGAAATAAAATAAATATTTCATAGTTCTTTTTTTAGGAATATATAATCCGGCTGTGTGATACTGGGCACGTTACATATCTTCTTTTTCTTATTTGTAAAACTGTGTTTCCAATATCTAAGTGGCAGAGATTTTTGTGAATTAGGTGGAAAAATTCATGTGAAAAATGTAGCAGAGTGCTTAACACATAGTATGTACTCAATAAAAGAAAGCTATATTCATCATTGGGAATATTGTTGAAAACAGTACTAGAGCCATTCCTGTCCTTATACAATGACGTGGTATAGACCTGTAATTTGGAAATTCACATCACCATACATTAATATAATTAAACAACTTGTAGAGAATATAAGGTAGTGCAACGGAACTAATTAAGGAGACAGAGTGGTTTAAAGAATTGTTGCTTTGATTCATGGAGCTACATGGATTTTGAAATATGTCAGAAGAGACAAGATATAAATGCACATATATATAGACATAGTTTATAAGGCAGGAAAGATGGTTGTTAGAGAAAAGTACCATATATTGAATAGAAGGAAATCTAACCAGACTATTGGATATGGAGAGTATGGCATGTTTATTTAACAAGCAACCACTAAGAACAGTGTGAAAAATTCTTAAACATAGGATCTGCCTTCCAAAAACAAATGTGCAAGTGGTGGAACTGAAAAACATATAAATACCTTTAGATAAACTTAGCAGACTGCAAAAGTATACAAAAGGCGAGAAACACTTGTGAAATGGTGCTGTGAGGATCTTTTGGAACAGCAAAACAACCATAACTCATGAAAGTAATAAAAAAAAAAAAAGAAAAACCTCTTAAATCTGTGGGAATTATTTTCCAGGAATTTGTAAACATCAAATGAAGAAACATTTACTATCTGTGTCTTGGGGTGCCTGGGTGGCTCAGTTGGTTAAGCTTTTGACTCTTGGTTTTGGCTCAGGTCATGATCTCAGGGTTGGGAAGTCGAGCCCTGTGTTGGGCTCCATGCTCAGTGTGAAGTCTACTTGAGATTCTCTCACTCCCACTGTCCTTTCTCATCTCATGCACATGTTCTCTCTCTTTCTTTCTCTCAAATAAAATAAATAAATAAAAATAATTTAAAAATATTCTGTGCCATCTTTTTCTGCATCATTGCATCCAAACCCTGCCCCTTCTCCTCCCTTAGCTCAGTGTGGTGAAAGATCTAGTCTGGGCTTGTGCAACCAAGAAGATGGAATTCTGTCCTCTGCCAGCTCCCTCTCTAAGGTGAGGACTTCTTGAGGAGGGCAGACTACAACCATTACTCATCTCCTTCTTCCAGCTTATGTTGCAAAAGCTACATTCCAGGCAAACACAGCTAAGAGTTCTGGAGTTCCTTTTCTCTATCTAGTCTCTGCTTGGGTAATGGAAACCCTAATTCAGAAGTGTCTTCCCAAGAATATTGGGACCCATTTTCCCCCTACCTCAGCTTGCTCATAGTAGAAGTTATATGCCAGTAGAAGCAAAAAAGAAGACAAGGCTATCATACACTAGCATCACCTCAGTGCCCAGTCCCAGAGTACAGTTTCACTCCCAGGGAAGCAAGCCACTGTCCTTGCCTCCAGCTCTGGAGCAGTGGCTCAGAGTTTCTACACAGGGGGAGATTCAGTCTACAAGAACACAAAGTGTTCTTGCTTTTATTTGAAATACAGGGGGAATGTTCATGCTCATGGACATGGTTAAAATCAATAAAGATCTTGGAACAGAGAAATTAAGAGGAGATTTCCATGATAATAATGGGCTTCATGATAGCAACCAGTAGACCAGATAGAAGTTTAACAAAAAGAGCCATGGAAATACTTGAATAAGAAGAGCCATCCCGGGGTTAGAAGCAAGTTTCAAAGAATGACCTGAAAGGAATTTTGAGTGTACCCCTGCAAATGGGGTGACCACACTTTATTTGGATAAGACAATGGGAATATCTATGCCCCAGAAAGTGATTGCATGCAATATATTAATCAGCTAACACTTAGAGGAAGTTAACTGAATATGATACCACTAGAGACATACCATCCAAAGCTTAGTAGAAAGACCAGATAAAGAGAGAGTTAAAGAACCCAAACTAAAACCACAGTTACTTCTGTATAGGTTAGGGGACATTTAAGGCTGTATCCTCCAAGAGTAATATCAGAGGCTTCATATTGAGAGAGAAATAGACTTTACTGAACCAGTCCAGC
Source organism: Taxidea taxus jeffersonii (assembly GCA_003697995.1). Taxonomy (NCBI): domain Eukaryota; kingdom Metazoa; phylum Chordata; class Mammalia; order Carnivora; family Mustelidae; genus Taxidea; species Taxidea taxus. The sequence goes on along the minus strand of ML106343.1, from coordinate 421,053 downwards.
CAAGTCATTAAACAAATAAACAAGTAAACAGTAAGAGTAGGGGACAAGGTGTGTCAGGATCTGGAAGTGCTATAATATATTATCTAAAATATTCAGCAAAGAAATTGAGTTATGCAAAGAAACAGAAAAGTGTAAGCTGTAAAAAAAGTACAATAAAGATTGCTTTTGAGAGCAGAAATGATGCACATAGAAGACAAATACTTCAAAGCAGCTCTTAGACATATTTTCAAAGAAATAAAAATAACCATGATTAATGAATTAAAGGAGGCATGATAACAATATCTCATCAAATAGTAAATATCAATAAGCAGATAGAATTTTTTTTTAAGAATCAAATAAAAATTGGGGCGCCTGGTTGGCTCAGTGGGTTAAAGCCTCTGCCTTCGGCTCAGGTCATGATCTCAGGGTCCTGGGATCAAGCCCCACATCGGGCTCTCTGCTCAGCGGGGAGCCTGCTTCCTCCTCTCTCTCTGCCTACCTCTGCCTACTCTCTGTCAAATGAATAAATAAAATCTTAAAAAAAAAAGAATCAAATAAAAATTCTGGAGTCCAAAAGTACTTAAAACTTAAAAAGTTTTAAACTTAAAAAGTACTTAAAAGAACTTATTCAAGAGAATCAGCAGTAGATTTGAGCTGGTAGATATGTAAATTAGTGAAGTTGAAGATGGATTGAGAAATATTATGTAATGTGAAGAACAGAGAGAAAAAAGAATTAGGAAACATAAGCATAGCTTCAGAGAAATGTAGGATAACATTAAGTTAAGCACTATATGCATAATGGAGGTACATGAGAAGAAGGAGAGAAAATGAAAAAGAAAAAATAGTGTAAAAATAATGGTAAAAAACTTCCTAAATTTCATCAAATACATTTTTCTGCACATCCAAGAAGCTCAATGAAATCTAGTAGGGTAAATATGAACAGATCAACACCAGACACATCATGATCAAAATGTTGAAAGTCAAGGACAAAGACAAGAATCCTGAAAACAGCAAACAGAACTAACTTGTTATAAAGCAAGCTTCAATAAGAATAAATCTGACTGCTCATGAAAAACAGTGGCTGTCAGGAGACAGTGGTATAACATTTAAAGTGCTAAAAGAAAAATATAAAACTGTTAGCCTAGAATCTTATAAATCAGAGAACTTTACCTGCACCAAAATTACTTTAAAATGAAAGTGAAAATACATTTCCAATTTTTTAAAATTAATTAATTTATTTATTTGGGAGAGATGGAGAGAGAGAGAGCAGGGTCAGGCAGAGGGAGAGAGAGTCTTAAGCAGACTCCACACTAAGTGCTGAGCCCGACGCAGGTCTCCATCTCACAACCCTGAGATCACAGCCCAGCCCGAGCAGAAACCGAGTCAGATGCTTAACTCACTGCATCACCACCCAGGTACCTGTCCAGATTTCTTATAAATAAGAATTTCTTGCTAGTAAACACCCCACATGAGAAATACCGCTGAAGTATTTTAAGTTAAAAATTAGTAACACCAGTAGTAATTTGAAACAACATACACTTGAGAGTGTTGGTAAAGATAATTATGTAGATGATCATAAAATACAATAAAATTGCATATTACTCTCCTCTTCTTTCCCAATTCATGCTCAGTATTACCCTGAGACCAACACCAAACAAAAGCATCAAGGAAAACAGAAATCTACAGATAAATATCTCTTATGAATATAGATGCAAAATTCCTCACCAAATACCAATAAACTATACTGGTCAACATATAAAAGAGATTATATGTAAATTATAAATACCATGGCCAAGGGGGATTTAACCTAGGAATGCAAGATTGATTTACCCATACAATAGTCAATGGAATTAACCATCTTTATAGACTAAATAATAAAAAACCACAATCATCTCAAAAGACAGAAATTATTTTTTTAAAGATTTTATTTTTATTTATTTGTTTCTGTTAGAGAGAGAGAGAGCGCGAGCACAGGCAGACAGAGAGGTAGGCAGAGGCAGAGGGAGAAGCAGGCTCCCTGCCGAGCAAGGAGCCCAATGTGGGACTCGATCCCAGGACGCTGGGATCATGACCTGAGCAGAAGGCAGCCACTCAACCAACTGAGGCGTCCCCAGAAGTTATTTTTAAAATCCAGCACTCTTTCATGATAAAATCACTTGGAAAACTAGAAATAAAAGGGAAATTACTCAACCTGATAAAAAGAATCTATGAAAAACACACATATAACATCATACTTGGTGGTAACAGACTGAAAGATTTCCCTCTAAGACCAGGACCAAGACAAGTAAGTCCACTCTCAGCATTGCTTTTCAATATTTTACTTGATTTTAGAAAGGACAATAAGGCAATAAAAACATAGAATAAAGAAGAAAGAAATACATAGAAGAAAGAAGAGCCTTGGAAAGAAGAAATTTTAAAACATCTTTTTTTTTAATATGATATAATCTTGTATGTAGAAAATCTGAAGGAATCTACTAAAAATCTATTAAAACTAATAAACTATTTTGGCAAGGTTGCAGTATTCAATATCAATATTCAAAAGTCAGTTGCGTTTCTATACATTAGAAATGAGCAATCATCAAATAAAACAAAATACAAAAATTCTACTTAAAATAGTATTTAAAAAGAATAAAATAAAAAGCAATTCATTTAACAAAATAAGTGTAATACTGACACTCTGAAAAATACAAACCATTTGAGAGACACTAAAGAAGACCTAATAAATAGAAAAACATTACAAAGGAATATCTTTCTAGGAAATAGACATTTCACATTCATAGATTGGAACACTTATTAGAGTTAAAATTTCAATACTCCCAAGTTGATCTAGATTCAATGCAAACCTATCAAAATCCCAACTACAATTTTAAAGATTTATGTATTTATTTATTTATTTTAAAGAGGGAGAGAGTGCATGCGTGAGAGGGAGAGAGAATCTGAAATGGAACTTCACTGAGCACGCTGTTCAACATGGGGCTTGATTTTATGACCCTAAGATCACAATCTGAGCCAAAACCATGAGTTAGTAGCTTAACTGACTGTGCCATCCAAGCACGCTTCAACTACATATTTTGAAAGAAAATTGACAACTTCATCTTAAATATATATGGAAATTTGAGACACCCAAAATAGTCAATACAATTTTGAAAAAAAAAAAAACAAAACAAAGTTTGAGGACTTACATTTTCTGATTTCTAAACTTAATACAAAGACAGTATGATGAAAACAGATTGATATTGACGTAAGATAGAGACAAAGATAAATGGAATAATATTGAGAATTCTAAAATAACCTTTACATTTATGGTTAATTGATTTTTGTCAGACTTGTTAAGAAAATTCAAAGGGAAAGAATAATCTTTTTAAGTAACAATGCAGTGAAAGCTGGATGTGCATATGCAAAAGAATGAAATTCAGTTCCTTCTATATACCATAATGAAGAATTAATTCATGACCAAAATATATGAGCTACAACTATAAATCTTAGAACAAAACATAAAGTCATCATTACCTCAGATTAGAGAAAGTCATCTTAGGTAAGCTAACAAAACACAAGAAACAAAAGAAAAAAAATAATTTGGACTTGATCAAAATTAAAAACTTTTTTTCTGCAAATCCATAGAATGGGAAATATATTTGCAAATCATAGATCTGGTAAGGGCTTTGTATTCAGAATATATAAAGAACACTTACCACTTAGAAAGATAAATTTAAAAATGGGCAAAAAATCACAATAGACATTTCGCCAAAGAAAATATACAAATCACAAGTGCTGGCAAGGAAGTGGAGAAATTAGAACCTTCATATATTGCTGGTGAGAGTGTAAAGTGGTGCAGCTGTGTTGAAATCAATGTGACAGTTTCTGAAAATGTTAAACATGGACTCATCATATGACTCGGCAGTTCTACTCCTAGGTATATATTTAAGAGAAATGGAAAAATACTTCCACATGAAATGTGCACATAAATTTTTATAACATTATTCATTATAACCAAGAACTGAAAACAACTAAAATCTTCATCAGCTGAGGAATATATAAAAAAAAGAATGTGTCCATATAATGGAATATCATTTGGCAATAAAACAGAATGAAATACAGATACATGCTATAACATGAACAAATCTTGAAAATATTTTGCTTAGTGAAAGAACTCGGTCACTAAGGACCAAATATTGTATAACTTCTTTATAGAAAATGTCAAAAAATAGGCAAATCTATATAGAGAGAAGGTATATTAGTGATTGCGAGGGGATGGGTTGGTAAATGGAAATGAGAATAAGAAGTAATAGGTACAAGTTTTCTTTTTAGGAATATTTTCCTATTTAGGAATATTTTCTCTAAAGAAAATATTCTGAAATTAGACTGTGATTGTTGCACAACTCTGTGGAGTACTGATACAAGCTACAATGTACATGAACTTTCAGAATGTTTTTCTCACTAAAATAAGCCAGTCACAAATAATCCTATATTGTATGAGGCCATTTACATGAAATGTTTAGAATAGGAAAACCTGTGGAGATAGAGAGTCTGTTAATTTTTTTTTTTTTTTAAGATTTTATTTATTTATTTGTCAGAGAGAGAGAGAGCGAGCACAGGCAGACAGAGTGGCAGGCAGAGGCAGAGGGAGAAGCAGGCTCCCTGCCAAGCAAGGAGCCCAATGTGGGACTCGATCCCAGGACGCTGGGATCATGACCCGAGCCAAAGTCAGCCGCTTAACCAACTGAGCCACCCAGGCGTCCCGAGTCTGTTAGTGGTTTTAGTGGTGTCTGGGGATAGGGATGGGTGGTGCTTCAGGGATTGTGAGTGACTGCTAATATGGAAATTTCTTTTCAGGATAGTGACAATGTTCTAAAATTAAATTGTGATGATGGTGACACATCTCTTTGAATATACTACAACCCACTAGATTATACAATTTTTAAAAAATATTTATTTGTTTATTTGACAGACAGAGATCACAAGTAGGCAGAGAGGCAGGCAGAGAGAGAGGAGGAAGCAGGCTTCCCGCTGAGCAGAGAGCCCGATGCGGGGCTCGATCCCAGGACCCTGAGATCATGACCTGCCTTCAGCTCAGGTCATGATCTCA